>OZ005662.1:187255269-187855269 GCA_963930645.1 Salticus scenicus | reverse complement strand
AGAAAACAGTCACTCTGTTCCGCAAGAACAATGCAAACAGCGGCGAATACTCCACAGAGCATGGATTTCACTGATCCACAATAAAGCTTAGTCGTTTTGAACATAGAAAGAAATTAAAACTTCTTCACACACCATAAATTTTAAATCAGCACAACCGGTTTCGAAAGGACATAGCCTTTCTTCATCAGGTGCAAACACGTGGAACTGCCTTGGAGGCATGCCACGTGCCTCCAAGGCAGTTCCACGTGTTTGCACCTGATGAAGAAAGGCTACGTCCTTTCGAAACCGGTTGTGCTGATTTAAAATTTATGGTGTGTGAAGAAGTTTTAATTTCTTTCTATTGACTGTACGCCAGTTTTTGAATTTATTTTTGGTTTGGAACATAGTCTCAAAAGCGCAGTCGTTCATAAAAAAAAAAAAAAAAAAAAAAAACTGAAATAACGCTGACTGGCAAAAGTCAGGGCCCGATTAACTTCATGTGAGATCTAAAACTTATCTACTTTCGTGGGCCCATCCCCTCACCTCTTGCACTGTGCAACAATCGGCAAAGGCACACATATACAAAAGACAAATCCATTTATTGAAATAAATAATTTCAATTTATAATGCAAACTCAGTGAAAGTGTGATTATTTGACAGTATATTTGAAAATTAAAAGCACTGTTTCAATCTGTAAATATACTTTATTAGACAAAACAAAGGTAATTTTAGTGGCATCTAAAAACAAATCTTTTAAAGTGACATTGAGGCGTCACTGGAATTTTGATATCATTCCTTTTAAAACTGTTATTTTGAAATTGAAGTGCAAATGAAAAAGTATCAGGGAGTATATTTAATATATTTGTCTTATCTTGAAGTTAAAAATATTATGTTTGCATTGTAAATATAAATAAAAGAAAAAAGCAAATGATCAAATAAGAAAATCTATGTATATTTTAACTAATAGTAAAGCGTCACTTAAAATTTGATATCATTATTTTTAAGACCCATATTTCAAATTTTTATAGCGATAAAGTAGCTGCGTCACAAACTTTTAACCCGTTAAGGGTTTTTGTACTGATACATATACCTGTAAATGGGACTAAAATGGCAGAATTTTGCATTTTATTATCTATTTTTGTCCTTTTTAGGGGCAAAAAAGACAAAATGGCATTTTTAGGGCACAGTTTTAGGGCTCCGTGCTTCTCAGGGATGGAGGCACGTGCTCCGCGTGCCCCTGCGCTAATCAGGTCCGGGCAGAAGTCAAATTGCTTCTATTTATACATTTCGGCGATGGATTGGCGATGCTGCTGTGTTAGATTCCAATAAAAAGTTCTAGAATTCCTGTTTAATGTAAAATTTCTTAACTCCGGGAAACCTAAACTACATTTTTGTCAAATGTGGTCGCCAACGTGCCAAATTTGTCGTGAAGTCGCCGAGGTAAACCTTAGAAGAAATGAATGGAAATGACATTTAATTTTACTTTGTGTGTAAAACTACTTTGACTGCAACAGCGCAATTGGTACAGGGAAAAATATTTAATTCATTGCAACAATATAAAGCACAAAAGGAGGGTCTCTTTAGCAATTTACTGTAAAATGTATTTAAAAAATGGTGTTTATGAAGAAAGTAATTAGCAGAAATTGAAAAAACATGCGAAAATTGCTTTATATCGAAATAATTTCAGACGGACCTTTATGAGGAAAAGAAAGTAATAATACTATGTTAAAACCATCACAAAACTTTCTTCTGTATTTTCCTATATAAATTCACGTGGTGAAATTTACATTTATCAGAACTATTTTCCATGATGAATTCACATGATTTGCATCTCGGAAAACTATAACACTAAATATCCAAAGAAAGTTAATTTTGAGCTCTACAAACGATAACTAAAATAAAGCCGTAAAAAAAAAAAAAAAAAAAAAAAAAAAAACATTTAGAGCTATAATGACGTTAATTTTACCCTGCAACTCTTATTTTTCACAAAGTTTCATATCAATTTTAATATTTACTCGTGAATCTCTTTTCATTTCAAAAAAACTTAAAATCAACTCGTAAACTCTTTTGGCAACAATTAAAAATTAAAATAAGTTATGTTGAACTTTTTCGATACTGTCCGTTTCGATACTGATTATTAATAATTTTCCTTTCTTTTCTTTTTCTTTCAAAAAAACAAAAAAAAAAAAAAAAAAAGATTTTGATGAAAGTCTGGTAAAAGCAGAATTTAGTTTAATACTGAGGACTGTCAGTTTTTTTTTTTTTTTTTTTTTTTTTTTAAATTATGACATCGCTTTCAAATTATTCAATTATGTTCTCGATAAATTTTCGATTTTAATAAATGTCCACTGGCAACAGCGTTTTATCCGTAGATTGAGACTGATAGTCCTCCATACTCAAAAAAAAAAAAAAAAAAAAGGTTTAACTCTTTAAAACAAGATTTTAGATCTGCATAACGCATCAAGGAAATTATGTCTGTTTAATATTTATAAGAACAAGGATATTATGTATAATATTTATTCATGCGGTTAATGAGAGATACTAACGATAAAAATGTCCGTTATTACATTTAAATCTCTAATTATTTCTCCAAAAATTTACATCAAATGCATTGTTTCAATTTAAAATTCTTCTATCGTTTCAGTATAATTTATACAAAAGAATTCTTAATTGTTATCATACATCAAATCTTTAATTGTTATTTCAAATCAGGTTCCTCTTATATTTAGATAGAATTGTAATTTAAGGAAATATGTCTTTAATTTTAACATTATTCTCCAAACGCCATTCAAATAGTTAGTGTGCTGAGGATGAACAGTGTTTCCATAGCGACCACAGATCACTTTCTGATGCCACTTTCAGGAAACATGTTTACGGATATTACGGCTATATTATTCCTAATTTTGTTCATTGCGTTTTTATTATATGGATCTATTTGGTACTATAGGAAATATATTGAAATTTATTCCGAATTTCCCAGGGTACATTTTCTGACTCATATAGTAAAAAGTATTCTGATGTTCAAGATTCCAAAGAATATTCCATTACAATCCTGTGAGTGTTATTGTTTTTATAATTATTATTATCATTAGAAATACTAAAATATTTGTTGATACAGCGAAGCGTCGATAATCCGGTATCGCCGGGAAATAAACGCTGCCAGATTACCGGTTTTTTCCGGATTATACGTGCTCCGAAAATGCGATTAGCATCAAAATCGTCGATTGATCACGACATCCAAAGAAATACCTAAAAAAAAAAAAATACACTATCCTAATATATACTCTATCAAAAGAGTAAATAATTAAAATAACGTTTGAAATAAGTTAAAATCTTTAAACTGACAGTTATAACACAGCAATACAGATTGTTAATTTTTGTTTAAATAATAATAAAAAATACCAAATTAAAATTAGTTTAATAACAAATAATATTAGGAACTTGCAAAGTGCTACATTCTATGAAATATGTCCGTTTTATTGTGTTGTTTCGTTGGTATGGTCAGCTGTTTTCCTCCGTGATAGTCTGCAAAAACAAAAGGAACAAGTAAGTCTTTATTTATGCAACTGCGATAGCCATTTTAAATCATCTTAAAAAAAAAATAATAATAATAATAATAAAATAAAAATCGATAAGGGGCCCGATACTAAAACTTTTTTTTCTTTTTTTTTAAAATCAATATAATAACAATTGCTAAGGAACGCAGCACAGTTATCGCATGCCTTTATATGGAATATTGACTAAAAGGAGTCCTGTTATACTAAATTAAATTCCGAAGCCTAGAAAGCAAAAATAGATTTCGGTTTTCTAAATTTTAATTTAATGTATGTTTTGTTTTTTGTTTTCCTAATTTTAATTTATACAACCCAAGAATGATAAGAAAACTTTTTATTTTTAGTCTTTTTTCAGGATGCCATAGAATCTTGTAAGCAGTTTCAAAGAGAAGGTTTATGCCTGTTTTGGATATTTCAACCGTACCTTTTCATTTACAGTGAAGAAGCTTTTAAGGTAAATATATTTTATTTGCTTTTACCCTTTTTTTTTTTTTTTTTTTTTTAAAGCTGAAGGTGATTTGCATAATTTTTTATTTTATAGAATTTGTAAGGTATTCTCTACATATCATAAAATCATCAGAAGCCTTTTCAAAAAACAATACAGTGAAACTTGAATAATTCGAACTTGTTTAATTCGAAATTCTGGATAATTCGAATTTTTCAGTCGGTCCCTTGAATTTTGTATTAAAATAATGTTAAAAAATCATGGATAATTCGAATTCGATTTTGGATAATTCAAAATTTTCACACGATTACCTTTAAAATATTATAGTAAAATTTGTTCCCGAGATTTTTCTCAGCTAAAGTGCTTTTTTTTTTTTTTAAACAGTCTTTCAAAAGAAGGATAAGGAAATACAAGAGTATTTCCTACCTACACTGTAAAAAATATGTCCTATTTACGGCCAGAAATACTCTGTAATTTGAGAAAATACGCGTAATTTACGAAAAAGTTACGTTGTCAGAACGTATTTTCTCAAATTACAGAGAATTTCTGGCAGCAAATAGGATGTATTTTTTACAGTGAAGTGCATCACAAGATATGGTCCATATACATGAACTTCGAGGGTTTTTTTTTTTTTTTTTTTTTTTTTAATTGAAAGTCATGTCTAGTGTAGAAGATTCTGTTTTTGTATCAATTGATGGGTTGAAGTCATATGCTATGACACAAAGATTGTACTTAAAGAAGCAATCAAAAATATGTGACTATTTTAAAAATGTGTTGAATAATTAAGCTCGTAAAAAAATATTGATTTAATGGGAGGGGGCTTAATGAGGCAGTATTCTTAGAAAGAAAGTTTATATGTTAAATCTTTGATAGTAGAGTTTTATATTTTTAATTTCTCTTCTTTTTGACAAAATAGTATATGTAATTTGAGTTTTTGGATATTTCGAAATTTTCTCTGGTCCCTTCAACTTCGAATTATCCAAGTTCTACTGTAAATAGTCGTTCGTCTATAGTTCTCGCAAATCAGAACACTAAATATTTCAAAGCTAAATGATAATTGAAAGATAGTGTTCATAGTAATAATAATAACAGACGTTCACTCGTTTATAAATTAGATCTATATAAATAAAGCAAAGAGTTTGCCAGCGGAACACATCCGGGCGGACCACTTCTATTTTTGATTGGTCTAGATTTAACTACTTTGGTGATGAAAGTCGGCCATCTTTTTTAGTAAAAACTGATGATTTTTTGAAAAAGATACTGCATAGATGTAATACTTTTTTAAGAAAGCTCTAAAAACTGTTAATTTTTTGTGGGGACACTATATACATCAAGTTATTAGATTTTAAGGTATTGCATTGCGAAGTTTCACAACGCGATATCATTCGACTGCTTTTATCTTAAAATAAGAATATTAAACAAAAAAAAAAAAAAAAAAAAAAACAGTCTAATATTAAAGAATAATGAATAACTTTTAAAAGATTATCAGTTTTGAAGTTCTAAGAGGTGAAATTTTTAAATTACAGCGTACTTATTTCCCATACTTAATCCATTAAATTTGGAAACAATTGTTGATTCATTCTTGAGAATCATTCACATAAGACCATAGAGCATTGTTGCAAAACGAGTGCAAAACGGGAGAAATATTTTATTTTATTTTACTTGTAATACGTTATTTTGATTTTTTGACCTTAAAAGGAATTTTTAATTATGTTACAAAGCCCAAAATATGATATAAAAGATAAATAGTGATTCAATTTTTTGAATGTTCATTTGAATTCATTGACCAGCGAAGCGGGTGTAGCCTGCTAGTTTTTAATAAAACCACTTAGCAAAGAGAAACTTTGGGAAAATTCAACGTATTAAGGTGACTTGGCAGGTTTACATTTCCACCACTGAAGGTTTCATGTAAATATTTCCATTGAATGTTTAAAAGTTGAACTATATTAGGTTTGTTCAACATATTCAAGCAAATTAAAAAATAATACTTGATATTATTTTTGGACGCTTAATAGAACTTACGCAAAAGAATTAGGGATGGATTTAGAAATTTATTGATTAGTTTCCGAGAACAAAAATTAAACAATGTGTAAAAATTGACAAATCAGACATGATTTGTTTCATGTTTTTATTTTTAATATTTTTTCTTTTATAGATATTTCCAAATCCATCCGTAATTCTTTTAAGTACGTTGTATTAAGCATCCAAAAAATTATTAAGTCTTTCTTTTAAATATCGGTAGAACTTTTAAACATTTTGAAGAACATGAATTTATGAAAAAATGCAAACTGAGAAAATGTAATTTAAAGATTTCAAATCTGTAAATTAATTACTATATCAAAACTATTAAAATTGTTGCCTGAATATATATTTTATTGAACAAACCAAATATAGTTCAATTTATAAATATTAAATGGAAATATAAGCTTGTATATGAAACTTTAAGTGGCGCCACGATTCCTTAATAAATTAAGTAAGTAAAAAAATAAAATAAAAAATTATTTAATTAAAACCCTTCTTCTATGAGTAATCCACGTGTATTTATTTTCTAAACAACTCTATTATGTTAGAGAAAAGAAGAAACATGACTATCACTTTACTCCAGAGATTAAAATATTATAGTTTATTATTATTATTATTATTATTATTATTTTACCATCTATAACCTTCAATTAATTACATATTTAATCTTTCATTGAAACTTTAATTTGACAAAATTTAAATTGTCGATATTTCTTTTTTTTCTTCTTTTATTATTATTTTCAGCAGGACTGCTGCTTTCAGTCAGACATAAATTGTGATCGTTTGTTGTGTTTAAACTGAAATGTGTCAGGTCTTTCATTATGTAATGTTACACTGTTCAATCAATCGTTACGAAAATTGGTGCACATAGAAATCGGGACAAAATCTAGCTAACGCTTTACTTTTTAGTTCAGTGATATATTTCACTCAAAAGGTGTTAAATAAAACCCCCTTTATAACTTTAAAAAATTTTAAAAAGAAAAATAAATTGATGAAAACAATTATTATTATTTTTTTCTTTTCCGTATAAATTTATTTGCCCGTAAATAATAAATATATTTCTTTTTATTTCTAAAAAATAAGCGTGTAACAATTTTTTTTTTCTTTCTTTCTTTCCTTTCCTTTTCTTTCTTTCCTTTTTTATTTTATTTATTTATTTATTTTTTTTTATTAAGGGTCAAGACAGTTATTTTATGTAATTGTAAGAACTTTTACATATTTAAAAATCGATTGTTACCTATTCGAATGACAAGTAGTAAAATAGTTAAGTTAAACAAATATATCCTATTTCCGAGTAGGGAAAATAATTCAAGCCATTCAAAAATTAGACAAAAGAAACCCAATAAAATGTCGTTTTCAGTAACTGAAGCTTTTCGTAGACAAACAGATTCAAAATCATGGAATTAACTATTTTTCACGCATTCTTATTATTAAATAAATAAAAATAAATAAATGAATAAGTAAATTTGAATTTAATTCATTTGGTTTATTTATTAATGGAGATTTTAATGTAAATTTTAACCCTTTATATGCCAGATTATGAAACAGACAAAAAAAAAAAAAACTATTTTTTTTTAGTTACATAAGAGTGTTTTTTAAAGATATCTGAGATAAAAATTATGCATATTTCGTCAGTATAGTAATTAATGCGGATTTTGTGAGGTGTTTCTTTAATGTACCAATGTTACAGAGAGATCTAAAAAGAATCTTTAAAAAGTGTAAAAGAGTATATATATATATATATATATATATATATATATATATATATATATATATAAAGAATAAATTAATTCCTTTACAATACTCAGCAAATGAAAGAAAGATGAAAATACCAACAATGAAATTTAAAATGAGATGTATTACGTGTAAAGTTAATGTCACAATTACCATTAAATTAAAATTCACTGAGTAGTAAAAACATGTTAAAGTACTTAAGCAGAAGAGAAATGACGTATATAACACTTAAGCCTAAACGATGAGATAGTTTGCAGAATCAATTAAACCAGTAAATACATGCAACACAAGATAAAAATTGAAAGAAATTAACCAAAAATACTATTGAAATAAAAAGGAATGCATGAAGGAAAAATAGAGTTATAAATGCTGAAACCCAGTACAGATCTCATCAGGAAACTAGCAGTACTGTCAGCATGGAATGCAAGATTTCTGAATATTGTATAGCTATTTCAGCAATATACAACACTAGTTTCTATCTTGCCTAAAAAATAGAAAGATAAAAGGAAATTAGCTTATAAGTAACTTAACCATAATGAAAATTGGAATACGTGAAATGTGATGGCCACATGTAAACCAAGTCCAAATCGAATAAGTAGATAATAGTCCGGGCGGTTGCCAAAACGAACAAACTGAAAAGAAATTATTAAAAGTAAAGAATTGATTAATCGAAATAGTTTCTGAAATGAAATAAATGTAAGCATGAAGTGATAATTATTGTTCTTAAAATTTAAAAGCTTAAAATCAGAAATAAAAAAATATTCTAGATGGAAATTTAAGTATAATGTAGATCAATACGATTTTCACTTTAGGGCATACGTTCGACACAACGTGAGCCAGCGCCATCTAACGTGGAAAAAATAAGTTACTATTAAGTTATTTAAGAAATTGTACGATTAGACTTTCAATTTACATGAGTGTAATTTATAGTCTTAAGCAAACAGATGAAAAGGCCAACAAGTGATAAAGTCATTATGATTAGGAAATTGGTGAATAATTTTAATTTTAAAATTTTAATAATTATTATTGTTGTTAAAATTATTATTATTATTATTAATTATTATTATTTATGTATAGTGTGAACACACCAAATTTGAATGAGATCTAATTTTTTATTTTGAATAATTAAGCAAATAAAATATGAATTGCTGAAACTTAATCAATATCAACCAGAAAGAGATGATGTATCCTGCAATCGCAATAAGACCAGGCTTCCTATTTTTTTTTTCTTTTTTTTTTTAATATATATATATATATATATATATATATATATATATATATATATATATACTAGAAAAGCCCCGATTCTGGAACGAACCGAATTCTGAATGCGGGAATTTTTTTTAAATTAAACTCGAAATGTACAAAACTCAGCCATATGGTGCTTGCGTGCCAATAGATGAAAGTTTGTTAATGAAATCATTTTTAAATTTATATGACATCAATGAAGGTAGTGAATCAACGAAGGCTTTGCCCGCTTCGCTGGTCACTATATTTGAAGGAAACTTTTTTCTATATCGCTTTATAATAATAATAATAATAACAATAATAAATAATGAAATAAATAATGAAATAAATAATGAATTTGCTCTAAAGCCCGCTTTGGTTCTCCGTAGCGACCCACTCATTCGCAAACGCTCGGGTGCTTGTGTATATTGTCTGTGACAATAGCTTACCAGTGGGCTTCCATTTGAGTGCTTATCAGATGACGTTTTCGAAACGGAGAGTATCGAAAAAAATTGAAGAAGCAATTTTATACTTGAATCAGGTTATCAGTAGTTCGTGCTATCAGTAACTAATCTTCATATAACTAAACTAATCTTCATCTTGACGGGGATTATGGAAACAGTTCATGTTAAAAGTAATTCACGTTAACGAGATTCGATTGTACAGGCAATTTTAATGCGAACATAAAATTCTGTAACAGATATTAGATTTAAAGTGTTGATTGTTATTGTTGTTTTTATGCTTATTTTACTTTATTATATTTCAATACTTCTATTAAATTTGCTTTTTGTCTTTTAGGTCTTCAGTAACGAAAATACTACTATAAACAAACCCTACAATTTTGACTTGTTTAAACAGTTTTTTATGAATAGTCTTCTTACAAGGTCAGTCTATTTCCTTAATTCACTGGGCTATTATTCTGCAGCCAAATATTATTACTCGAATAAGAAGTCATAGTTGTAATATTATTTTCCTGAAATTTCAAAGTATATACCATAAAATAATCTCTAAGTTGTATTGTTATTCTATAAAGCTAATACAAAATCTTGCATTATGCATGTATTTTTTTCTATCGGATGTGATTGTTTTTGTAGGATTTTAAGAGAACAAGGGACACTGAAATAAATAATTTTTCTTTTATGATATATATATATATAGTGGATGGGTGGGCAGTTGTTTGATTAAGGAGGATGGGTGGTGTTGTTTGGCTGGATGGTTGGGAGGGTTTGCTGTTGAATAAAAAAAAAAAAAAAAAAAAAAAAAAAATGGGATTACTGCAAGTTATATTCTTCTTATTTTGTCTGGTTGATACTATGAAATTTTAACTCTTTTCTCGTTAAAATAAATTGTGTGCTTCTGGCTACTAGTGGCTTCCCTTGTTTAGTTTGAACTATCAGTCCAATTTAATAACAAACATAATATCTATTTAAAAAAAATCATCATCTTTAAAATGGCTGCCTTGTAATGCTTATACTTACATGTGTGCTCTTTGGGATTGTTGCTTGGGATTGAGTCTTTTTACAACTTATCATTAAATTCTATTCTTCGTAATACTTTGATTTTAATTCTTCTTAATACTTTGACTTTAAGTTTAATTAATTTTGGGTTAATAAAACTAAGTTCAACTCTTAGCTTAATTATTTTTGGTTTAACATTAACATGTTCCACACTCATAAATCTTATTATTTGATTGGTGCCAAAAATTCTCTTAATCATGCAGTTAATACTTCTTAAATACACTCCTTATCGCATTGTTTTTTTATCCTGAAATAATTTAACTGACTTATTGTTTAAATAGCTAATGGCGCTTGCTCACTGCTGACTTATGTATTCTTTCTTTAGTCCTTTTGTTGAGCGGTTTAATGATTCTTGTTTTACGTACAATTTAAATTAACTCTAACTAGATTAAACTTTAATTAACTTTAAAATATAGTTTGACTATCTCAATTAATAATTACTCTGTGTATTTTATCGTTAATGAAAATGCTCTGAAGTTCATTCGATTAATCGATTTTTGCAAAGATTTTATTTTTAATTTCATTTTCTGTTGGCGTCATTCTATTCTCCAGTTTGTGTTAACTGTTTTACATGTGGCTACAATGCTTCTTTCTACTTTTCTCTCTGGTTTCCATAAAGATTTTATTTAACCTTTGTATTAATTTAATATTTTATTTTAATTTAATATTTCACTTAATTTCTCATTCTATATGGTTTTGCTGCATCGATCGGGGCTTGAAATGATATAAATTGCTATGATTAGCTATATTGTTTTACGAAATCGATACAGCTTTCACAGCTTTATTAAGTACTCGCCCCCTGAAGAGTATCTTACTTCTAATTTTAAGCATTTTTATCCAATTATTTCTGTGGTTAATTATTTGTTTTCTCTGTTATTAAGTTTAATGGTCCTTTTTTATAATCATTCATGTCGGCGTAAGTATTTTAAGTTATTATTGTCTCTTATTGGCTCTTAATCTAAATCGCAACAATTTTGTGTCAGTCTTTCCTCTAAGTTAAATTCAGTTATATATTTTTGTGTGTTGGTACTGTTTTAGATCTATTAATTGCTAAATTTTAAGATTAAATTTTATTAGGTTATCTACCATTTATATATATATTTATATGATATATGCGTATCATATATATATGATTTTTATGATATATATATATATATAACGAATACAAATTTACAGAATAAAATGCTGTAAATTTTTTCACAAAATATGCATATGAAATAGAATAGTCACATTGAGAAACTAGAAATCTAACCAGGCCATCTGCTTTTAAGGCGAGATGTGTTAGTGATGGTGTTCGAGTTAAAGCCAGTTATCTGCACTACGACCTGAGCCTAAGGGGAGGGATGCCATCCGTTGGGGGCTTTTCTATGGAGTAATATCAATACTCTCACGAGTTTCGGGGAAAACCACGGAAAATTTCAAACAACTATGACGACGATCGAGACCTGGTATCGAACCCGGCACTTTTTGTCAACCGGCTTTGACGGCAAAACAGCTGAGATGCTGGTGGGGATTTAAGGAGAACGCTAACAAGAAATCAAGGAACTGCGTGTTTTATCGTTAATCAGTAACATTTAAGTTATTAAGTAATATTTCTCACAAAATATGCATATTAAGGAATATTTAAGTTGCTTAGTAATATTTCTCAAAAAATATGCATATTAAATAAAATAGTCATATTTGCGGAACCAGAAATCTAACCAGGCCATCTGCTTTTAAGGCGAGGTATATTAGTGTTGGTGTTCGAGTTAAGGCCAAGTTTCAGCACTAGGACCTGGGCCTAAGGGGGGATCTTTCTAAGGAGTAATAGCCGGTATTTACTCGAGTTTCGGGGAAAACCACGGAAAACTTCGAACAACTATATTGACGAGTTAAACTTGGGATCGAGCATGGCACTTCCCGTCTACCTGCTTTGAGGGCAGAACAGCTGCAACACTGGTGAGGCTTTAAGGAGAACTCTAACAAGAAATCACCGAACAGCGAGATTTATCGTTACTTAGTAATATTTAAGAAGAAATATGTTTAACCTTATAGCTCATGAAATATTTAACGTAGTTGCAGAATGCATGTGAATTACATGTATGCATATAATAAATGATTCGGCATTCTATAAAAGGTTCTCTTCTCCAATGCGAATGACCCTAGTTCGATTTCCGATTGCTGAATAATAACTATTTTATTTTTTTAGGCAAATTTACAACATTTTAAATTCCCTGAATTTTTTTTTTTTTTGAAAATTCAATCACGCATATATTTTCAGCAAGCTTGAAATTTACTGCAAAAAGAGTTGTAGATTTTGTACCTACCTGTTATTATGTAATCTAGCGCATTTTTTTTTTTTTTTTAATTGTGCATTAAGAAAGTAAATCCATGGATTGCAGCTTTCCTATATTTTTACCGTCATTTTATTGAACTTTTACCAGAATTTTCCGAAAGAAAATTTTCTTGTAAGTTTTTATGCTAATTTAGTATGAAAACATTCAGAAAAATTTTCTTTTTGAAAATTGTGGTGAGAGTATAATAATATGATCATAAAAATATAGGAACACTGTGACCTCCACTTAATTAGTTCCCCATCATACTATAGGTATGGGGAACTTAGGTAATCGTGAAAATTTTCGACCTCGCTTTTTTGACTTTTCTACACGTTTTCAGGTGTGAGGAATCCGAAAATGACAAAATTTGTATGGTGTCTGTCTGTAGGGTGTCTGTTAGTGTGTTAGTATGTTAGTCTGTTAATGGGTCAGTCCGTTAGTTTGTTAGTCTGTGTACACGATATCTCAAGAACCAATTGTCGCAGAGAGGTCAGATCAGTTTTAAAATATTACTTTCGATACTGGCAAGAACACATATTCTTTTGCAACATTCGAATTAAAAAACTTCGTAAGTTATGAGAAATTTACGATTTTCTTAACATGGGAGAATAGGACAAAAATTCCCTTAAACGTGCATTAAATGGAAACTTTTTACTGTAAAAATGTCAGAACAGTTTTAAAATATCAGTTTTGATGCCGGAATGAACATCAGTAACTATAAATATGCTACTTTGAAAATTTCGCAAGTTACTGGAAATTTACGAATTTCTTAACATGGCAGTATAGGGCAAAATTTCACATAAACGTCAATTTTGAGAGATATTTTCATCGTAAAGATGTCAGACTACTTTTGAAATATTATTTAGGACACTGGTATGAATATTAATGACTATGAATTTTCCAATATAAAGATTTCGTAAGTTATTGGAAATTTACGAATTTTTTAACATGTCAGAATAGAGCAAAATTTCACATAAACGTCAATCTTGAGGGATATTTTCAACGTAAAGATGTCAAACCACTTTCGAAATATTATTTAGGATACTGGCATGAATATCATAGACTATGATTTTTCCAATTTAAAAAAATTCGTAAGTTATTTGGAATTAACGATTTACTTAACATGTCGGAATAACGCAAAATTGATCATAAACTTCCATTTTGAGGATCCTAAATACATTAGACAACTTCAAAATTAAGTTTATGATATTTGTTTGAACATGATTGAATACAAATATTCTACTAGGAAATTTTCGTAAATTATTTGTAATTTACGATTTTATCAACATAGCGAAATTGTAAATTTTTCATATAAATATGAATTTTGAGGTTTATTGCATTGGAAATAGTAGCATGAAAACTAAACAACAGAATTGACCCTGATAAAATAAATTAATAAATTAGAATAAGATAATCCAAGTGAACGGTGGATAGCCTATTAGGCGGGGATTTCATACTGTCACTGTATCAAGCTTGGTCAAATTCATTTCTTTTAATATGATTATAATATGTCTCGCACTAGAAATTTCTGAGAACTGATGGGGAATGATGGGGAACTGTGCAGAGTCCACCTATGCCAACTAGTTTTTTTATGTTTTGCTCTTTACTATTAAATTTATTTTGATAGATATATACTGGCTGGGCTATGCCTTTCTTACACTGACAAATAATTATGTGACTGACATCTAGAATCTAAATTGTGGCTCTAGTAAAAATAGTTCCATGTCATCCTCATAAATTCTAGTTCCTCTTGCTAGTGAGTTCTAAAAACTTCTAATAGAATTCTAGACTGTTTTCCTATATTATGGTCATCAATCTGCTTTAGAAATCTCTGTAAATAAACACAAGAGACGAGTTTTAGTAACTATATTTTTGTTTTATAACCCAATTCTAGAAAATCAACGAGAATTTATCGCAATACAAATGATTCATAATATTCATAATGTTGTTTCACCTGCTAGAAAAGTGTAGACTAGAAATTCTCGATCGTTTCGTCAAGCTAGGTTAATTATTTACCTTATACGCATAAGTTAGATATCTACATTTCTAGTTGAGGGATTTAGAAAATGGCTACTTATTCGTTCTAGATGAAAGCTGTATGTATAATAGTATGTATTTTTTTCTCAGTGTAGACCGTCAGTGAGTATGGTATGGGGCCCTGCTGCTTTCAACAGTATTTAAGTGGGTAGTCTATAGAGAGAAGTTAGAACTAGTTCTAAAGTTTAATAGAAAAGAAAAGAAAAAATAACCTACAGTATTTTAATAATTTCATACACTTCTGATAACTTGCTTATGTAAGACATGGTATTGTATTATTTCATGTTTCGGGGGATCTAACAGGGGTGTAGCCAGGCACAAATTTTTGGGAGGCTAAGGGAGTTTGCGAAGGACTGAGATTAACTTCACAGTTTATTCCGATGGCCAAGAGTTAAAATTTATTTCATTACGAAATACCTGAGAGAGGCTGTAGTATTCATACACCCCCCACCTCCCTCTTGATTAAGCCCTGATTAGGCAAATTTTTCATAATTATTATATTTCAGGAAAACAGTATAACACATATCAGTTTTTTATCTGTTTTAAATACTTTAACATTACCAAATGAACTTCAAATAATTTGAGTCCATAGACCGTAATGTTTAAAATTTTTTCTTTGTATCTATAAAAAGTAATTTTAAGTACTACACTCATAACATAACAATCTAGACTCTAAAAGATTCATGAGACAATGAATTATAATATGCTTGCCTAATTTGATTGAGTCTCTATTTACTAGTCTCTCCTCCGAGAGCTAAAACCAATGTTAATCTGTGGGGATTCTTGTTCCGTTATAAATCATCAACTAATACATATTAGGAACTTGTATAATTTCTCGCTGTTTTTTTTTTTTTTTATTTTATTTATTTTTTTGTACGGCACCCAAAGTCTTTCCTTCTGGACCATTCCTAATGCTTTCAAACGTTTTGAAACTTTTCTAGTTGTACCATCCAGTCGGAAAGGTTTTGCAAGTTCAACTACCGTCTGATACGGTCTTCATTAACTTACTCATCCAGTTCTTTGTCTTCGAACTTTTTCGGCGTTCTTTATCTCCAAGATGATAATCATCATTTCTGAAGCGTCGAAAACAGTTTCTGTTTGTCGTTTCCAACAGAGCATGCACACCGTAAGTCTCAACATAAATTCTCCATGCTTCAGCTGCAGATTTCTTTTCAATAAAATAATACAATAAAATCCCCCGCAAAGACTCTTTACTTGGCACAAAACTCGACATTTTTTGAACTAAGGGGTGGGAGGTACGTTGTTTACACTGTGGCGAACTAAGATGCACTGAAGTTCAAGCTTAACGACAGTACTTCCTTGCAGATGCGTCACCATCTGAATTTACATGCGCGTTGCCCTGGTAATGCCATCTGTTAGGAAACAGCAAGAACTTATTGAAATCCCAATATTTTTAAATTGTATTTTCGCATTCAGAAATTTCACAACTGTTAAATAGGTTAATAAGACAACACTACAGAACTGGCGTTTTAAAGTAATAAATACGAAACTTTGAATAAACACCATAAAATACAATAAACTTGCAAGAATTGTTTCGGGTCGAAAGAATACACGACTCTTCGTCAGGCGAAGAAAATAGGCACGAGTGCTGCAATCAAAGCGGCAACGCACTGTTGTGTTGCCGTTGTGTGTTCTTTCGACCCGAAACAACTGTTGCGAGTTTATTGTATTTTATAGTGTTTATTCAAAGTTTTTCACTTATTGTTAAACAGGTTATCGCTTTTTCAAAATTGATATTCCTAATTTTTAATATTTCATTTTTAAGCTAAAAAATGCAAAATTTCACATTGTGAAAATTCGCATTTTGCAACTTTAAAATAAAATATTAAAAATTAAAAAAATCATTTTTTAGAAAGCGATAACCTGTTTAAGTGTAAAGTACAATAACGTTAAATTGAACATCATGTTACATAGAGAAAAATGTTCAAAAACCCTATTATAATTTTTTCTTTTGTTTATTTAACAACTCCTCTTACTTTACTTTATCTACACAAACGTTAATTCCTTAATGTTCGGAAATTGAAGTGGCGTCACTCCAGAATTTTTAAAGAAGTGTAGCTACAAATATTTTTGTTTCGCTTTTTTACAGTGGTGGAAACATGTGGAAGAAACGGAGAACAATGCTCAATCCAGTTTTTTACACACCAAATTTGAGAGCCAAAATTCAATTGATAAACAGAAACGCGGAACTTTTGGTTGAAAACTTACAAAAACATAACACTGAAGCTTCATCCAATATTCTTAAGTATCTCAAGGTTTGTGCTTTAAGAAATATTTATGGTAAGTGCTGTTTTATTCAGTAAATGTGTAATTTTGTAAAATTTTAGGTCTGATCCTAGTTTTATCAAAGTCAGTTCTAGCTTTTATATTCTTTTCCATTTCATATTGTTATGTTTCAAATTCACTTATCTGCATAAATAACACAATCTTTATTGACAATCTATGTCACTGTATTCCAACAAGTATCTTATGGTTTATACATCATGATAAAAAATCGCTTAACCTACAATGTTCTTTGCCTACATTATCACACAACGGCCAAATAGAAGGACATAAAGGCAGACAGATAGACTAACTGAATTTATAATTACTCTTAAATATTGTTGGAAATTGTTTAAAATTCTTAACACAAATGGAAATGCAGTTCCAGCAATTTACCATTACAGCAATTAATGTATCTGAATATTTTAGTGTAGCCCTGTAAATTTAAGGCTTAGCATATTCTATACAAAACATTATTTTAGCAATAAATATCGATTTCATTAGGATTTTTGCAGTAGAAAGTTATTTAAATGGGATTTATAGAAATATATTTCTCCTAAAACGCAATGCATTGACATTTTTTTGGTTGTCCCTTTACACAAGCTAATTGTACAGATTAATGCCACTTTTAAAAGGAACTATTCCATAGTGAACTCGAATAACATATATCATTTTTTAAGAAACTCTGAAAATATTTACGGACACTGGAGGCAGGAAGCAGGAGAAGATAGACAGACGGACAATCAGTCAGACAGATACATAAATTCAGATCATATTCACCCTTAAAAAATATTAGAAATTGTTAAAAACTCTTAGTTCAAATGAAAATACAATTTCAGCAAAATTCCAACAATAACTCATGATGTAACTGAATATTTTTGTGTGGCCCTGTATATCTTATTGCTAACTACACTTTATTCTATAGAAAGCATTCTTTTGTGCATATTAATAACATATTTCAGTTTCATTGAGAAGGCATTCGGGTATCCCTATGCACGAACCAGTGGTGGTATTTACTTAATTTTCAATAGGAAACACCCGATAGTGAACTTGAATAACATACACCAGTTTCGAGAAATTCCATCAATATTTACGGAAGTTTGAACGCGGTCAGACAGACAGACGGACAGAAAACTCGAAGTCATAAACACTTATTCACCTTTGTTGGAAAGTGTTAAAAAGAAGAGGTTCATCATCATATTATAATATCCACATTGTGTCCAGTTGCACGTAAATTAACAATGCAAATCAATGGTAATCAACTGCTTTATTTGAACTGTTAATACATAATATATCTACACTACCTACCAATAAGTATTTGGACACTTTCGAATTCAGACGTTTTATCCAACATCTAAAAAAATTATGAAGAAATTATCTAGAAATTTTGGGAGTATAACGAACATTTTATACCTCATGTATTTCACCAAAAGTTTTGTCCTGCAGTGAAAAAGAAGACAAGTACATAATTAAGCAAATGTCAAAATGTTTTGTATCAGCCTGTAAAAAATAATGCTTGAAATGTGTTTTGGCTGTAGCATGCGATAACGAAGATTCTTTTCAATATCTGTATAATTTTTTATGAGGCTATCAGATATATTCATGGAAATATAACAGTTTCTTTAAAAAAATTGAAAGAAAAAAAAAAAAAAAAAAAAAAAAAAAAAAGCCCTTTTTTTTTTAAATTATAACACGTAGGGCATTAAACCCTGATTAAACCCAATGCAAAGTCATTTTTTAGGAAACTTGGAAAACTGCATTAGACACATAATACTGCAATCAAAATGCAAAACTGTTAAATATCGTACGAAATATGAGCTTTTTTACTAAATAATTTTTAAGTACGAGTGCGCAAGCTTTTATAAAGCTTCACTTTCAAAAATTTAATAGCCAAAAATATTGAACTACTTATTTAAAAACCTCAAACAAATATCGTGTAAATTGAAAAAGTTACGAGAGATAGAATGAATCTCAAGCTTATAAAAAATGCGCCTCCATTTTAAGGTAAATATAAGCTTTTTCGTGTGTCTCTCCGTGGCTCAGGTGGTTAGAGCGCCATGTTAGTAACGCGGTGGTCGAGCGTTCGATACACCGAAGGTCCGGTGTGTTAATTTTTGCAGATAATTAGTAGAAAACATGTCAATTGATAAAAAAATTTTTTTCGTTGACTATACAGTATCCTAGGAATTTTTGAAGAGTTTTTTTTCAGAAGCCTTGTTTTTTATGTTCGAATGCTGAAATTTAAGGCAAAAATTTAGAATTCAAACATAAAAATGTTTTATAAAAATTAACTCATTGATAAATTCACAAAGTACTATACAAACATATTTAAAATATTTTTTAAATCTCAAAATTAAAAAAAAAAAAAATTGCAGGGAGTAGCATTGTATGCATATTTTTATAATTCTAAAACAATTATGCAGTTATTTATAAAAAAAAAAAAAAAAAAAAGAAAGTTTTTATGCATATTTACGTTTTTAATGACCGATAGATGGCACAACCAGTGCAATAACTAATGGCCAATCATAGCAATGCATCGGTCGATGGAAGTCTGCAATTTTTTTTTTTTTTTTTTTTTTAGGTGAAATGCAAAATCATAATTTCGATAAGATTTATGTGATATGATGCATTAAGAATTTGGGTTTTAAAAGTCTTTTTAAATATATTATTATTTTGATTCAATGGTAATACAGTGTTCACTGGTTGTAAATAAATATTGACAAAACCTCTATCATTATCTTTTTATTTTCTTTCTTTCTTGAGGGAAGTGTAATTCTTTTAAATATATCCGAGTCACAACTTTTTGAATTTACATGATACAGGTTTTGGGTTTTCATTTAAGCAGCTCAATACCTTTGGCTGTTAAATTTTACAAATAAAATTTCGTTAAAGCTTGAGCATGCGTAGTTAAAAATTATTTGTTAAAAATGCTCATATATCATAAGATAATTAACATTTTTGCATTCTGCATTGCAGTATTCTGTATATAGTGTAATATGCGAAGTTTTCTAAAATTGGCTTTGAATGGGTTTGAAGACCCTGCGGTTATAATTAGAATAGAGGCAACTTTTTTCTGCAATTTTTTAAAGAAACTGTTATTTCTCCATGAATATATGCGATAGTTTCATACAAATGTACACAGATAATTAGAAGAAGCCGCATAATCATACACTACATCCAAAACACATTTCAAGTATTACTTTTTACAAAGCTATTGAAAATATTTTGACATTTGTTTAGTTTTTACTTGTCTCCTTTTCCTCTCCAGGACAAAACTTTTAGTGAAATACATGAGGTGTAACATACTGTTTACACTTCCAAAGTTTCAAGGTAATTCCTCAAGAATTTTTCTAGCTATTTGACATAACGTCTAAATTCGAAATTGTCTAAATACTTATTAGTAGATAGTGTATGATGTAAAAAGTATTCAAATGAATCTGCAAATGAAACTTTAAGACATAAAAGAATAATTACAATCTTTTAAAGATTTTAAATTCACTGCAAGTGTTAAATTTTATCTGTTTATGTCACTCAAACTCGTTGCATATTTTGAAAGAAAAATGAACAAGATCGTGTTTCATCCTTGAGAATGATATATATTTCAATTTTTCTATCTACTTGTATTCCTAAACGAATGTAGGGATTCTCTACGTGTAAATCAAACGAGATAATGTACCGAGATTAATTTATAAGAAAATCCATTTCTTTGCATTTATGGACTTCGTTAATTTTTTGAATTCAAAACATGTATAGTCTTTGTAAGTGTTATGAATTATTCTCCGCTATCAGATACATAGCTCAAAATAGAATTTTTACTTCCAAGATGATAATAAATTACGCCCAGTAGGCAAAGGCTGAGTTGAAAGGAGTCTGGAACAGTCGTAGACTGGGTTTCGATTTAAACAATTTGAGATTTTAATCAGCCTGAATTACGATGAAAAAAATTATTTGCATCATAGTTATTGCGATACATTTTAATATGGAACATGACAAACATTTTTGCTCCCCGAAGATAATGTTATGTAAACTTGATTAATTCAAAGAGGAAAATGATTTAAGACTTGTTAAAATAAGATGTATGTTCATTCTTAAAAAAGAAAAAAAAGAAAAAAAGTTGTGATTGTGACACAACCAAGGCCATAGCCAGAAAATTTTTCGGAGAGGTTTCAAGCTTTAAAACATAATATTTATTGTTAGAAATTATATACACTGATGGAAAAAAAAAATCCCAACACCAAGAAAAAATTATTGTACAGTAATGAAATTTCAGCAATACATTTGTCTAGGTAACATATTTAATTGATTAAAGTTTCAAGATCACAGGTAGAGCCATTGGCGAGAAGAGCCATTTCAAATGTGAAATGTTGGTACATTAGTAACCGGTGTAACCGCCAGAATTTTGAATGCAAGCATGCAAACGTGCATGCATTGTGTCGTACAGGTGTCGGATATCAGTTTGTGGGATGGAGTTCCATGCCTGTTGCACTTGGGCGGTCAATGCAGGGACGGTTAATGCTGGTTGTGGATGACGCTGGAGTTGTCGTCCAATGATGTCCCATACGTGCTCGATTGGAGAAAGATCTGGTGATCTAGCAGGCCAAGGCAACATGTCGACACTCTGTAGAGCATGTTGGGTTACAACAGCGATATGAGGGCGAGCGTTATCCTGTTGGAAAACACCCCCTTGAATGCTGTTCATGAATGGCAGCACAACAGGTTGTATCACTAGACTGACGTACAAATTTGCAGTCAGGGTGCGTGGGATAACCACGAGAGTGCTCCTGCTGTCATACGAAATTGCTCCCCAAACCATAACTCCAGGAGTAGGCCCTGTGTGTCTAGGCCGCAGACAGGTCGCTAACAGGCGTTCACCTGGCCTCCTTCTAACCAACACACGGCTATCACTGCGACCAAGGCAGAACCGGCTTTCATCAGAAAACACAACAGATCTCCACTCCGTCCTCCAATGAGCTCTAGCTTGACACCACTCACGTCGCAAACGGCAGTGGTTTGGAGTCAGTGGAATGCACGCTACAGGGCGTCTGGCTCGGAGCTGTCCTTGAAGTAACCGATTTGTAACAGTTCGTTGTGTCACTGTGGTGCCAACTGCAGCTCGAATTTCAGCTGCAGACGCAGTACGATTAGCCACAGCCATACGCCGAACACGGCAGTTTTCCCTCTCAGTAGTGCCACGTGGCCGCCCGGAAGCCGGTCTTCTTGAGGCAGTACCTTCCCTTGACCACTGCTGCCAACACTCATGCACAGTGGATACATTCCTGCCAAGTCTTTCTGCAATACCGCGGAAAGAAAACCCACCTTCTCGTAGCCCTACTACACGACCTCGTTCAAACTCAGTGAACCGTTGATAATGGCTTCTTCGTCTTCTTAGAGGCATCCTTGACTAACATTAACCCACTACGTCAAATCTCAACTGTAAATAACGATCACGAACCTTACAGCGCTTATTTAAAGCAAACCTCATTTGCATGTTCATAGTGTCGCTACAAGCGCCACACTTATGCGCGTAGCTCGAAATTTGAATCGACGTCATCTTTCAGATGTATAAACACGCCTACCAAATTTCGTTTATCTAGCACAGCTCCTTCCTGGTGTTGGGATATTTTTTCCATCAGTGTATTACTCAAACATTTTTCACAAATCTGAAAATTTCGTAGGTTGTGGCATTTAATCCTCTAATTCCCCCTTGGTTACAATTTTCTTGGACATGATTTTATTTTTTCTAAGCTAAACTTTGTTTATAAATACGATGTAAACAAGACGAAAACGGCCTTTTTGCAACCGGGATGCTATAGAACAACCATTATTCAATTTTTTTTTTCTTTCCTTTTTCTTTTTCTTTTCTTTTCTTTTTTTTTTTTATGTAATTAATTTTTTTTTCCAAATATCAAATGCTTTTTATATCCATTACTTTCTTCTATATTCAATAGAAGAAAGTATTGGATTCGTAAAAATTTTCGACCTCGGGTTTTTGATGGATTTACACGTTTTGACCATTTTTAGAAAATGTATGTCTGTCTGTCAGTCTGTGTGTGTGTGTGACAAAATTTTGTGGCAACTGTACCTCAGGAACTACTGCACAGAATTTCATACAAATTGGTATGTAGTTGCACCTTGACATAAATTAGTGTCTATCAACTTTTGGTAAAAATTGTCTTACAGGTTTCGTTGCCATCCCGCTTTTTCTAAATTTTTAACATGGTGGTATAGGACAAAATTTTGTATAAATGTGCTTAAAGAGAATTATCTTTTAATAATCCTTATGAAATTTACCAGAATTATCTATAATAGAGATAGTCAACTGGGAAAAAATTTTGTATGTGTAGGAGCCTCGCCTCCCCCTTGGAAAGGAAGTCCCCCCTCGAGGGGAGTAAACTTTAATAATGGGTAACTTTCGAAAGAGCTCGCCAGTACCTTTAAAACGAATGGTTGAACCATCGATCTGCGATAATTTAAAATGAAGTTATCGATTTTTTTCATTTTTAACCCCCCCCCCCCCCCAAAGAAAAAAAAAATTAATGTAATATTGAGAATATACCATATATATATATATTTTTTAATATATAGTGTTATACTAATTATTCAATATGGAAATTGTCAGCATTATCATGGAAGATATTTTTTTTTAATAATAATTTTAATAAATTATTTTTACTGAGTGAATTTGTATAGGAAAATATAGAAGAAAGTCATACTAGTTTTATTTTATTTTGAATCATTAATTCGGAGGACTGTTAGTCTCAATCTACAGATAAATCGTTGACGCCAGTTTTACGATGGTTGGACATTTATCGAAATCGAAACTTTATCGAAAATATAATTTGAAAGCGATGTTATAATTTGAAAAAAAATATATATATATATATTACAGTCGTCCGTACTAAACTAAATTCTTCTTTTTGCCAAAATTTCATCAAAATCTTTTTTTTTTTTTTTTTTTTTTTTTTTGAAAGAAAAGAAAAGAAAATTAATATTAATCAGTATCGAAAAAGTTGAAGAAGCCCTTTTTCAGACAAAAATACATAATTTATTTTCATTTTTAATTGTTGCCAAAAAAGTTTACGAGTTTATTAAAAAAAAATTTTAAATGAAATGAAATTCACGCGTAAATATTAAAATTGATATAAAACATTGTGAAAAATTAAACTTGCAGGGTAAAATTGACGTCATTATTATTACTATTTTTATTTATTTATTTATTTCGTCTCTCTTTTGAAACTGTTGTTATTTTTACAATACTAAATTACGTATGTAAAAAATTAATAAATATTTTATTTAAATTCCTTATTAAAATCCATTGAGTAATTCTGGCTCGTCCGTGGGAATTAACAAGGTTGAGATTTGGCTGGAAGAAGGGTTTGTTCTATGATGATTTTTTGTACCTTAAGACTCATTAGACTTCCGCGTCGAAAATTTAAAATAGACACCGAACCACAACGAACGTACCTAAACCGAGATTAGAACTAAACGCCTGGAATTAGAACACTAACAATTTGGCTACCAGGTAGGCGAGAATTAATTTGGCTGGGCATTCAGGATACTTCATAGCATGTTCCACGCTAAAAATGGTTTATACACCTATAATGTTATTACTTATGTAAAGGGTAATTCAAAATAAATGCCAGTGTCTCAAACATTTATTGTGTAAAATGTAGTAGTGTAGATGTTAAAGACAACTGAGAACACAAGGATCCCAGTTTGAGGGTGAAGTGCCCTCCATGAGTAACTACCTAAAGGGTCCTAGCCCGTGTTTATGCGAGTTTTAGTGAAAATCACTGAAAACTCCAACAGGCTGTGTCGACAATCGCGACTGGGATCTATCCCGGTACTCCCCGTATACTAGGGACCCTCGATAGAGAGAGACTGGAAATTGACGCGCCGGCTTTTTGACGAAATTCTCCATTTTAGTGCCAGTTGCTCCATTGCTTACCATTACGCTGAGAAGGAATTTCGATTATTTTACGTCATAATCGAAAAAGAACTTATTTATTGCATTTTTACTTTGTTGGGAGATAAATTGCTTTAATTTTGGAATACTTTTAAAAGATAAAAATGCATAATTATTTATTTTATATCATGCTTTAAATACTTTGAATTCTCTGTTTTACGTATTTATTTCCTAACATATGAGATAATTACATTATTTATTTGCTAGCTATTAGTTTTTAAGTTCTGTTGTGCAATATATTTAATATGTTAGATCTCAATGCATTTTTCTGATATATTTTAAAATACATATTTAAAATAACTATATAAAAAGTTTTTGGTTTTTTGCTAGTACGCAAAATGTATCAGATTTCTTAAATTATTAAAAATAAAGAAAATAAGGTGTATATTATTTGCTAACATATGAAATATAAATTTCTTTTAAATAATAATTGCCATAATAAATTTTATAAATAATATTTAAATAAGTAATTATTTTTATTTACATAATATTTAAATGAACTGAAAAAAAAAATAAAATTCAATGAAATACGCAAATGTAAATAAAATAAATAAAAACATTTTTTTATTTCTAAGGATATTAGTTACGATTTTTGCAAATTATTATTAATAAAATTTTTATCTTTAATATTTAACTAAGTTATTATTATTAATAATGCGTAATTGAAATAAATAAAATATGTATTTTTAGCTTGTAAAAATATTACGTAAATATTTTTATAAAATAATAAAAAATAATTTCTGTTCTTCTGCCGTAGTTTTACATTTATTCATGAATTACTTGGCAAAAACTAAGATTACCATATTTTTGTCAAAAATTTTCTAACTTTTTATATATAGAATGTATGTTCTCAGAAAAAATAAGGTAGAATTACTTTCACTAAGGTAGAATTGCTTTCACAATCAACGTATTTTGCTTAATATAGAAATATACAACAAAAAATTCCTCTGTTTTCTGATAGGAATTGAAAAAGTAACCATGTCAAAGGTTAAAACAAAATTCGTTTTTCTTCAAATTCTTTTTCTCTAAGACGAAAAAAATTACATATTTATATTCTGCATTACCTTCTGCACAAATTTAACACAATTTCCTTTCATTTATGTTGTATAGTAAAGCGTCATTCGCGAAGAAAAAAGCATTACGTTCTACGGGGATCGCTCTCAATTGGCACTAAGATGGCCGACTTTCGGTCAATGTCCAGTCTCTCTGTATATAGGGTCCCTACCGTATACCAGTCTCGAAAGAAGAACGTCTTGAACATTGGGGCGGCCCAACTTAAAATAGGCACTGTACACTAAGGGATTAAAAAAAAAAAAAAAAAAAAAAAAACACTTTGATGGGTTTTTTCTTTTTCTACAACCGCCAATTTTATCGTTTAAAAAGCAAATTTTCGAAAAGATTTTATTACGTCGTCTTCCACGTACACTTTAGGATTGATCCAAGTGTTAAAAACAACATGTAGTGGTCAGAAAAATTGTAATTTTAGAAATTATTTCAAATATTTACAAGATAAAAAGAACTTTTTATTTACCATGTTTTTAAATTTCCTGTTGAATCATATAAACTTGACAATTCTATGTATTAATGAATACTTTTCTTTTCTTTTTTTTTTTTTTTTTTTTTATGAATTATCCCATCAACTTGAAAGAAAATGATGAAATGCGTAATAAAAGAGAGCAATTACAAGAAATTTTCAAACATTTATTCATTGAATAAAAGTATTAAAAGAATACATTGTCATCGTGTTCTGAGCTATTCTAAAAGTTTCAAATGTCTAGCTAGTCGGGAAGTTATAGTTACAGAACTATATTAACACTTTATCAATGTGTATAAAATTTCTAAAGTGATAATGATTTCAATTTTTGTGAGATGCATAATTTAATTTTTTACAACATTTTATAGCTCGCGTTAAAGTAAATGTAATTATTTTCCTGCCATTTAAAAAAAAAAAAAAAAAAAAAAAAAAAGAACTCGTAAGATTTTTGACACCAATTAAGTTATAAATAAAAACATAGTAAAAAAAGCTGGTTTTAAAAATAAAATATTAATCCTTTTAGAACAACATATATTACCATCATGAACTATATTAGCACTTTATCAATCTGTAGAAAATTTTTTACGTTATAAGTTATAATGACGTGAATTTTTGTGAGATGCCCAATTTAACTTTTATATATTTTTTAATGTTCACGTTTAATTAAATGTATTTATTTTTATGTCGAAAGAAAATGAACGCGCATTTTTTTTTTTTTTTTTTTTTAAACAATTAAATTATAGCTAATACTTAAATGGCTAATTTTAAAGCTATTAGGAGGTTATTATTTTCATATTTTAATTAATTAAAAGAAAACTATTCGAAAATTCGAAAATCGAGTTTCGAGGTATTGCGTTGCTATCGTTTTCTGAGCTATTCTAAAATTTCAAATGTTTAGCTAGTCGGGAATTTAGTTTAAAATCGATTGCAAGATTTCTACTAGACAAACAAACAAACAAACAAACAAATGAACAAACAAAAAGAAAGCGAGTTAATAAATCATGCTAAAATGGCAAGGATAAAGAAATTAACGATACCCCATGAAGTATTAATTTTAGAGTGAAAATCAAAAAATACTTTAATATGCGATATTGCAAAATAATTAATTGTGAACGAAATATCCACGAGATGGTTTTTAGCAAGATATAAAATTTTTTGGCTGTTTAAATTGGAAATTTGGCTTTAGGCGGTTACGTTGCTTATCTAAACTAGATGGCCGTAAATTAAGAAGCAAATGTTTATAAAATCTATTTATATCATGTTCAAACTTAGAAAATAATTAAAAAAAAAAGAAAAAAAGAAAAATGTCTAACAAAATAATTTCTTCAAAAATAGTGCAGTAACAATTCAACAAAGCAAGTTAAAAACCAGAAGATCTGCAAAAATAAGCCATTATTTCGAAATAATAATAATAATAATAATAATAATTAAAAAGAAGAAGACTTCAGCTGATCAAAAAATTAAAAGTATTATCAGTTAATTATTGGGCTGAACTCGTTCTCTCTGATGTGTCAAATTTAGTTTATTTCGAGCGGAGCAAAACAAGCTAATAGGACGACGAAAAGATAACAGACTTAATGAAAATTGCACTCTTAAAATTGTGAAACATTCTCTGTACATTACAGTACGGAAGGGTATATCTTTCACGGAATCGGGCGTATTATATTCGGAAACAAAAATTTCAGAAATCGGCTATAACTCAGCATTGCTGGGAATGTAATCATACTTTTAATTTTAATTTAGCCAAAATATTCTGCAAGCCTATATATTTATATTTATTTAATTTTCTTAAAGCTTTCCATGTAAATAAAAATCATAAAAATATCATTAATCCCCAGAAACAGATTTTATATGGGCCAACATTGAAACAACCGTGGGATTTGTATTGGCCAACGGTTATAAATGGCCGTTGGCTGGATTGATGGTCCAATTGTTGGCAAAACGTTGGCCCATATGCAGTTTTTTAATTTAGCAATACATTTTCGGATTTATTAGTTGCAATTGTTATACTTTCTTGCGAATAATCAATATCTTCGAAGATATTTTAATGTGTATAATACAATTATATTAAGTTAAGCAATGATTAAAAATAAGCCTCTATATGCAAATTTAACATAAATTATTGTTGGACTCGTGATTTTGTTCATTATGGTGGGCCAACCATAGTTACTTCAACAAATAATATACCAACAGAGGGGATAAAGAATAGACGTTGGGCCAACTGCATCTATCCTAACTAACCAAGTGCCAACTATGCAAACCCATTATCTGCTGGCTGGCCAACGACTCATGATTTCAGAGGTTGGATATCGCAGTGCCCTGTTATTCTAAGTGCTGGAAATATCATAAAAAATCCGCATTTTCTTAATTTTTTACTATTTCTATTACACTACATTTACAACTGTTATTTTGGTGCTAAAATCCTTTTCCTGTTATATTTCGGAGCAATAATCCGTATTGCTGTTCAATACTAATGATGGTAGGCTTAAGCTACCGAAATTGCAGTTCGATACTTTCATATTTTATTTTGGTATTTTTAACGGTAACTTTATAGTAAATGAAAAGTGCCTTTATAAGTACACTTTTTGAATGAAAAAATCTCTCAAAATATAAACAGAAGAAGTTAAATTGTCCTATATTTTGAATGATACTATTTTTAACAGTGTTTATCCTTTATTTAATTGCTAAAATTTAATATTTATAAATAAATAAACTTCTTTTATTTATTTATTTATTTTAAGTAATACTCAAATTATAGGACAATTTGACTTGTACGTTTCTGGAAGGCGATAAACATTATTCGAATTTAAAATATTTGAGACAAGATTTTAACAAATCTTTTTTAACTGAAATAAAGTATTTAAATTTTAATCAGAATTAAATCAATATATTATTATTATTATTATTTTAGCAGCTTTAAATGAATGTATAATTTTACTAAAATTTTATATTCCAAATTTTATTTAACGCTCAATTTTTAATTTAAAAATATATAATAGATTGTGGTTAGACTATTAAAATTACGTAGAATACGAAGTTTTAGCGTAAAGGATACGTAGATTTTATCTTTTCTGCTTATATACTAATTGTAATACGTTTTATTTTAGAATTCCTGACTAGCCTGGAATTAGATGCCGATGAAAAAAATCCTGAAGTAGAAGAAGCAATATTTTGTGTGAACCAGTAACTTTCTATCTTTCCTCTCTCTTTCTATTTATTGTTATTATGATTATTATGATTATTATTATTATCATATAATTCAATTTTTAATCATTGAGTTTTTCTGTAACTGAAGTTTATCTTTTACCAAACTGAGAATGATCGTTGTAATTTACAAAATGAAATAAAAAAAAAAAAACATCCAAGTCGTCGTGTCGGTGTAGAATTATAAGAAAACAAATCTAGTGCGCAATGAAAACACGATTTCTACAGAGTATCCTAAAATGATTGTAACGCATTTTATTTTTTTAAGCGTTGGAGATAAGCGAGCAATTTGATTTGCACAATTGTTAAAAATAAGGTAAAAAAAAAAAAAAGTTGTGTCCCTGTCAAGTCAAGTCAACGATGTGCTTCGGAGTACCTGCATTTGGTCGCAACCAATGCTTACCTCCAACGAAAAATGAGAAAAACATAAAAATAATTTTCTATAAAATAATTAAAAGCCAAAGGGATGAATTTAGAATTTTGAACTCTGAATAAATCTCCGCGTGAGCAGAGAACAATCAGAGTGAAGCACCAGGAGTTAAAAAAAAAAAAAATATTAAAATAAATAATAAAATAAATAATAAATAAATAACTCCTTGAAAAAACCTAAGTGTAACAGTAAAACTGTTACGTGCGTTGACGAGACGGTCTGGACGGCGAAAAGGAATTAAGAGATGAGCAGGGCGTCCCAAGGGGCACAGGAAACCGCTAATAATAATCAGAGTCCCGCAATTAATAAAAAAAGGGGGGGCATACATTTTTTTTTCCCTATCATAATTAAAATTCAGGAGGATTAAAGTGAAGTGCATGCATGAATCCTACGAAAGTCTCAGTGTCCAGCCAGAAACTAAGTTCTGAGCTGGATCTGCGGACCTCTCAGAGACACACATAGCACTCACAATCCTCACTGAAAGTAAAACGAGCAAAATCGCAGAGGATTTTGTCCTGAAACTGAAAGCCAATCAGAGGCCAGGAAATCGGCCAATGAGAGGAGACCTCAGATCCCTACACTACAAGACAATAAAATTAATAAAAAATTAAAAAATAAGCCAAATAATAAAAAATATACAGCAATTAGGAAATTTTGATAAAAAATAATTAAAAAAGAAGTAACAATTTCACTAGTAAGAAGGTTCAAAGCTCGCGACTGACAAAGTTCAGTAGATAAGCCTGATACTAGGGTTAGCCAAAGCTAGATGAACATTTCGTTCAATCTAGGGGAAATAGAATTTTGGATGGAAATACTAAGTTAGGTGACTCCGGAAGTTATACTCCTACGCTTTTTAGAGACGGAGAGAAAATCATCCCCCCTGACTAAAATAGCCAGAGGCCGTTTTTTACCACGACCGACTCTAGCGTCGTATCTGTAAGTAGAGTCCAACAGAGGATTTCCAACAGTAGGAATGGATCTGTGAAACTTCAATGCAAGTTTCCGAAATTGAGCATAAATAGGCTTAATTCGGAGATCCTGATGAATAGTATCATTGCGGACGTAGCGAGTAGCTTTCAAAAACCTGCGCAATAGCTTGTTTTGAAACTTTTGAATTTTATCCAAGTTGGTTTTCGAAGCCGATCCGTATATCATACACCCGTAGGTTAGGATAGGACGGATCATGGATTTATATAGTAATAATTTATTTTTGATGGACAGGCGGCTATTAAAAGCTAAGAGAGAATGAAGGGAATGCGTGGCTCGTTTGGCTTTAACCAGAGTTTCTGAGATGTGACGAGACCACGTTAATTTAGAATCAATATAAACTCCTAAGTATTTATAACATGTCTCCCAGGGTATGGGTTCATTATTTAAGAGAAAGTTAGTGGAGGTGTCATAGTTTTTATTGGTGAAAAATATGGCGGCACTTTTGGAACTGTTTACTTTGATTCTCCATTTCCGTAACCAGATCGAATATTTATTGAGATAATTTTGAAGTACTTCAAACGCAGCGTTTGGAGTGTTTCGTTTACAGCAAATGGCAGTGTCGTCAGCGAAAGTCGCTAAAGTGACGTCAACATCACGCGGAAGATCATTGGCGTAGATGTTGAAGAGGAAAGGCCGCAGCAGAGAACCTTGAGGAACAGAACTTAAAATAGGTGAAGGGTTAGAGATAGAGTTTCCGACTTTAACGGAAAAAGATCTATTACTAAGATAGTCATAAATTATGTTAGTTAGTTGGTCGGGAAGGCCAATAGATATTAGTTTATGAATAAGGCCAGCATGCCAGACCTTATCGAAAGCTTTTTGTACATCTAGAAATATAACCCCCGTTACACCTCCAGATTGGAAGCCGTCATGAAGAATTTCACACACTCTCCACAACTGTTGTTGTGTTAAATGACGTGGACGAAACCCGAACTGTTCAGGCATAATCACATCATGAGAGTTTGTAAAATCATTCAGACGATTAACGAGAATATATTCATAGATTTTAGACATGCAAGAGAGAAGAGAAATAGGTCTATAGCTTTGAGGAAGGTGCGGATCAGTGTCGCCACCTTTCGGCAGAGAAACGATTAAACTCTTTTTCCAACAATCTAGAAAAATATTGAGTATTAGCATGCGATTAATAATTAAAGTGATATAAAAAATAAAGTTGGTAGGAAGGTTAATAAGCATATTAGTTGTTATTCGGTCCTCGCCAGGAGATTTATTTTTTTTCAGTTTAGAAATATATTCCACTACCTCAGAGGGAGTGGCCAAGTTAAGAGTATTAATGGAATTTTTGCTTAATAAATTTTGAACACTGTTATTAACAATTGAAGTGATTCTAGGATTAAAAACATCATTGTGAGGTGTGAACTGACTTCTAAGACTGTGAGCGAGAGCTTCAGCCTTTTCAGAGTTTGTCACTGCCATTCCAGTTGGGCTATTTAGAGCCGGAATGTTTGTTTTCGGCCTACGAATACGTGAAGTAGCCTTCCAAATGGTGTTGTCAGTCGTCGATAAACTCTCGACAAAGTTGTTGAAATGCGTTTTAGAGTACTCATGAATTGCAGCTTTAGCCCTCCGTGCAAGTACATTGTACAAGCGTTTGAAATGGGGGAGCCTATGAACCTGCCAATTCCTGCGAGCATGATTTCTTTCTCTGATCAACTGCCTGATTTCATCTGGTAATCGGAAGAATAGACTAGTCCTCTTTCTCGGAGCCGAGCTTTGCTGAAAGGCATCTTGAATGTAATTTTCAAGCATGCTGATTGATCTCTCGGCTTCGAGTTTGTTAGATGGAAGAGGTGAGGGAAGCTCAGAATCGGCTAATATCTCCGTAAAGTGGCTCCACCTGGTGGTGAAGGCCTGCGGTAAATCTAAATTATAGTTATTCGTCCGAAAACAGATTTCCACAGGAAAGTGATCAGAGGTGAGATCATTCAGCGTTTGAATGCTGTAACTATATGGAAAATTGCGGGTGATAGCAAAATCTAAAATATTATTACTTCTAGTGAAGATGGGTTCAGGGGGAGCAAGAATTTGTGCATGATTTTGATCCACCCATCTCCTGATGATATTCCCTCTAGCATCATTAGAGGGGCAGTTCCAAGACAAGTGTTTAGCATTAAAATCACCCGCAATAATAAAATTTGAATAAATATTAGTGAGCCGGGATAAATCTCGCATGAGCAGGTTATTCCTTTCGCTTTGAGGAGGGATATATACTGCTGCAACAAGTAATTTTTGAATAGGGGGGAATTCCAAAACAATTGGCGTGACTTCAATGGAATTTAGATTTTGGACTTTAATGAGAGTAGCATTGAAGCCGTACTTTAAATAAATAGCAGTGCCGCCGGAAGAGGTGCCATTATATGGCCTGTCAACATTGTATAACATATAATTGGCCACCTTAACAGTAGAACCCTGGGAGAATTTGGTCTCACAGACAAAGATAATATCTAAATTATTACTATAAACCCAATCGCGGAACTCAGCCGCTTTACAATGGAGGCCATTGGCGTTCCATATACCAACAGAGAAAGAATTCAACGTTCTACTAGGGTCGAATGTTAAAGTTAAGCCTAAATAAAGGGTGGAAATTCCCTAACAAAATTACTCGAGAGAAACTCTCGTACAAGATTAAAGAGCGATCTAAGTTCGTGGACACCGCACGAATTTGTGGAAGTGCCATTTTCCAGGCTTTTACTATGTTTTTTTTGTCATGATTCTTTTCCAAGACCATGACGTAGTTTAGGAACTCGGTAGCCGAACTCGCGTCTTCTGGGACCGAGGAATTTATATAAGGAGTTTTGGAAGGGGGAGGAGCTTCGGGCTCGCTACGACCAATAGCAATTCCCGCAAAAGATTGGGAAGGTTGAACCTTCTTGCTTGTAAAAGTTTGGATTTTGGGAGCCCCTGTGACCTGTTCCTGGGGCTTACGCTTGGGTTTAGCGTTTTTCCTGTTATTTTGGGTGGGAAACTTTGGACACAGCCGATAGTTAGCCGGGTGGGCGCCACCACAGTGCGCACATCTGCAAGGATCACCAAAATCCTTTCTGCATTCCTTGCTCCTGTGTTCCCCAGCACATTTAACGCACCGGGGCGGCAAGTTGCAAGAAATTGCAGAGTGGAAGTACCCTGACAGTTGAAGCACTGTGAGGGTCCTTTGTGGCCCCGGTAAACTTCGACCGTGACCTCTGTTCCCATCAGTTGAGTGATCTGAAAGATGGAGTCTAGTTCTACCTCAACTTGAGTTTTAGGTATTGACAAGTGAAAAAGCGGCATTAGGATTTTTTTGGACACAGGTCCTCTGAACATTTGAGTCGCAGTGATTCCCAAGAATCCTTCTTATTTCTAAGCTTTGAACAATATCAGCCGTGCGGGTGTTAATGGGGAGACCCCGAATCACCGCTTTCAGATTTTTGTCGGATTCTAAGAGAAAAGATTTAAATTGGATTTTCTCCTGAATAAGATATGATTGTATTTTACGGTAGTCATCCTCGCTATTAACCTTTAGTTTAAGAAAGCGCCCCTGGGCTTTGCTGGCCAGCGTCGGAACAATGTTCTTCATGCCGGACAGCAGAATTTGCCAATGGGGCGGCGGAATGATGTGGAATGCAGGAATTCTGCTTGATTTAACTTTAGCCTGTTCTTTAATAATTTTATCCCCATTTGAAGTACTAGCAATATTTTGGTTGACATTAGATTTGGGTTTTTTTTCCTACCAGTGACTTTCTCCCAATTCCCTTCCCCATCAGAGTCAGGGTTGCTGACAACCTGTTCAGAGTGCAAGCGCTTGACCGAAACTACGTGTTTGTCTACTTCCATGTCGGAAGATGGCGCCACGAGACTCGGACCTGCGCTTGCAGAATTTTCCTCAGCATTGAAGGTATCTACATTGGAATTGCCCATTTTGCAATCTATTTTAGGAGGAGGAGGTGGTGGTGGTGTGAAATAAATGCTGAGGCCACTAACCTGTGAAAGCAGGGAAGCAGCCTGCCATGCCAGAGACCTCTCCTTAATGTGTGTTGACAGCTTGGCTGATGTAGCATCGTCAAGCTCTTTCTTGCTCAATTTGTGGATTGCTGCGTCGTTGCAGGCTATGACAGCTCGGAGCTTTACCATCTCTGATTCAGCTCCGTCAGATGAAAAACTCCTCAGGTCAAAGTCCTTAAAATAAGGACAGGTGATGGGAGTGCCCGTAACTTCGGACTGGTGGCTAACTTCAGCCATTTTAAGTAAAAAATCTAAGTTTTACTATGTTTTATGAAAGTGATTCACAATAGAAAAAACTTTTTCTTCACGAGCGAAGGCCACTGATCCCCTCGGATATTAGCCTTGAAAAAGGCTCTTTAGGTCACAGTAGCAATCACTCTAGTAATAACTGTTTAAGCTTACGCCGCTAGATGGCGCAGCGCGGAGCTCAGGAAAAGACGTCTGTTCACAACGGATGTTGGAACAGGACTCTATGCGAATGTCGCGAATCTCAGCGAATCTGGTCAGCGAATCTGGTCCCTGACTCCCACATGGTAGAATTCGGGTGAAAATCCCACACAAGGCATGGATATGTTGTCCCTGTTAGGGGTAACAATGGAAGCCCAAAGAATACTTATAAATGAGTTGATATAGCCGAGTTTGAAGAAAATCTGTCGAGTCGTTTTTTGAGACACCCACTTCTGAGGCCTAAAATTGACCTACCAAATTACGACGTCTATCAATTTACTTGTTGTAACTAGTTAATGATTATAAAAAGTCTTCTAAAAGTAGGTGCATATAGCAAATTTGGAAAAAAAAAAATCGCTAGAGTAGAGATACCGACTTACTTTCGTTTCCATTTCAGTAATACCATGTTCCACTTCCGGTTTACATTTTTTTTTTTTTTTTTTTAACTAAAACAACGCATTTTTCTCTTTACATCACATTTGCCTTAAATATAAACATTTTTCGATTTGGAAATATGACAGTCAAAAGAATCCTCTTCCTACACATGCAAATACATACATACTGCACTGACCAATATCACTGAAAAATATCTGAGATTGACATCAACAAAATGAATTGTTGCTCTACTAAAAAATAATTCCATGTGTTCCTGACAAATCCTAGTTCCCTTTATTGAAACTGAATATTAAAGAATATATATATATACCAGAGAGAATGTCTGAATGTTTCAACCTGAAAAGAGACCCAAAATATATTAATTTAAAGAATAATTGAAAAAAAAAAAAAAAAATACTAACAAGGAGACGGCAAGGTTGTGGGATCCTCAAATCGAACGGAGGTTCCGCGTTTAGTTAGCACTCAGTGAGTGTATTCATATACTCAAACCCTAGAGCGCACTACTTAGCCATCGCCGAGCAAAAAATTCCTGAAGTTTGAAAAAAAAAAAAAAATATTTGTATTAAAATTTAATAAATCGTTATAAACAATTTCTTTTCAACTGTTATACATTGTTAAATCGCGAATTTAATGATTTCTAACTTTTTAACATTAAGCATATGGAAATTTATTATTCGCATGTGGTTGGAATTAAATAAAATTTAATATATCAAAAATAATATGAAGAATTTACAAATTACGAATTCATCTGTTCGTAACGCTCCATTCCATTATTGAAATTTGTTTTTTTTCTTGTTTTTATGATAAATATCATCCAGGTTTGTGTATTCGTAAAGATGAATAATTGAAATAATTGCTAACGCTATAAACGTATAATCATAAATATTCATTGTATTTAATAATATGTTAGTTTATAAAAAATAAATGGTAATGTTTAAAAGAACTGCGGCTTTTGTATTTATTCTATCTACAGTTCTAAGTTCTAATCGTTAAAAAGTTAGAAATCATTAAATTCGCGATTTAACAATGTATAAAAGTTGAAAAGAAATTGTTTATAACGAATCATTAAATTTTAATACAAATTAAGAAAAAAAAAATTCAAACTTCAGGAATTTTTTTCTCGGCGATGGCTAAATAGTGCGCTCTAGGGTTTGAGTATATGAATACACTCACTGAGTGCTAATTACACAAGTAGTAAGCCCCCCACTTTAGCCGACGGAAGTGACGTCATAGGAGGGGGGGGGGAAACCGGAAGTGATATAACGGTTGAATGGTTGATTGGTTGCTTGATCGTGAAAGATGACGGGGGAAGAGTTTCCTTTTATCCGTTGGCATCCTGGACTTCTTGTCAAGACATGTGACGGGGAGGGGAGGGGAGAGTTTTCTTAAAGGGACAACACAGTGAATGGTTGGTTGGTTGCTTGATCGTGAAAGATGATGGGGGTAGAATTTCTTTTTATCCGTTGGCAACCTAGACATCTTGTCAAGACATGTGACGGGGAGAGTTTTCTTAAAGGGACAACACAGAATCCTGTCAGAACATGAAAGAGAATGACGTCATCAACCGAAAAGAGGACAATGTAATATATTTTTTAATTATTTTTTAATGAGTAGTTCATTAATCAATTTTAATAAGTAAATTTTATTATTTTATTGATTATTAATTAATTATTTAACTGACTATTTTAATTCGCTAGATTTTTTACAAAACGATATTGCACTGTAGGGGATTTGAACCCACCATCTATAGAATGCGAGACCAACGCGCTACCGACTGAGCTACGGAGACGTTACCTTGAGCTTTCTTCTTTATGTTTTCACCTCTTACGAGATAGGGCTGGGAAGAGGTTTTCCCCACATGGCTTTTAACTTCAAAGTATAGTCCAAGGAGATTGATAAATGACGTGATTTTCTCAAAATATTCATATGATATTGGTGATTTGTTCATTTTTGTGAACATTTTTTTAAACAACTAGAAAATATTGTTCGAGATATTTCTTTCTTGAAAAATATTAAAACAATCCCATTTTCTTAAAATTTTATTTACATTATTAATGATACGATCAGATATTATTTTTTAAACATGCAAAAAAAAAAAAAAAAGATTTTGCACATGTTCCTTATTTATTTTATGTTTTTATAAATTGCAAAACATATATATATATATATATTATTTATTATTATTTTATTTATTTATTTTATTTATTTATTATTTTATTTTATTTATTTATTTTATTTCATTTCATTTTATTTTTATTTATTTATTTATTTTTTCTTTTTGAGAAAAAAATTGAATTCTTTTTCTGGAAAATTTATAATAACAATTCAAAAAACTTATGTTTTAGTTATTTCTTTTCTAAAAAATTTAAAACAATTTTATTTTCTTACACTTTACTTACAATAGTAAAAATACTATCATATTTAATTTTAAAACATGCGAAATTTTTTTAACAGTTATTCATTTTTTATTTTTAAGTTTAATAATAATAATAATTAAAAAAAAAAAAAAAAAAAATTAAAAATCTTTTTTTTTTTTTTTTCTGAAATTTTTAAACTTTTTTTATTTTTATTAATGTAACTGTTTTTAGGTTTAATGAAATATTTTTTAAAAAATATTTCTCTTCTTTTTTCAGTTTGTTAATTCTATATTTTCTTTTTCTGAATTTTTTTTAACTTGTTATTTTTGATTTTATTAATGTAACTGTTTTTAGATTTAATAAAATATTTTTTAAACATATCTCTTCTTTTGTTTGAGATTGTGAATTTTATATTTTCTTTTTGTGAATTTTTTAAACTTGTTATTTTTTTTTTTCTTTTTATTCTTATTACTAATTTTTAAGTTAAAAAAAATATTTAATAAAAAAAAATTATCTTTCTTTTTTTATTTTATAAATTCTTTTATTTTCTTTTAGTGAAAAAATATAACAAAAATTACTTATTATTACTATTTAATCAAACTTAATTGTATTAATATAATTATTATTATCATTATTTAGCAATATAATGAGATTTTTTATGCAATGTTCTATTTCAGTTTAAAGAAATTATATTTTATCTTGTGAAAAACTTTTTAGTCATTTATTTATTTCTTTAATGTAACTAACTGTATTTTCTTACTCGCAAATTTTCAAAAGAGTTATTATCATTTAATAATTTGGATTAAGTAAGGAATCTGTTTAATACTGTCATATTTTAAAAGATATTTTAAAGAAAAAATGTTGAATGTTCTATTTTAAGGAAATAAAATTTAATTTATGTATTCTGCTAGATTTGCTCAGGGAAAAATTACATTGAGTGACTAAAATTATAATTGTAGTCCAATCTAAAACAGAATTCCACTCGGCATGTGTTGAACTAAGGGATTTCCTTATTACTATTATTATTAAATAAATTCTTTTGGTATTACTATATACCCATTATGATACTTTTTTCATCACGTCACAATATAATTCATCATATTCACAAAACTTTCCATTATTTTCATATTACTTCTTAAATATATAAATCTACAGAAACAGACACCGAATCTTCAATAAGTTAATTAGTTTTAAAAATAGTTTATCTCTTTTTGGGAAAAAATGTATGACATCTTGTATTATTTACACATAACTACATCAATATTCGAAAATAATAATTTGCGAAATTTTCTTGTACATAACAGTTTTTCATAATTCTGATAGAAATTTATAAAAATGAATTACCTTACGATGACCACCTATATCATTAAAGTCTTCAAAACACAGATCTTCATTCATACACATGAAATATTTTCATTATCTTATCACCTTGTTGACAATTCGAGTTCACGCTATCCTTTTTATTCAAAAGCATGTTAACAATTTAAGCCATGACACTTACCTATGTTTGCATAAAGTTACAATTTAAATGTCCCATAGTTTTACAATTATTTTTTAATAGCTAAAATAATAATAAAAGTGTTTGAAATTATTAGCTTTATAATTATACATTTTTAAAAATAACGAAGTTTTAGTACCATTTATAAACTGGAAATATATTGTGTTAACTTTCTTATACGATAAATAGTTTAAAAATAAATATTTACATAGTTTTTATATTTACGATAGTTTTATATACAATGATTCATTGAAAATATATATAAGTTATAACTGATACCATTTTATTAGAGCAAGAATCTAACTAAATAACATTTATCTAATTTTTAAGCGATCAATAATAAAAAAGTGGCAGTACATTTTTTAAACAAACAGAACATTATATATGCATTCTTTAACTTATTAACTTAGACAACACATTCTGTTTATATTTGTACACATGCATCATCTCATTTTGGATTTTAACTTAAATAAATAATGTTTATCACTGTGGTTTACAAAAGAAAAGAAATTCTACACATAAAAGTTCTAATTTATGAATATTTACTGATTAAAATAAATATATCTTATAATGAAAATCATCTTTCATAATGTTCATTAAAAAACTTAATAAAAATTCACAAAATTTTCTAAAAATAATTTTTTTCACATATACAAATAAAAAATATTTTACTATGTTTTCTGTTTTGACAATTTTTTATGTCTGGGTGATATTATTTTAGCATAAAGGAATTTATATCAGATATGAGATTTGTTGGAACTTTCAACATTTTTTGATAATTTTGCAGATATTTTGTTGCAGTGAAATTTATTTTATTTCTCATGCAAGCTGTCAGAAAACGCGATGCAATTTTTTATTTAATTTTTCTTATTACTTTTTCCTGTATCTGAGCATTCTACTTTCAAATATTTTCTAAGTTTATATATTGAAAATATGGTACCTTGCATACGTTTAATTTCACTTTTGGGGTAAATCATCGAGTTTATTGAGAATATTAGAAAAATCGCACTATTTTTAAAATATATGCACGGGTTGCGAAATTTTTACTCATTTCTTAATATCCGTTATATTCCATTTAGTATGTTTTATGGAAGATCATAATAGCACACTTACAATAGAAAAAAAATAGATATAGAGCTCAAGAACTTTAATGACTTAAAAAAACCGCTTGCCACGAATCTTTTTTTTTCTTTTCACTTGAATTACATTTTAATTTTTAAAAAGTTTCTTTAAAATAATTTTCTAATAATCTTTACATGAATTAAACACAATCGATTATTAATTTTTCCGGCAAATTAAATATTTTGAACAAAGTTGACATTTATGAAAGTTTTGGCGTAACACCAAATGAAATTTCGAAATACTGTTTTTATAAAAAATACGCTGGATTACTAATAAAATCATCCAACCTATACAGAAAAACGCTATGATTTTTTTAAATTGTGAATAATATGAAAAATAATTTATTGTAAATTGTGTTTATATAACTTAGTTTGTAATGAAAATAAAACTTGAACTATGGCTTTATGCAATTTTATTAGTATTATTATTGGTTATGTTATTAAATATGGAAGATATTATTATTATTATTATTTTTTTTTTTTTTTCATAAAAAAAATATTTCATAAATTATATGCTCGAATGATGACCAAAAGCATATTATTTTAATGTGTCTTATAATTAGTTCTTTAACGAACGATAAATGTATATTACCTTAGATTTTCAAATTTGTTTTTTAAAAAGTATATTCAATCGCATTTATTTACTACACATTATTATAAATGCAAAGGGAATATATCTATCATTTATAGACAAGATATTTTTTCTAAAGAATATTAACATAAACTAAAATATAATTTTTCACAAAGCCTTTTTGTCAAAAGATAAATTTACAAATAGTAATCTAATAAAGTAAATTTTTCCATTAAAATGTAGCATAAATAATTATTATTTACAAAGCAGTTTTTATAATTTTGCATTTTAAAAATCTATATATGATATTGTGCGTAAGTGTATGACTTTCATCATTGAAATAACGAAAGTTATTTTTAAATGTTTCAACTTCCAATATGATATTTCTAATAAGTTTAAAGAGTCGCATCTCCATTCATCTATTAAAATTAATAATAATTCAAATATAATTATAAATACTCATACCCCAATTTTTTTCTTTATCCTATGACTCTGCATTTTAATGATTGGAAATCCATTAAGTGAATGGATAATTTATCTTTCAATTGAATGAATGCTTTACACAAGTTACCATCACTATCAGTAAATAAAAAGTGTTTCATACAATACAGCTAAGATAACTAATAATTACAATTTCAAGTAAACAGAGGTAGTATTTTAGAAGTATAGCACTTAGTAAATTTTTTTTTTAATTGTTTAAATGCATGTCTTTAAAAAAAAAAAATATATATATATATATATATATATATAAATTAGTATGTTTGAGAGATAAGGTTTTATTACATTCCTAATCAGTCACGATCACAATTAACTAACATTTTTATTTTGAGATAAAAACAATTCTTTGAATGGATAAATATTAACAAAGGATTTAAATAAGTGAACAGAAAATAGTACTTTTCATAAGTACTTAAATACAAATGTAGTTTTAAAATTCAAGATATATTTTTTAAAAATCAAATAATATATTTTTCTAATTTTATTTAAAAAATAAAATAAAATATTTACTTACTTTTCGCAAGAAATTAAATTAAAAAAAAAAAAAAAAATGTTTTATTTACCCTAAAACTTTATTCAAAAAAGCAAAAAAAATCCATTTCCTCTATCCTAAGCATTTAGTTTCATAAGAGTAAAAATTCTACAAAAAACGAATATATTTAAAGTCACATCCAAATATTTATTTATTTCATAACGTTTTATTAAAATTTTTATTTATTTTATTATTTTTTATGTATTCAACAGCAGTTTTCCAATACATTTTTACTGCTAACATAGCTTTTACTCAAAATTAAACTTACAAAGTGTTCTCTAAAATTTCTTTTAACAAGACGTTTTGTTAATTTGAGATTTTGAATTTAACCAATCCACCAATCGATCTTTCGATAAGTGTCTTTCACTTTTTACCGTTGAACGTTATGTTAAAATTTATTTAGTATAAAACAAATACTCTTACGATAATGAGGGTAATAGAAAAAAGTATTTTTATCATTTTAAACTAAAAGTGGACTGCATTATATGAATGAAAACAACTTTATAAAATAAATCAACTTTGAGAGAATTATGAAATATTTTTATATAAACAAAACTAACAAAAGTTTTTGCATTACTTAAAAATTCCTTATCAAAAATATTATATCTCTTTGAAGATTAAAAAATATCTAACCAATGATTAGTTTAATTTTGCTTGAAACAACAGGAAAAACTTTCTTTTAGAATTCAAATGGTGTTGTACCTGTGAAGCAATTTTATAATTATTTTGTTTATATAAATCTTAATTACGTTGTATTCATCAGGAAGATTTCCATAAAAACATTGTAATTTGGTACGATTTTTTTTAATCGTTAGTTAGTATTTTAACATTATACGTATTCATTTTAAATATTTTGCACTCAGAAATTGTAAATCAATCTTACACATAGCTAAATGAATTAAATACTATTATTCATAGATGTATATGAAACCAAAATTCAGTGTTATTTCTGATAAAATATTTCGGCCAAATTAAAAATTAAGTGCCAGTAGACATAAATTTTTAGCTAGACATTTTTAAAACATTTTCAGAGAAGTAATACGTTATCTAAGAAAATATATATCTGTGTTTTTATGTCCCCTTTTAGCACACGGAAAGTGAAAATTTTTATTTGTATACTCTTTCTATGTTTTACGACATGTGTATAAATATCGTTTTTGAACTGAAGGTGAAACTTATGAAATTTGATCCAATTTAAACAGACAAAAAACAATGATTTTATTAATTTATTAATGAAATCATAATTTTTGTCCATGTGTTAAAAATTGAGGTACATTTCATAAGTTTCGCTTTCAGTTCAAGAGTGATATTTATGCATAAGCCGAAATAAAACATAAAAAGGGTTAACAAATAAAAATTTTCACTTTCCGTGTGCAAAAAGGGGACATAAAAACACAGATATATATTTTCTTAGATAACGTATTACTTCTCTGAAAATGTTTTAAAAATGTCTAGCTAAAAATTTATGTCTACTGGCACTTAATTTTTAATTTGGTCGAAATATTTTATCAGAAATAACACTGAATTTTGGTTTCATATACATCTATGAATAATAGTATTTAATTCATTTAGCTATGTGTAAGATTGATTTACAATTTCTGAGTGCAAAATATTTAAAATGAATACGTATAATGTTAAAATACTAACTAACGATTAAAAAAAAAATCGTACCAAATTACAATGTTTTTATGGAAATCTTCCTGATGAATACAACGTAATTAAGATTTATATAAACAAAATAATTATAAAATTGCTTCACAGGTACAACACCATTTGAATTCTAAAAGAAAGTTTTTCCTGTTGTTTCAAGCAAAATTAAACTAATCATTGGTTAGATATTTTTTAATCTTCAAAGAGATATAATATTTTTGATAAGGAATTTTTAAGTAATGCAAAAACATTTGTTAGTTTTGTTTATATAAAAATATTTCATAATTCGCTCAAAGTTGATTTATTTTATAAAGTTGTTTTCATTCATATAATGCAGTCCACTTTTAGTTTAAAATGATAAAAATACTTTTTTCTATTACCCTCATTATCGTAAGAGTATTTGTTTTATACTAAATAAATTTTAACATAACGTTCAACGGTAAAAAGTGAAAGACACTTATCGAAAGATCGATTGGTGGATTAGTTAAATTCAAAATCTCAAATTAACAAAACGTCTTGTTAAAAGAAATTTTAGAGAACACTTTGTAAGTTTAATTTTGAGTAAAAGCTATGTTAGCAGTAAAAATGTATTGGAAAACTGCTGTTGAATACATAAAAAATAATAAAATAAATAAAAAATTTAATAAAACGTTATGAAATAAATAAATATTTGGATGTGACTTTAAATATATTCGTTTTTGTAGAATTTTTTCTCTTATGAAACTAAATGCTTAGGATAGAGGAAATGGATTTTTTTTACTTTTTTGAATAAAGTTTTAGGGTAAATAAAACATTTTATTTTTATTTTTAATTTAATTTCTTGCGAAAAGTAAGTAAATATTTTATTTTATTTTTTAAATAAAATTAGAAAAATATATTATTTGATTTTTAAAAAATATATCTTGAATTTTAAAACTACATTTGTATTTAAGTACTTATGAAAAGTACTATTTTCTGTTCACTTATTTAAATCCTTTGTTAATATTTATCCATTCAAAGAATTGTTTTTATCTCAAAATAAAAATGTTAGTTAATTGTGATCGTGACTGATTAGGAATGTAATAAAACCTTATCTCTCAAACATACTAATTTATATATATATATATATATTTTTTAAAGACATGCATTTAAACAATTAAAACAAAAAATTTACTAAGTGCTATACTTCTAAAATACTACCTCTGTTTACTTGAAATTGTAATTATTAGTTATCTTAGCTGTATTGTATGAAACACTTTTTATTTACTGATAGTGATGGTAACTTGTGTAAAGCATTCATTCAATTGAAAGATAAATTATCCATTCACTTAATGGATTTCCAATGATTAAAATGCAGAGTCATAGGATAAAGAAAAAAATTGGGGTATGAGTATTTATAATTATATTTGAATTATTATTAATTTTAATAGATGAATGGAGATGCGACTCTTTAAACTTATTAGAAATATCATATTGGAAGTTGAAACATTTAAAAATAACTTTCGTTATTTCAATGATGAAAGTCATACACTTACGCACAATATCATATATAGATTTTTAAAATGCAAAATTATAAAAACTGCTTTGTAAATAATAATTATTTATGCTACATTTTAATGGAAAAATTTACTTGATTAGATTACTATTTGTAAATTTATCTTTTGACAAAAAGGCTTTGTGAAAAATTATATTTTAGTTTATGTTAATATTCTTTAGAAAAAATATCTTGTCTATAAATGATAGATATATTCCCTTTGCATTTATAATAATGTGTAGTAAATAAATGCGATTGAATGTACTTTTTAAAAAACAAATTTGAAAATCTAAGGTAATATACATTTATCGTTCGTTTAAGAGCTAATTATAAGACACGTTAAAGAGCTAATTATAAGACACATTAAAATAATATGCTTTTGGTCATCATTCGAGCATATAATTTATGAAATATTTTTTTTATGAAAAAAAAATAATAATAATAATATCTTCCATATTTAATAACATAACTAATAATAATACTAATAAAATTGCATAAAGCCATAGTTCAAGTTTTATTTTCATTACAAACTAAGTTATATAAACACAATTTACAATAAATTATTTTTCATATTATTCACAATTTAAAAAAAATCATAGCGTTTTTCTGTATAGGTTGGATGATTGTATTAGTAATCTAGCGTATTTTTTATAAAAACAGTATTTCGAAATTTCATTTGGTGTTACGCCAAAACTTTCATAAAAGTCAACTTTGTTCAAAATATTTAATTTGCCGGAAAAATTAATAATCGATTGTGTTTAATTCATGTAAAGATTATTAGAAAATTATTTTAAAAGAAACTTTTTAAAAATTAAAATGTAATTCAAGTGAAAAGAAAAAAAAAGATTCGTGGCAAGCGGTTTTTTTTAAGTCATTAAAGTTCTTGAGCTCTATATCTATTTTTTTCTATTGTAAGTGTGCTATTATGATCTTCCATAAAACATACTAAATGGAATATAACGGATATTAAGAAATGAGTAAAAATTTCGCAACCCGTGCATATATTTTAAAAATAGTGCGATTTTTCTAATATTCTCAATAAACTCGATGATTTACCCCAAAAGTGAAATTAAACGTATGCAAGGTACCATATTTTCAATATATAAACTTAGAAAATATTTGAAAGTAGAATGCTCAGATACAGGAAAAAGTAATAAGGAAAATTAAATAAAAAATTGCATCGCGTTTTCTGACAGCTTGCATGAGAAATAAAATAAATTTCACTGCAACAAAATATCTGCAAAATTATCAAAAAATGTTGAAAGTTCCAACAAATCTCATATCTGATATAAATTCCTTTATGCTAAAATAATATCACCCAGACATAAAAAAAATGTCAAAACAGATAACATAGTAAAATATTTTTTATTTGTATATGTGAAAAAAATTATTTTTAGAAAATTTTGTGAATTTTTATTAAGTTTTTTAATGAACATTATGAAAGATGATTTTCATTATAAGATATATTTATTTTAATCAGTAAATATTCATAAATTAGAACTTTTATGTGTAGAATTTCTTTTCTTTTGTAAACCACAGTGATAAACATTATTTATTTAAGTTAAAATCCAAAATGAGATTATGCATGTGTACAAATATAAACAGAATGTGTTGTCTAAGTTAATAAGTTAAAGAATGCATATATAATGTTCTGTTTGTTTAAAAAATGTACTGCCACTTTTTTATTATTGATCGCTTAAAAATTAGATAAATGTTATTTAGTTAGATTCTTGCTCTAATAAAATGGTATCAGTTATAACTTATATATATTTTCAATGAATCATTGTATATAAAACTATCGTAAATATAAAAACTATGTAAATATTTATTTTTAAACTATTTATCGTATAAGAAAGTTAACACAATATATTTCCAGTTTATAAATGGTACTAAAACTTCGTTATTTTTAAAAATGTATAATTATAAAGCTAATAATTTCAAACACTTTTATTATTATTTTAGCTATTAAAAAATAATTGTAAAACTATGGGACATTTAAATTGTAACTTTATGCAAACATAGGTAAGTGTCATGGCTTAAATTGTAACATGCTTTTGAATAAAAAGGATAGCGTGAACTCGAATTGTCAACAAGGTGATAAGATAATGAAAATATTTCATGTGTATGAATGAAGATTTGTGTTTTGAAGACTTTAATGATATAGGTGGTCATTGTAAGGTAATTCATTTTTATAAATTTCTATCAGAATTATGAAAAACTGTTATGTACAAGAAAATTTCGCAAATTATTATTTTCGAATATTGATGTAGTTATGTGTAAATAATACAAGATGTCATACATTTTTTCCCAAAAAGAGATAAACTATTTTTAAAACTAATTAACTTATTGAAGATTCGGTGTCTGTTTCTGTAGATTTATATGTTTAAGAAGTAATATGAAAATAATGGAAAGTTTTGTGAATATGATGAATTATATTGTGGCGTGATGAAAAAAGTATCATAATGGGTATATAGTAATACCAAAAGAATTTATTTAATAATAATAGTAATAAGGAAATCCCTTAGTTCAACACATGCCGAGTGGAATTCTGTTTTAGATTGGACTACAATTATAATTTTAGTCACTCAATGTAATTTTTCCCTGAGCAAATCTAGCAGAATACATAAATTAAATTTTATTTCCTTAAAATAGAACATTCAACATTTTTTCTTTAAAATATCTTTTAAAATATGACAGTATTAAACAGATTCCTTACTTAATCCAAATTATTGAATGATAATAACTCTTTTGAAAATTTGCGAGTAAGAAAATACAGTTACATTAAAGAAATAAATAAATGACTAAAAAGTTTTTCACAAGATAAAATATAATTTTTTTAAACTGAAAAAGAACATTGCATAAAAAATCTCATTATATTGCTAAATAATGATAATAATAATTATAGTAATACAATTAAGTTTGATTAAATAGTAATAATAAGTAATTTTTGTTATATTTTTTCACTAAAAGAAAATAAAAGAATTTATAAAATAAAAAAAAGAAAGATTTTTTTTTTTATTAAATATTTTTTTAACTTAAAAATTAGTAATAAGAATAAAAAGAAAAAAAAAATAACAAGTTTAAAAAATTCACAAAAAGAAAATATAAAATTCACAATCTCAAACAAAAGAAGAGATATGTTTAAAAAATATTTTATTAAATCTAAAAACAGTTACATTAATAAAATCAAAAATAACAAGTTTAAAAAAATTCAGAAAAAGAAAATATAGAATTAATAAACTGAAAAAAGAAGAGAAATATTTTTTTTTTTAAATATTTCATGAAACCTAAAAACAGTTACATTAATAAAAATAAAAAAAGTTTAAAAATTTCAGAAAAAAAAAAAAAAAAGATTTTTTATTTATTTATTTATTTATTTATTTTTTAATTATTATTATTATTAAACTTAAAAATAAAAAATGAATAACTGTTAAAAAATTTTCACATGTTTTAAAATTAAATATGATAGTATTTTTACTATTGTAAGTAAAGTGTAAGAAAATAAAATTGTTTTAAATTTTTTAGAAAAGAAATAACTAAAACATAAGTTTTTTGAATTGTTATTATAAATTTTCCAGAAAAAGAACTCAATTTTTTTCTCAAAAAGAAAAAATAAATAAATAAATAAAAATAAAATGAAATAAAATAAAATAAAATAAATAAAATAAAATAATAAATAAATAAAATAAATAAATAAAATAATAATAAATAATATATATATATATATATATGTTTTGCAATTTATAAAAACATAAAATAAATAAGGAACATGTGCAAAATCTTTTTTTTTTTTTTTTTTTTTTTTTTTTTTTCATGTTTAAAAAATAAAATCTGATCGTATTATTAATAATGTAAATAAAATTTTAAGAAAATGGGATTGTTTTAATATTTTTCAAGAAAGAAATATCTCGAACAATATTTTCTAGTTGTTTAAAAAAATGTTCACAAAAATGAACAAATCACCAATATCATATGAATATTTTGAGAAAATCACGTCATTTATCAATCTCCTTGGACTATACTTTGAAGTTAAAAGCCATGTGGGGAAAACCTCTTCCCAGCCCTATCTCGTAAGAGGTGAAAACATAAAGAAGAAAGCTCAAGGTAACGTCTCCGTAGCTCAGTCGGTAGCGCGTTGGTCTCGCATGCTATAGATGGTGGGTTCAAGGCCCAGATTCCGGCCAAACACTTACGGCTCGCACCTGCGTTTTTACCGCAAAGTCGCGGACGAAAACGAATCTTCCTAGTCAGGTCAAACAATCGCAACATTCTTCTCTCGTAGATGCGATTGTCACGTGGCTCAAGTTGCGGCTAGTAGAAAGCTATCGTAACACTCTTGTAACAGCAATGGCGGCCATTACAAACGTGCAAAGCGCTTGGTAAATTGTGTACTCCATGAGATTTCTATAAGTAGTATTGATTGAAGATAATTAATACTATTATTAAAATATATATTTCTTCTGATTAAAAAAGAAAGAAAAAAAGGATACACGTAAAGCTAAAAATAACCTTTTTCAGTTTAAAAGATAGTTCATGAAACGTAGTTAAAATACAGGTATGTGAAATATTTTCAGTATTTTTTGTATCTTATGTTTTATTGTTATTAGTGTTTGCATAACATATTTTTCATGATAAGACAAATTTCAAAGTATTATATTCATGTATTTCACAGTAATGTCTTTTATTACTAACTAAAGAAATAGCTGTTTGCTTCAAATCTACATCTATTATTTAAAATTTTATCTTTTATTTATTTATTTTATTAATTAATTAATTTCGTTTTGTTCCCTCGAAAGTTCACTGAACATTTATATAATCATCTCCATATAGATGAATGTTTCAAGCATAAGTTAAGCTAAGAAATTTAATCAGACCTATTTTGATTTTTCTTGAAACTTAGTTATAAAGCTTTTTATGTCTTTTTCATTTTCTTCTTTGTGCGTGAACAATTTTACTTTATACTAAGAATTGGTTTAAATTAAATTATTATTTATTTTCATTATTATTTCTTATTTTATTTTATTCTAAGGTAGCAAGCAAAAAAAAATTTCTTTCTTTCTTTCTTATCTCTTTCTTATTTTTTTTAATGTTTTTGCATTTATATATTTATATTTTTAAATGCTTTAAATGCCTGCATTCGAAAAACTATAATTAACTTTATAAAATAATAAAATTATTAATATACTTTTATAAATTAATCCCAATCTAACGATTTTTTTTTTTTTTTTTTTTTTTAACTTATGTCTTGGTAACAGTTAAAAATAATATAGAAAAAAAATAATTAAAAAAATCTTTCTCTTATTGGTTTTTATTAATAATATCAGAATATGAATTACCCATAAAATTTTGGAGTAATGATAAAACAAATCAGAATTTTTAAAATAATGAATTGATGTTAATAAAGTTTGTCTTATCTTGAAAATTACTTTGCAAACTGTAAACATAATAAAACATAATAAATACTGAAAACATTTTACAATACATCTTTGATAATATTTGATATTCAATTTTTTTTTTTTTTTTTTTTTTTTTTTTTTTTCAGATTAATGCTCTGCAAAAAATATTCATTTAATTAAAAAAAAAAAAAAAAAAAACACAAGAACATATTAAATCTTAATGCTTTTACTACAAATAATAATTAATAAAATGAAAAGTACACAAATTTTATAAATACTATTTTTCTGCTTACAAATTTGTTTATTTTATTTATTTATTTTATTTATTTTATTTTATTTTATTATTATTTTTTTTTTTGTCTTAGAACATAATAAAAGGACATACTCACAAATTAGAAAATTATAAATCATTTTACAATATGGTGAATATAATTTTATTTTATTGAAAATAAATTTCTGAACTGAATCTGCAAATTTCGTTTTAATTGAAAACTAAGCATTAGATATTTATGTAATTTGGAAAAGATTGGGTGGGGGGGGGGGGGGGGGTCTATTTTTAATTTATAAAAATAAAATAAAATAACAGCATTTCATCAGAAAATATAATAAGTTTATAGTATTAACTTATAAATATACCATATCATCATATTATGCCATAAAATTATAGAAATCATACATACAAATGGTTATTTAATGTTTATTATGCTTTTTTAACCCCCCCCCCCCATTTTTTTTACGTAAAGTAATAAAATGAAAGTTTATAGAAATCAGACGCACAGATGGTTATTTAATGATTATTCTTTTTTCTATTTTTTTCCCCTTTTTATATAAAGAAAATAATAAAACCTGTTGCTATTATTATTATTTAATTGTTCTTCCTATTATAATTTTTTGGGGTATTAGTAAAGGCTTTCATGCTTATCTGATGTACACATCGTTAATGAATGAAACCAAAATAAGTTACGATAAAAACAAATAGAAGCAATCCATATGGTCGTCCCTTTAAAACTGTATACGGATTCTGATTGGTTAAAAACGAACAATATCTGAATGAAATTCGAATATTTTCTTCGAATTTTCCCTTTCTTACTTTCCTGACGTCAGCAGTTGCGGAAATCAACTCCGTTTGGCTTGAATCACTAACATCAGTGCTTTCCCCTTTTCTCTCGCAATCCCTCCCACTTTGTGAGCTGGTTATCGTAAAGTTGTGGCGTTTGACCAGAATTCGGCCCTAATCCCCTACAGTGCAAAATCGTTTTGTAAAAAATCTAGCGAATTAAAATAGTCAGTTAAATAATTAATTAATAATCAATAAAATAATAAAATTTACTTATTAAAATTGATTAATGAACTACTCATTAAAAAATAATTAAAAAATATATTACATTGTCCTCTTTTCGGTTGATGACGTCATTCTCTTTCATGTTCTGACAGGATTCTGTGTTGTCCCTTTAAGAAAACTCTCCCCGTCACATGTCTTGACAAGATGTCTAGGTTGCCAACGGATAAAAAGAAATTCTACCCCCATCATCTTTCACGATCAAGCAACCAACCAACCATTCACTGTGTTGTCCCTTTAAGAAAACTCTCCCCTCCCCTCCCCGTCACATGTCTTGACAAGAAGTCCAGGATGCCAACGGATAAAAAGAAACTCTACCCCCGTCATCTTTCACGATCAAGCAACCAATCAACCATCCAACCGTTATATCACTTCCGGTTTCCTCCCCCCCTCCTATGACGTCACTTCCGTCGGCTAAAGTGGGGGGCTTACTACTTACACACGGAACCTCCGTTCAATTTCAGGACCCCACACCCTTGCCGTCTCCTTGTAAGACTCGCGCAGTCCTTATAATTGTGAACCCCCGAAAAATCCTTCTTTTGACCGTATTTAAAGTTTTTTAAGATAGAAAAACGATAAAACTTTTTAAATATCGTCCATTAATGAAATTCAAATTAATAAAAAATATATTTGTTTAAATAATAGTGTTCAATGTTCAGTTAATATAGAAAAACGGGTGTCCTTATAATTATGAGAAGGAGTATATATATATATATATATATATATATATATATATATATATTTCCCCTCGGTGTTCCATAGAGAGCTTTTTTTATTTGTTTGACTCATATGGATTACAGGTCTGCAAAATCATTCTTTACATTTTTTTTTTTTTCCACTACTTTTGGTGTCTTTAATGTGTTTTGATACTCTTAATTAAAAAATATTTATCTTTTAATTCTGTCACGTAAGAGGTTTTCACAAAGCAAGGATGAATATTGGAAGAATTCACAAAGAGGCTATAACAAATTCAAAACTATTTACGTATAAAATATGTTAAAATAGGCTGTTATTTACACATTATCTATTAAATGTATTTCTTTATATCGAAGGTGTTTATTTTGTGCATTATAGGGGCCTTGAGAATGGCGGGGTGGGGGTATTCTCTATGCAGCATAAAACAATAATCTGCTAACATGTTAACATTACATAGACCCTGATACCTCCTCTGCATTACTTTAGTGTCTTGATGAAATAGCTCTCCTTGTTCTTCATTCATATGACTTAGATGTTCCGGAAAGTAACGTAGACGGGAGTTGAAAAAGTGGAGTTTGAAGTTCAAAAATCCCATTTTTTTTTTTTTTTTTTTTGTCAAATTCGTACGTGATAGAAATTTGTAAATATATTTTCCTTAATCAGCATCCAAAAATACAAGAGAAAAACAGATCGCTTCGAATAAAAAGATTTCATCACAGAGCTGTGTTACATGTAAAACATGTAAATAAGATAAAGACTCGATACAGAAATTTTTCATTGATTAGAATGCTTCTATTGCTTACGGTAGTCTAGTAATAGAAGAAAAACTTTTTTTTTTTTTTTTTTTTTTTTTTTTTTTTTGTCAACAGTATCAGCAGCAAAGACGATTTTTGTAGAGTTTTTGACTACATAAACAAAACCTACTAATGTGGTAAAAATGTTGTTTTATTAATTTATTAAACTGTTATGTATATATTATATATATTAGGTATCATTTTCTTCTTTAACTGCTTTTTTATTATATAGAGCACAAGAAATGACGGCACGCAGAATGTTAAAACCATGGCTTCATCCAAGGTGTTTTTTATATTTTACCACTAAAGGACGATGGTATCTGCAAATAATTGAAAATGGTTTAAAACTTGTAGAAAAGGTAAAACAAGTTTTCTAGAAATTGATATTTTTTTTTTTTTTTTATGATCAAGTTTTAAACATAGGAAACCGTTATTTCAAGGAAAGTTTACGAAATAATACACACTATTAAAAATTTGGTGTAAGTTTGAACCAAAACGTGGTACTGAAGTAGCTACAACCACCCGATGGTTTAACCTTTTACCGTGATTGGATAATTTTATGTTGTACGAAATATTCGTATTATGTTTTAAACAAGAAATTCAAGATTCATCCGAGATGAGGATCGAACTGAAGACTTTCTTGCCTCAATTCAAACACGCTGGCATTGTGCTTTCTTGCTTGCCCGCTAATTTTGCGCTTCCTTGATTTTGATAAAAAGGGCTAAATTTTCTAGGGTCTTATCCTGGCCCATGGGGGGACTTATTACACAAAATTTACATTCTACCATATGTTTTAGACCACGAGGTTTAATTTGAGCTTGATTTGGTTTCAATAGAAATGTTACTGATTAAAACTTCCCTTGTGAGTGGATGTATGGTAGCTACAAGTTTTTGTGAACTTAAATTCAATCGCAAGAAGTAGCAAACTTAAAAGTGAGGTTGAACCATATTATGGTATTGCTTTTAACTTTACTCCATATAGTGATTCAAGTTTGAACTGAAATTTTTGACAGTGCAATACATAAGCAAATAATTTTTAAAAAGTCATTAATTTTCATAATTAAGGAAAAACACTTATTTGGAAATCTGTAAAATTACAGTTATATATGTGCATAAGTGAAATTAAAATACTTAAAAAGAGAATCAAATAAATATTAAATCGAAGAAAAATAATGAAAAGGGTTTCTTCCCATTTCCGCGAAGTGGTGAAAAATTCCCAGTCGCGCGATTTTTTTTTTTCCCATTTGCGCGACCAAAGTGAAAATACAAGAATAGTACGAGTTACATGCGTTCTCAGATTCATAGACAGCGAGGTAAAGGTGTCCAGTTTTTTTTTTTTTTTTTTTTTTTTCATGTGCGCGAAGCGTATATACGTGCGTGATACTGATTGCTGCGAAAACGACTTACCAGCGTTTTCAGATTCATGCATAGCGAGGTAGGGGTGTCTAGCGATGTTTTTTTTTTTTTGGGGGGGGGGGGGTTACGTACGTGGTAGTGATTGCCGCGGAACCGAGTTACGGACGTTCTGAGTTTATCAAGTCAGTCAAAAAGGAAGAAATCACCTGCACGGCTGGTCCTGCAATTTCTGGTCGTGCAAATGAGAATTTTTCACCCCGTCGCGCAAATGAGAATCGCGCAAGTGGGAATACTTCAATTAAAAGTATTGAAGATCAGCATTCAAATAAAAGGTCAACTTCCATTAAAAAAAGAAGAAAATAAATAAATATAACTCAGTGATAGGATTTAATTTAATACGAGAGTACTAGTTCAACTAATTGCAGCCAAAGGCTTTTCTTTGTAACTGTTACTATATTATTTTAAATAAAAGCACAAGCAACCTTTTTTTTCTTTTTTTTTTTTTTTTTTTTTTTGTCTTTTATAAATTTATATTATGATATTATATTACTTTTTACATTTCCTAACATAAAATACACCAAATGAATTAAATTCAAATTTTAATACTTATTTATTTATTTTTAATTATTTAACTGTGTGTGCCATAGGGGTAAAGTAGTAAAACTTAAAATCTTTTTCACACAGCATAAAATTAATGAAAGTACACGCTTTTGCCTCTTAGGTAGTAACACATATGTTATGCACCTGAAGAAGAAAGGTCACATCCTATTGTACATCCCCCTTCTGTATTTTGATTTATAAAATGTTTAGTGAAAAATTCCATGTTTCGTAGATTTAAAAAATGTGAGCCAATAATCCGTATTTTGTTAAAAGTTTACACAGTTGGAAAGAAAATTAAACACCTTTTCTGATGATACATATACTTAAGAAATTGAACCATTGATATTTTTTACAGGGAAATCAAAAGAGAGGAGCGAATGCGAGCCGAAATAATCAGAAATTTTAGAGGTTAAAGAAAAATAAAATTAGAATGCGTTAAATATCCCCCCCTTTTTTTATATGTTACATCATTGCAGTTGTGAATAAACGTGCTTTCAAATGGTGCAGATGTATTTCCAATATTTTTATTCGTTTACACAGGATTGGATTTTCAAAGCAAAGATTTTGAGAGAAGGAGCTCAAATTGAGTGTTTCGAAAAAACCATGCACTCGTTTCACAAAAATATTCATAACTCGCGATCACAAATTCAAAGCCCCGCTAAAGAAGGGGGGGGGGGCAATTGGATTAATTAAAGTTTAGTGAGTTAAATCTAATGGATCTTTTCTTACCCAATACCCAGTTCTCCCCAAGCAAACTGCGGTGGTAACTGTTTATTGGTCTACATTTCGAGAATTTGTATAGGAAAATGTAAAAGAAAATTTTTTGATAAATACTATATGCCTTTTTTTTTTCAAACTTATATTTATACGTAGATATCGTAAACATAATGTAATATTTATGTAATGTTTTTCTCAGATACTTGAAAGAATGAAGAACTCACTGGTTTTCACCAAAGTACAACAGGGTGCAGAAATAAACGAAATCCATAGAAACTCTCGCCGATCTTTCAGACGAACAATCATAGAGAAACACGTTAAAGACCCGACATATACTTTTCGGGATATGCAAGGTGAACTAGCTGGAATGATATCGGCTGTAAGTTGATTCATTTTTTGCAAATTTATAGAATGGATCAAGTTTTATTTATTTTAAAGATTTCACACTCAGAAAAAAAAATTACATAATTTATATATCTCATCCTATAACTTATATATGATGACTATATGCTTTATATAATGTTCATGGAATAAATTTACTACTGGAAATTAAATAAAAAAGAATATTTACACACACACACACACACACATATATATATATATATATATATCTGTACTGATAAGTATAAAGGATTTAAGTCCATATTCTTGATTTTTCAGGAAACGAAAAATAAAATTAAACTGTCTAAAAAGAAATCAGAAGAATCGATTAGGGAAAAAGGATTATGTTGATTTATACCCTTTATACCATTCAGTGGTTGTCAGCCTTCATTTAAAAACAGGAAAAAACTGAATTAAATATTTTATACCATACATGAATGGTAAATTTCTGATTTGAACCTTTTTTTACCAATCGATTTTCTCAAAGACTAAATGACATAGACTTAAATCCTTTATACCAATCGATTGGGAATATTTTTCTGAGTCTGACTATGTACTTAACTCAAAATCGACATTTTTGGACTTAAACCCTTTATACTTATCAGTACAGATATATTCTTTTAATTAACAATTTTGATTGAATATTTTAAGCAAGAATAGGGCAAATTTTTTGCTATTTTACATTCCTCTATTTTATACACTACCTTTTATTAGATGATCGGACACTTTCAATTTCAGACGTTTTATGGAATATCTCAAAAAGTACTAGAGCAATCATCTTGAAACTTCAAGAGTGTGAAGAACCTGCTGTACTCCTTATATTTCAGTTAAAGTTTTGCCCCGAATGCAAAAGAGGGACCAATAAAAAATTAAAGAAAAAGAAAAATGAAAGTGTTTAGCTTCGCCCTGTAAAAAGTAGTGCTTAAAATGTGATCTGACTGTAGCATATAGCTGGGACTCTTTCTTATTATCTGTATACATTTTTATGTCTCAACCGCATGTAATCAGGGAGATATAATGGTTTCTTTAAAAAATTACCCAAAAAGAATCACTATTTTAGCTACAAACCCAAGGTATTTAAACCCAGTGCAAAGCTATTTTCAGTAAATTTGACATACAATATTAGACACACCATACTATGAGAATTCATCCCCAGCCATCCTTTCTCTTTCTGTCATATGACGTCACTTTTTACCCAACTATGACGTAGCCAATGCGCCATTGCATATTATGTCATGTTTCCTTGTAGCTGCGTGCGCAGGCGCACCTGTTGACAAGACGTTAGATCGCGCCCATCACAACTGCTCCAGTTCGTTCCTTCTTCTAATGAGCATGCGCGGGGACTTGCTCAAGTTGCCGGCCACGGATTAATAGAGAAGGATGTATTACTAATGTTACGGAAAGGTAGTAATTTTCATCTTACAGATAGAGGGCGACCAATCTCGAAAATACACCAATCAGCGCGTTTTTGCATTTCTGGCTGTTCCTTCGTTGGATGACTGAAGCCGAAGGGGCGGGCTTTCCCTTTCTTCCGATGAGTTTCAAAGATACTTCACCAGGCGGCGATCTTCACCAGGCCGCTTACTCTGTTCGGCTGAATTAATGCGGAAAATAAAGCTCCGTTCCCCACGCTGACCGGCCTATCTAGTTTGCCATCCTGTATCCTAATCCGTGTTGCCGGCCAAAATCATGACTAGCATCTAGCCAGCGACGAGCAACTAGCACACTTTCCTGCAGATTCCGCGCATGCGTCATATGCCGGCTCTGAATTCTGTTTATGTTTATTTTCAAGATTCGCTGTTGTTTTTTTGCCTCACTTCGAGTTCTGTTTATGATTTCTGCTATGCATGTAGCAAAACGGCCCTTTTCAGGACCAACAGTTTCTTTTTCAACCGTTGACGACCTGAACCGGAGCAATGGATAACGATTTTCAAAACGAAATGGAACTGGAATCACTAATTTTTGATAAAATCTAATAATTCTGGTCAGATACAATAACAAACTTTCAGTGTTATATGTTTTAAATAAAAATATTTGCACATTCATTTAGTAATACAATAAATGGTGACAACCAAAATTGCTATCTGAAAGAAATAGTGTGATCTGTCGTACTAGCAGTGAAAAATATTTATATGAAGAGACTTAAGAAAAAAATTATACTTTATTATTATGTAATGGAATATTACAATTCAGAGTATAATTTTTAATTAAGTATAATTAATTATAGAATTTATACTAATATTTTAAATAGTATTACAAGTGTTATAGCTTTTTCCAAACTAAACTTGCTACAAAATTTTAATCGTACAACCTCATGAAAAGAAAGCATACTCTCACTATTAGAATTATTTCAACATTTTTTAGTATTCAGATATTAAAATTTTTAATGTCTTCTTGATTTTATAAACATTCTAGCACTTTTGCACCTTAATAAATTAATTCACAATCCTTCAATGGAGGGAACATTTTGCATGAAATTTGTAAATCAAAAATAATAAATTGTTTAAAAAAAAAAAAAAACTGCCTGGGTATATTCAAAGGCTGCTTTTTTTTATTTGGTAATTCAAAATCAGGATTCCTCGCTTTTGGATTTAGTATATAGATAAGAAAATGGGCTGTTATAAATTTTAATTACCATGTCATAGCACATGTCTAGTTTTTAAAGATCACTTGGTCCAGTTTTGAAAAAAAAACTAAAAATAATGAGAGCAACGTTTTCAGTTATACAATTTTTACCTTTCATTAATTTCTCTGAAATAAATTGTCTTCCCAATATTCTTATTATTATTACTGCAAACTTTTCCGCTTATTGCATAAGAAATAGTTTTTCTATTCTAATTTATCCCCCCTTTCCCCTCTTTAAATAACAGTATGGCAAGTTTTAAACAGGATTGCAACGCTACCTGGAAAAGTCAGGGAATTCGAAAATTGACTATAAAAGTCAGGGAATATGAATATTTTATCCAGAATCTGGAAAAGTCAGGGAATTTCATATGATAATTACCATAAAATAAACAATTTTTCTGCCAACGTAGGGTCATTTTTTCCTTTTTTAGCTTCTGCCATTTGTTTTAAACACTCCCATCCTTCTTTTCCGCTCATGAAAGAAATTTCTTATCTCGCTTATAAGCAACAGATGCTATCACTATATGCAACCTTTATCATATGTAACTTTTGTTTTTCCAAGTGGTACCATAATGATTTTGCCCTCGACACAGCCAATGCCCAATATATGGTTAGATTGGAATTTTTTTTAGAATATTTCTGGAAAAGTCAGGAAATTTCATTCTCCTGCTTGAGTTACCCTGATGATACCCTGTTTAAAAAATCTAATTTTAATATTTTGTCTTTATCATAAAATATTGGCTATAATTTTTGATTTTTTCCCAGGGAGGAGCATTAAACAAACTTGCCATTAATAATATAAAAAGTGAGAAAATACCCCCTCCCCCTCCCCCACTTTGCTCCTCGTTATGTGTGCTTGACAGAAAACATTCTATGTTTAGAAAATGTCCTTGTTGATTTCAAATGCCCCAGGTAAAATCATATGTTAAAAGTTTTGAAAAAGATATTTATTCTACTACAAAATGTCTCCTATTCTGCGATATATAAATTATTTAATTGACGTGTAACTTAATCTATAAATAATAACTATATTTTCCCTATGGCTAATCTAAATGCTACTAGTTTTCTACTGATTGTGCATCATGGCGATTTGAGTGTTAATTAGATAATCAATTTTCAAATTGAAAATAATTCAGTTGTGTAGCCCTTATAAAAGTTTTATTAATAATAATAATAATAATAATAAATAAATAAATAAATAAATAAAAAGATTTTTCAAGATTAAAAAAAATTATTACCTGAAACCTTAACCAGATATAATAACAATGTTTTTTATAATCATTTTTTATTGTTAAGGAGAATAAATACTGTAATTCATGTTGAAATCTAAAAAATGGCCAGGATGAATAATTAGTTTATTTAACATGAAACGATGTAAAAAACATTCCATAAAAAAAAAAAAAAAAAGATGTTGCTGTTTTATTTATTTATTTTTCTTTTTTTTTTTATATCATTACTATTATAATAACATTACAATACTTCCTTATACCTTGCAAAAGGAAGTAAAAAGGATAACAATGAGATCAGGAGTTAAAGTAAAAACCTTATTGCAACTATTAAAAAATAATGGAATTTTTGCAGTAATCCAATGTATTCCACTCTACAAATTTTAAAATGTGTAGCTAATGATATAATAAAAGACATTTTTGAAACTAAAAAAAAAAAAAAAAAAAAAAAAAAAAGAAAAGAAAAGAAAACAACTTAGTATAAATATGTAAGCTAAAAAAGAAAATAATAACAAGTATAGGTAAGCTCCGCGTTAAAATAAACACCATGAAATTTTCTTTAAAATGAGGTCTCAAACAGCCCTCTATGTCTGATAGAACTTGGGAATTTAAATGTACACAAACCAAACAATAATGTTATTATAATTATTTTATTTTTTAATTTAAAAATTAATTACACGAATACCGAACGAGATATAAAAATTATAACGTTTTAATGATTTTATAACGCTAATGACAATGATTCCCAGAATTCCTGTTGAAATCTTAGAAGGTTGAAAATTTAAAATCTTGTTTGATTTGACATGGAAAATAATTCAAACAGTTATATTGACCATCAGATGGCAGCACTACCAAAGAAGGTCTTGGATGATGCGCAAAATCTGAAGGAAAGTGTGAGAGTTGCTCGTCGCCGGCTAGACGCTAGTAAAATCATGAAGGTCATGAAGGTAAGATATTGATTCGCCGCCGGTGCTACCCTCTATTACCGATGAATTTAACCAAGCATTTTCACTTTCAGAAATTTTATTTTATTTTCCCTTTCAACCTTTTTTTTTAAATAATAAAAATCTCAGACTCAGAATTTTTTTTATTTTATATTAAATTTTATTTTCCACCAATTAATAATAATAATAAAAAAAAAAGAAAGTAAGAAAGAAAGTAGGGTTTAGAAAAAGATTCAAATTAATATTTGAAAATGCAGGAAGCTCTTCATTTATGAAAATATTCATAGATAATTAGAGAAAAAAAAAATCAACAATATTTTAAAATTTAATAAAATAACAACAGAATTGTATGAAATATGATAATTCCAAATCAAGTTTATTGGTGTTTTATGATTGTGTTTATATTAATTTTTCACTTTAAATACTTTGAAAGAAAGTTTTAAACTGATACAAATGATGTAGAAAATTTATTTTAAATTAAATTATGTATAATTTCCTATCCTTCGTATAATACTGCTTATTAATATTTCCAAATAATTTATAACATTAAGAAAAAATATGTATAATATTTCAGTTTTAAATTGCATTATATTATTATCAGTAAATTATAAAGAAAGTAAATTTGAATTAATTTAAATCCTATATATTCAACTCTAAATATTATACTATATTATGCATAACAAAAAAAATTTCATAAAATTTTTTCTAACTATATTTGAAGTATTCTCATCAATATTATATCAAAAATTTATTGGAGTACTTAAAAATAGACATATTCAAAAACTAAGCAAATGAGAGTTAATGTTTATCACTAACAAACATTAAGAGGGTCATTTAAACTGTTTATCCTCTTCCCTTCCTCCCTGTTTGAATCAGAATGTCATAAGACAATATAAAAAAGTTTTAACATATTTCATCAATTTCAATTTTATTTTCAGTGCTAACCTCATATATGATATATAGTTAAAGAATTTGATCCCCTTTGATAAATATTACTGTTTCGAATAAATTTCAAATTTTTATCATTTGATTATATTATTTATAATTTTTTTTTTTTTTTTTCATTTAAAAATATAGAAAATTCCTTGTTGGAGCCATAAACTGTAATAATTAAAATATATTAAACCCATGTCTTAAAGTAAATTAATGCTTTTTTCTTATTTCACTTAATTATTTATTAAACAGTGGGAAGCATGACTATGACTAGAAAGGCTATAAAATAAAATAAAATGTTTTAACGACTTATATATGTAAAATATTTATAAATAATACTCACATGAAATTAAATTTCTATATAGCTAAAAGCTTCTAAATTAGATTTAATAATAATAATAATTGTAAATATTTGCATGGGAGAAAATAAACAGCTTTACTAATCCTCTTACTGTTTGTTATTGATAAAAATTAACTCTCATTTACTCAGTTTTTAAGATACGTACTTTTAAGTACTTTGTTAAATCTAATAAAATTCTTATTTAATATTAATGGGAATATCTCGAATACTTGTTAGAAAAAATCATATGTAATTTTTCTGTGTCATGCATAATATAGTATAATATTTTTAGTTGAATATATAGGATTTAATTCAAATTTACTTTCTTTATAATTTACTGATAATAATATAATGCAATTTAAAACTGAAATATTTTATATATTTTTTTCTTATTGTTATAAATTAATTGGAAATATTAATAAGCAGTATTATACGAAGAATAGGAAATTATACATAATTTAATTTAAAACCAATTTTCTACTTCATTTGTTTCTATTTAAAGCTTTCATTCAAAGCATTTGATGTGAAAAAGTAATATAAACTCAATCATAAAGCACTATTAAACTTGATTTTGAATTATTATATCTCATACACTTCTGCTATTTTATTAAGCTTTTTAAAATATTGTTGATTTTTTATTTTATTTTTATTATTATCTATAAATATTTTCATAAATGAAGAGCCTCCTACACTTTCAAATATTTATTTGTATCTTTTTCTAAACCCTATTTATTATTATCGGTTTTTTTTTTTTTTTTTTTTTTTTAATTGGTGGAAAATAAAATTTGAAATAAAATAAAAAAAATTCTGAGTCTGAGATTTTTATTATTTTAAAAAAGGTTGAAAGAGAAAATAAAATAAAATTTCTGAAAGTGAAAATGTTTCGTTAAATTCATCGGTAATAGAGGGTAGCTTAGTTTTTGAATATGTCTATTTTTAAGTACTCCGATAAATTTTTTATATAATATTGATGAGAATACTTCAAATATAGTTAGAAAAAATTTTATGAAATTTTTCTGTGTTATGCATAATATAGTATAATATTTAGAGTTGAATATATAGGATTTAAATTAATTCAAATTTACTTTCTTTATAATTTACTGATAATAATATAATGCAATTTAAAACAGAAATATTTTATATATTTTTTCTTAATGTTATAAATTATTTGGAAATATTAATAAGCAGTATTATACGAAGGATAGGAAATTATACATAATTTAATTTAAAATCAATTTTCTACATCATTTGTATCAGTTTAAAACTTTCATACAAAGTATTTAAAGTGAAAAATTAATATAAACACAAACATAAAACACCAATAAACTTGATTTGGAATTATTATATTTCATACAATTCTGTTGTTATTTTATTAAATTTTAAAATGTTGTTGATTTTTTTTTTTCTCTAATTATCTATGAATATTTTCATAAATGAAGAGCCTCCTGCACTTTCAAATATTAATTTGAATCTTTTTCAAAACCCTACTTTCTTTCTTACTTTTATTATTATTATTATTATTATTATTATTATTAATTGGTGGAAAATAAAATTTAATATAAAATAAAAAAAATTCTGAGTCTGAGATTTTTATTATTTTAAAAAAGGTTGAAAGGGAAAATAAAATAAAATTTCTGAAAGTGAAAATGTTTGGTTAAATTCATCGGTTATAGAGGGTAGCACCGGCGGCGAATCAATATCTTACTTAGACCTTCATGATTTTGGCCGGCAACTTGAGCAAGTCCCCGCGCATGCTCATTAGAAGAAGGAACGAACTGGAGCAGTTGTGATGGGTGCGATCTAACGTCTTGTCACCTGTTGTCTTCAGTCGACGACGAGCGGTTGGAGTCAAAAGATGTGTCTCTCCGCTCCACAAGATATGTTAAGGGGATGCATCACGGATCGTCAAAGTCATCCAAAGCCTATGTTATTCTATGGCGAAATTTGTTTATAGAATTACACATTACCTAATGATTTTTTTTAAATTCTGTTTTAACAATCAGAAAATTCACAACCATACACTGAAGACCCGTGAAAGAAAAACTGTTATATTTACTTTTTAACCCTTTATTTTTAAGCTGTAAAATGCGAAAAACACACTTGTGTTGCTTTACTAGCCTCTAACTTATCAACAAATTGCAATATCTGAAATCTGTATAGCGAGTCTTTTTCTCAAGAAAACCAAGCTTTTTATTAATGTTTTTATAAATTGTTTTATTTAAATCTCTATTAATGAGAATATAAGAAACTTTAATTTTTAAATTGAAAAACCTCAATTTCAGCAGATTTCTCCGCCTCCCATCGGAAACGCCCCGCGAAACTTACGGGAAGTCATTAAGATTGATTGATGATATCGTTCATGTCGAAAGGGGAAGGCGGATAATGGTGTCGTTAAAACATACTTTCTGGGTCCACACAGAATTTTTTTTTTTCAGAGTCCAAATGCATTAAAGAAAAAAAAAGAGAGAGAGAGAGAGAACTCTTTGCTTAAAAATCTAATATTATTTTATATATATTACAAAAAAAAAAAAAAAATGTGTGTGTCTCCGACTACCTCTTTACGAAATCTGAACGCAAAAAGATGCGAAATAACTCAAGGACTCAGAATTAAACATTTAAATAAAATTATTTCAATTAATTAAAAGACATTAAATAAAATCCCTGTAATAGTTTTAGAATTATTAAATATTTAATTAAAAATATAAAAATAAATAAATGAACTTATGAGTTTATTAATTAATTTATTTTGTCCTTGGCATAAATTCATTTACACACGAAAAATAAAAATAAAATAATTATTATAGTAATGATAATACATACAAACACGCATACATATATATATATGTGTGTGTGTGTGTGTGTGTGTGTACCGGTACGATTTGATTGTGAAATTTTTCTCAATTTGGTGATAGCTTTTCCTAAGCAGAGCAATCGTTAGATTTTTTTTTTTTTTTTTTTTTTTTTTTTTACTAGGGTGCCCTGCCCCTTACTCGCTTCACTTATTTACACCTGCGGCACTCTGCACGTCTATTCGCCGCTTTACCTTTCACTGAATAGGGATATTACTAGTGCATAACATAAACCAAAAGTAGAAAAATGAAATTCAAGAAATCTTCATATTTATTGTCTAATTGAAATATATAAGTACTATTTAAAACTTTTTATTACGAAATATTATTCTAAAAATCAGTAAGTATATATTTGTATATAGATATATATATTTAGAATAGAAAAAAAAAAAATAAATAATCGTAATATCTAGACCATTTTGCGTTACACCTTTAGTATACGACCCCATTGGCAACTTTTAAATTTTTGTTTCTATTTAGCGATGATTTTTTTCGTGTAATTGTTCTTCTTATCTCTCTCTCTCTCTCTCTCTTTCTCTCTCTCTTATTAAAAAAAAAAAAAAAAAATCTAGGATACCTACTTTTTCTAATGCCTGTACTTTTTACTAATAATCTTTTAGTTAATTTGGGACGGTATATAATGCTTTCTATATATTTTTAATGTACAGTTAGATAATTTTACCATTTCGAAAACATTTGATGAAAAAAAAAAAAGTCCATTACCTACTATTACATTTATTATATGCACTTTTTTGACATAATGTAAGGTCAAAAAACGTAAAATTAGCCTAACAAATTAGCCTAACAAATTAGACACTTAACAATTTTCCAGCGAAAGAAAACTGATACATGTGTAAAGTTATACAAACAGAGTTTACATACCAAGTTAAAAAAAAAAAAAAAAAAAAAGGTAGAGCCGCTTTTAAAAAATACTGATTTCCGAGATCTAAAACTGACCTACCTAATGAGGATGATTGTCAATTTTCCTGTAATAGCCACGTAATATATGCGAAAAGATATCTAAAATGAGATTTATGTAGCAATTTTCAAGAAAATCGTAAGAACCGTTTTTGAGACATCGACATCCACCAAAGTTTTTCAAACTCATTATTGACAACAGTTACATACGAAAGGGTATCTAAAAGAGATTTATTGTGGCGAGTTTGTACAAAAATTCCTACAGACGTTTTTAAAGAAATGCACTTGCGAGACCTCAAATTGATTTTCATGAACTAACCACCTATTACATACGAAAGGAAATCTTATATTGTGTTTATATAGCAGCTTTGAAGAAAATCGTTAGAGTCGTTTTTGCGATACGGACTTAGGGTCCTACTTCCGGCTTCATATATCTCCCTTCCGTTACCCGTTCAGGGTAAGAGAAAGTCGTGTGAGTGACACACCAGATTATTATTTTTCTTTTTTTTTCAACATTCCGTTATTTTTATTTATTTATTTATTTATTACAGTGAAACCTCTCAAGTTGGACACCCCTATAAGTTGGACGCTTTTTCTCGGAACGGAATGTATCCATTAACATTATGTCTAACCCCTATAAGTTGGACACCTCTCTAAGTTGGACAATTTTTTTGGAACCGTAGGTGTCCAACTTAGAGAGGTTTTACTGTATTATTATTATTATTATTATTTGTAGAATGCTTTGAAACTGATATATGTTATTCAAGGTAGCTATGGCACGTTTTCTGTTAAAAATGATATAAATAACGCAAATCTCCGGCAAAATAATAATAATAACAATACAAAAGCATAAAATTCTAACGGAATAATTATCTTATTTTTCATTTTGTGTCCATTTCAAATTATGGATATTAATTTTTATTAAATTTTTTATTATAGTATAGTGTTGTAATTATGACGTCCCAACCTAAAACAGAGAATCTGAAACCTGTATTGCATTTGCTGTAAAATTAAAGCTATCATAATTCGTATTCATTATTATTATTATTAATTTAGAAAAAGTCTAGGTGGAATGGATTCTGTGAGAATCTTTTTAAGGGGTCCTAATCCATATTAGCGTGTGTTTTGGAGAAAACGATGGAAAACTCCTAGTGCTAGGCTGACGAGTGCTGCCTTACCAAACACTTCTCATAGCTTAGAGAGTAAAATCTTTTGGTTAGTGGTAGGGTTGCTATTCAAGAAAATGTGTTAATTAAATTAGTAATTCAATGAAAATCGAATAAGCGAATTTTTTCTTTATATATTTATACTGTGCTTCGAATGGGATATTCGCAGTATGCTGTTATGTCGTATGTATAAATCGTTGTCACAAAAGTTGCGCCAAATGGGTGCAAGTTTATGCGGATCCCGGAAAAAGGGGCACCTGGGGAAAAAAAGGGCACTTTATCGATTCGCAAATTAAGAAAAGTGCCCTTTTTTCCGGATCGCGGAAAAAAAGATACCGGAAGAAAGGGCACTTTTCTTAATTGTTTCTTGTAAAATACTTCTAAATACGAACAATAGCAAAATTTTTTTGTTTTTACGAGGGGAAGGGGGGGGGGAAGAGAGACAGATTAAACAAAAAAAATTCTGTTTCAGAACCCATGCATCATTCATAATTTATAAAACATTTTCCCCATTACTATTACATTTATATATATTGTAAAAAAAAAAAAAAAGAGTCAGAGGTTGATTTTTATATAAAAGGAAGTTACTAAAATAAATTAAAAATATGCATAGATAAAGAAAGATTTTCCAGCATTTTTGTGCTAAAAGAATTAGCTATCGTGGGTGAAATTGATAAAATATTTTTGATTTGATTTGACAAATTTGATTTTGTTTGTTATATCAGTGTCAAACAGCAGACAAACCAACCCATCATAGAGACATAGACGGTAGAAAGAGTCTGATTTGAAGTTTTCTCTTTAATATCATAAAGATCTTTTTTTTTTTTTTTTATGTAACTAATTTTATGACTTTAAAAAATTGTAAATTGCAATGTCTGGACATAACTTTAAAATAATAATAATTTGTTAAAAATAATTAAATAAAGGAATGAAAAATAAAACTATGGGTTAGGAAATATATAATAGTGCCGTTGGAGCGATGAAATTGTGAAGTTTGGAAGAGCAGAATTTAGAATTGCAGAAAACAGGGCAGTTTAGAATCACCTAGGAGGGGACCTTTATCCTGCATAGGATTGATTTTACTTAAAGTTTCAAGTAGAAAATTATTGAAATTATTAATTTTGTTATCCTAAATGTTTTATAATTTATTGCTTTTCCTTTCTGCAGAGATGTAAATTATTTTGGGAAATAATAAGGGCGGTGGGGGATGAGGTTCTAAACTAAAAACCTTGCAAATATTCCAACTTCACGGGTGTTATTTATCATAGATCCACAGTTAAAATATCAGGAAATGAACGTATTATTTTACTTTTTAATTTTTAACGTTTTCTTAATTAAAGTATTTGCAGCACTGCGTGTGTCGGATTATATTCCATCAAAATTCGAAAATTACATTAAAATTAGACCCAAAAAATAAATAAATAAATAAATAAAATTTTTCCTTGAACTGTAATTCTACTTAATTAAATCTTAAAACTGTTTAGATTCAAGACTAAAATTTTAAGGGAGGAACAGGAAAATGTCATATTGTAATAAAATAATGAAAGAAAATTATATTGAATATTTACTGAAAATTTTAAAAAGGTTTTCATTATATATATATATATATATATATATATATATATATATATATTGCATATTAAGTTTTAAGATCAATAGCATAATATAATAAAAATAATGTACTTAAAAAAAAATCTAAAATTTCGGAACATTTTTAGAACATATGGAACAGTTTTATTTCACATGTATTTCTTTGTAAGAGGGATACTCCCCTCCTCCATCAAACCCACTTATTTATAATGCATAATTGTAAAAATAAACAAATGAATAATAATCAAGGCTGTTACTAATTTGACTTCAAACTTGACAACCTTGCTCAAAATTTTAAGTGGCAACCTAATACAAACTTCAAAATACCACTTTTGAATTTCCTGCAGTTATCTGTTTTTATGTTATTCTGATAACAGATATATATACAGATCAACCGCTAAATAATGGACTTTTGTAATCAGGGAACCTCAAAATGTGATATTATGAAAAAAAAAAAAAAAAAAAAAAACTAGAGTTGAGAATAAAACTACTAAAAGTAATTCGTTTACATACAGTATGGATATGAAAAATTAATTTTGCTTCGTGAGCAAGTGTTCGTCGGCATAATAAAATATAGCAAAGCACTTCCATCAATTACATTCAATACAAAAGAGCGTTTAGCTTAATTTTGGGTAGCTCTGCATATTGTCGATAAACAATGTTGTGTATTTAAATTTATTCTTACTTGAAAAACTTCTAACACAAAATTAGTTATAATTCCAGCAATTTCCAAGTATAGCCTCAATATATCCAAATACTTTGGAGCTCTGTAAACGAATGATGAATGATTTCCATACCACAATCTACACAAAACATGCTTTTATGCATTTAAAAAAAATTGTTACTCACTTTTGTTTAATCAGCCTATTGATGCTAAATTGTACTTATCAGAACATAATTTATTTGAACTTTGAACCCCATAAACATCATGTATTTGAATTCTCTTGGATATTCCTGTACGTGAACCATTTGCTTTGTCTCAAGGAAAAAATTTAGTGTAGCATATTTATATGAAACCCATTTAAAATACCAAGTTTGGACTTTCTGCTATTATTTGTTCTTGATATATGCTGATAACAGACATATACACACACAAACCAACCGCTAAAAACATTTTCCAATTCAGAGGATTTCAAAACGTATAATTATATAATAAAGAAAAAAAAAAAACTCAATTTCGAAAATTTGACCCAAAAACAATACTTTCTTTACCCTGTGTATACGTGAAAGAAAGTAAATAGTTAGAATTGAAAAAAAACTTTTGAGTAAACATATTTCCTATTAAAACTTAAAAAAAAAAAAAAAAAAAAAAAAAAAATCAACCACTATTTTTTAAAACACACTACCGTGGGTTTGAATCTTTCGACAACAGAGAGAGCTATTTTATGTACTGTTTGAAACTATATATGTAGTATAAATAATTCAATAAACATTTTTTTTTATAATATTCATATATTTTATGCATGTATTTATAATTAAAAAAAAATATTTTCTTCTGTTCCGAAACATTTTGTGTAAAGAATTTTCATTTATTCATTTAATAAGATTAAATTTCTTGACATTAGAATTTAAATCTTAAATCTATTTATTTTAGTGATTTACGTTTCACAAAATATTTCACTGAGCGATGCGATAGTTTGTATATTTTTTTAGCGGCGTTCTTGTAGATAATTGAATACAGGTGAGGTGGGAAACTGTCTCTTATCACCTCTGTCACCCCACAGCTAGGAGAGGAAGTGTCAAAATAACTTAGGTAGTCAAGAAGATAATTTTTCAACTAATAGGGGAATTCTACTATTCACTGATTGGAGCTGTTGGCTGTCAGTTTTTAAAGTTTGGCCAACCCCAATTTTTTCTTAGAACCTAGGCGGCCATGTTGATTAGGAATCTTCATTTCCGGATGCACGCCCTTAAGGGCACTGTCCCGAAAGCGTTTAGAAATTACGCGCTAGTATAAAACCTATGTAAAATGTCTAGAGAGATTTCTCATTCGCATTTTAATATTTTTGAATTCTGTTTTTTTGCACATGATACTTGAGATCAAATCACACGCCGCCAGTTAAAAAATTTTTTGATTTGTGTTATTGTTTGATTGTGATTTTAACTGCAATTTTGGAACTTTGGAAAACTAGGGTATTGTTCTATTTATAACTTTATAATAATAAACCCGTGAAATAGCCTTAAAAATTAAATTGCTCTCGGCAAACTTTAAAGTTCGAAGTTTTCAAATACTTTTTTTTTCATAATTTTCACTAATTTCGTAGATCAAAAATCTTTCTAGAAATATTGCGAATTTTTGTGAAAATACTGAAAAATTCTTAAAATCTCCGCCTCACATCGGTTCCGCCCTTTCTCTGCTTGATTGATGAGACAGTTTCTACTCTTTTTTCACTCCTCTCCCCCAAGTGACACTGCAGGTGGTTTGTACAGGGGATGTTTAGCAGAAAGTAAAGTAAAGAAAAGATTGAGGTATTTCCTCAAAAGTGCACTTTCAGAGTCAAAGCATAATTTCGTTTAAACTTCTTCATTGTGAGTAGTAGTTTGTAATTTAAGTTACATAATTTTTAACAGTATTAATATAATTTCTCCCCTTGCATATTCAGACTATGAAACCTACAATTTAGAATTTTACTGTTAAACAAAAAAACAAAAAAAATAAAAAAAAAAGATTATATAAAGATTTTTTTTTTCTTTTGCGGAAAGATGAAATGAACAATCACAGGCTAAAAAGAAAAGCTATCCAAAAAAATGTTAAATTTTATATACTGGAAATTTAAAAAGAGAAAAAGTAAAAGTATTGGTATCGTTATTTGGATGAAGGCGATTGACTGCACTAGGGTCCTAGGCCTGAGGGGGTGCCCTCTCTGTGTGTGTGTTGGGGGGGGGTCTTTCTAAGGGATTAGCCCGTATTTATTTATGTTTCTTGGAAAAACAATGAAAACTCAGAACGGCTAGGCTGATGAGTGCTACCTGGGATCGAACCCGGCACCTCACGTCTACCAGCTTCGAGGACAGAATCTCTCGGCCGCTGGTAGGCCGAAAAAATGAAGGATATTCTTTATTTAGATGAGTATTTTTTATTATATTTTCTTTTAGGACGTAAAGGAATAGCCGAAAGATGAAAAAATAAAAATAAAAATTTCCAGTTTTGACTAATGGACATTCAATTTAACATTTCACTGGAAAAGTAAAGTTTGAAAAATTCTTTATAAATTCAAGGGAGGGTGCCATATTGGTGGAGGGTAGAAGGGCAGGGAAATACAAAATACATTTTATAGCGATTATTCGTTACCTTGCCATCTCTGACTAAGGTACACAATTTAGAATTTTGCTGTTGGAGGATTAAAAATAAATAAATAAAGCTGTATATTTTCGGAAATTGGTATGAAAAGAATAATGGCAGGCTAAATAATCTGGTGTGACTTTCTCTTATCCAGAAATTTAATACTATAAATACAGGTTGGAGATTAAGAGGTAAGATAACGTGTACTGTTATCTAAACCTATGTTAAAACAATTCAAATTAGGCTACGAAAAAGTTTTATATGATAATTAGTTCTATGTGAGGGGGGGCTACCGCATTCCTCAACCCCCGTTTCATTACTACACCTACATTTATATAGAATTTAAATCTGTTATTAAAATTATACAGACAACTTTCACAAGCAACATTCCCTGAAACTTATCAATCTTGATCAAATTTTCCAGCAACAAATTTATATTAACTTGAAAATACAACTTTTGGATCTCCTGAAATTATTTGCTTTTGAGTTACTCTAAGTGAAACAGACAGAGATCAAACGTTAAAAAACTTGAATTCGGTAATCATGAAGCCACAAAGCGTGTAAATATACATAAAACAAGCGATGAATAGCTTAAAAACATACATTATTTACCAGTGGCGCACCCAGAATTTCTGCCTGGAGGAAGCTGAAGAATAATAGGGTCATGTATAATAAGTTTATGGGCACATACGCACACATATATATAGTAAAGAATCTGCTTTAAATATTTCTTTTGAAATAAATGAATGAATGAAATTGAATTTAAGTTGAAGAGCACAATCGAGGAATTTATATCAGTATATAACATGCTAAATTACAGTAGTTCGGTCAGTTGGGGTTGGCACGGCACTGAGCTTGCAAACATAAAGTTGTGGGTTCATTTATGATAATAAAAAAAATGTCGTATGATAATAAAAATAACTACTGTGTTGTGGCCACCACACGATTTTCTTCTATATTTTCCTATACAAATTCACTCAGTAAAAATAATTTATAAAAATTATTATTTAAAAAAATTATCTTCCATGATAATGCAGACGATTTCCATATTAGAGAAGTAGTATAAAACTAAATATCCAAAAAAAGTTAAATTTGTTTTCAATATTACATTAAAAAAAAAAAAAAAAAAAAAAAATTGTTAAAAATGAAAAAAAAAAAAAAAAAAAAACGATAACTTTATTTTAAATTATTGCAGATCGATGGTTCAACCATTCGATTTAAAGGTATTGGCGAGTACTTTTGAAAGTACCCATCATGAAAATTAACTCCCCTCAAGGGGGGACTTCCCCCCCAGGGGGGAGGCGAGGCTCCTACAAACACATTTTTTTTTCCCAGTTCACTATCCCTATTTCAAAAAATATATATTCGTTTCATTTGGTTTAATGCAGTCTATAGATGTTAAACTCTACTTACCAGCACTTTCCCTCATAGACGTAATGTATTTTAATTCTCTTGGGCGTCCTTGTACACGAACCATTTGCTTCATCTCAACGAAAAACTTAGTGTAACATCCCTATATCATACACATTTTGAATACCAAGTTTGGACTTTCTGCTACTATTCGTTCTTGAGCTACGCCGAAAACACACACACACAGACAGAACATTCGCTAAAAACATGTTTTTCGGATTCAGGGCGCCTCAAAACGGGTAAATATAACAAAAACTCATGTTCGAAAATTTTACCCTGAAACAATACTTTCTCTGCCTTATGGGTAAGAGAAAGTAAAAGATTAACCAAAAAATATTAAATTTTAATTGTCATTTTACTTTTTTCTGTACTCAATAGAAGAAAGTTTCGGATTTGTAAAAATTTTCTACTTCCGGTTTTTTGATGGATTTACACGTTTTGAAAGCTCCAGTTCGCGATTTATCTATTTTTAGGAAACGTCTGCCTGTGTGTGTGTGATAAAAATTCCGTTCCAATTTTATCTCAGGAACTACTGCTCATATTTACTTATAAATTTATATGTAGTTTAATCTTGACATAAATTAAAGCCAACCAATTTTTGTGTTAATCGCTCAACAGGTGATGCTTTTACACAGCAATTTCAGGGAATGCTATGTCTCAGGAAATATTGCGTAAAATTTGATATGAATACATATGTCGGAAAGGAAAGTAAAGAAAAGATTATTTCTTCACAAGTGCAATTTTAGAGTCAAAACAAGATTTCGTTTCTGAACTTATTCATTTAGTAGTAGTTTTGTAATTTAAATTATATAATTTTTAACAGTATTAACACAATTCCTCCCTTCGCCTTTTCAGGCTATGATACATACAATTTAGAATTTTACTATTAAAGGTTAAACAAAAGAAAAAAATACTTTATATATTTTAAAAGTATAAAGACTTTTTTTTTTTTTTTTTTTGAGGGAGAATGAAAAGAACAATCACAGGCAAAAAAGAAAAGCTAACAAAATAAATAAATAAATAAATTTTATAAATTTTATTATACTGGAAATTTAAAAAGAGAAAAATAAAGGTATTGGTATCGTTATCAGGAAAAAGTTACCAAAAAAATATTAAATTTGAAATGCTTGAAATTTAAAACGATAAAAAAAATAGAACAAAAGTTATTTGTCTTTTTACTTTCTTTTGTTTTCGATAGAAGAAAGTTTTTGATTCGTAAAAAATTTTTTATTTCTGACTTTCAATGGATTTCCCCTTTTTGAGATATCCAGAATGTGATTTATGTATTTTTAGGAAACATTTGTCTGTCTGTGTGAGAGATAAAAATTTCTTTCCAATTATATCTCAGGAACTACTGCTCAGATTTACCTATAAATTTATATGTAGTTCAACCTTGACATAAATTAAAGCCTATCAACTTTTTTGTTTTAATCGCTCAACAGGTGACGCTTCTACACAGCAATTTCCACAATATCAGAGAAGGCAGGAACTACTGCGTAAAATTTGATAAAATTGTATATGCAGGAACTACTGCGTAAAATTTGATAAAATTGTATATGCAGCAACTACTGCGTAAAACTTGATAAAAATGTATATATTGATGCACTTTGACCTGAGTTAATGCCTATTACATTTGGTGCCAATAGTTCAACAGGTGGCGCTGCTGTAAAGCTAATTCTGAAATTTTAGGAAAGCTTTATCTTAGGAACTAACACACACTAATAAACACGTAAACTAATGCACAGATTTGCATATAAATGTAGATGTAGATTCACCTTAACATAACTTCATGCCTATTAACTTTCGGTGCCAGTCCCTCAATATTTAACGCTGCTATATTACGATTTCCGCAGCTTACAGGAAGGTTCTATATCAGGTCCTATTGCGTATAATCAAACTAAACTTGATATGTGAAAGGCCATTATAAGACTTAATGCTGAGTCAATTTGGGTGCATATCGACGGATAGGAGGCGCTACTATATTGAAAATGTCTTCGAGAACCAGATGGATGTTATCTGCGCAGAAAATATTTACTTTCGTTGGGCATTTCGTGTAATACCTCTCTGAGATGAAAGAAGTCTCCATTCATAATGGAAATAATAGTAATAAATTTGTATTACGAAAATTTCTGTAGGAAAATACATAAGATAAATCTTTTGATGACCACAACATACTAGTTTTAGATGAGTGTTTTTCGTTATCTGTCACTTTTCAAGACATACAGGACAAAATAAAAATTAAATTTCCAGCTTTGACTCATGGACACTCAATTTTGACGTTTCACTGAAGGAGTAAATTTTAAATAATTCTTTATAAATTAAAAGGAGAAGGCTTGCTAGGCAGTGCTCGAAATTAGCGGTCGTTAGTTGTATTTTCCAAACTAATATTTTGTTTTGATGACCACAATTGTATACCTGGTCATCACTTTGACGCCTAACAATCTTTTCCCCATGCAGTGTGCAGGCATAATATGCGATGGAATAAAGGCACTAGCAACAAACTAGTAGAATTAAATTCCCAGCTTTCTTGTAAAAATATTTGCACTAGCACATTTTTAAAATGCAAAAAACTAACTAATATAGAATGAGCATTTTAAATAACTGCAGTTTATCTACAACGTTTACGCATATGTTTCTGTGTGTAAATAACAATTTTAAAAGGCTCGTACACACAAAAAAAAATTTCCCCAGTTTACTATCTCTATTATAAATAATTCTTGTAAATTTCATAATGATTATTAAAAAATAATTCTCTTTATGCACATTTATACAAAATTTTGTCCTATACCACCATGTTAAAAATTTAGAAAATGCCAGTATTCTAAAAAATATTTTAAAACTGGTCCGACATAAGTTTAGCATAGGAGCACCTTGGCAGATTTTAAACTGTTGTTGTCATTTTGGCGATAAATTAAATTGTTATCGCAATTGCGTAAGTAAAGATCTTGGCTAGAAACATCAGAGCTACGACGGTGCCAAATTTAAAATTCGTCAAGGAGTTCTATACTAAATCCATTTTTTAGCACGATTTTTCTCAAATTAATTTTAATTATTTAAAAGAAAATGTGTGCACATTCAGTTTTTATTCGATATAAAAAAGAAATATATTTGAATATATATAAAGGTCAATTTTTAAGTCTTTTATGTTTTTCCTCAATTGTTACTTGGTTTTTATTTTACTCTTTAATTACGAGCAGCTAGTTATGTAATAAGGGTGAGTATTAATCATAAGCATGATACCTTTTTTTTCTTTATAACATTACATTCATGTACACTAAGGGACAAAAAAAAAAAAAAAAAAAAGAAAGAAAGAAAGAAAAGAAAGAAAGAAAAATGCGCGCGCTTGCTTGGATACTTTCATTTTTCTTTTAAAAAATCACCAATTTTAAAATTTAAACGTAGGGATTTAACAGAGAGTAATTTTTGCCGGATATATCTGAAACACTGATGTCAGGTGGATACCGATATGCGGCATCCGGCAAAATCGCTATTCGTTTCGTCCTTATTACTTTCTTCTATATTCAATAGAAGAAAGCATGGACTCTTCCCACCTGACGTCAGAGGTCACATGATAGAGGAAAAACAAATAGCAGACGAAGTCTTGTTTATCTATACTCAGGGAACGCATAACTTGTCAGTATTGCAAAGGCTACAGAGACCTGTTTACGCACTTGGCGTTAATTGGGTTGCGATATCGGGCGATTTAGCGATGATTTCGGAAAGTTTTTTCTTTTTCTTTTTTTCGATTAAAGTAAAAATATTTTTTCAGAGTATATTTTTTAGTTTCTTTATAAATGAATTTACACTAAATTCATTACTTACAATTTATTGTAAATCCATATTACTGCAAATTATGTAATATACTACATTTTACCTTGAGAGAAAAACAAAAGAAAAAGGTTAATACTTAAATATTTTGAAAAAGGAAAAAATTAAATAAAATATTATCTGAATGTACATTTTTTGTCTTTGTTTTCTTTAAATAGAAACTGATTATTATATATATATATATATATATATATAATTTAAAAATATACTTTTAAAATATTTCGAATATATTTTGGCAGAAAAATTATTTTATCATAAGATTTAAACTGTGATTTTTAAATGGCAGTATCTTCTGTGGAGAAAATGAACAAAAAGTTCTAAATGAACAAAACGTAAAAGATTTTCAATTTGCATTATTATTTACCGGTTAATCAGTAAATGTTAAAAGCAGTAAAAAATGAGAAAGTGGAAATAGTTTAAAGCTTTTATGAAAATATTTAAAAAATATTAATTTAAAATAAATAAATAAATATAGTGAATTTTCATATGCAGAGGGAATCTCTGTTTACAATTTGTTTATACATTCATTTTGTCTGTATCCCGATTTTTTATGCTAAATGTGAATATGAGAATTTTTATATATTTATTTCTGAATAAAATTAAGAAACTTACAATTTATATGAAAGGGAAGCGAATTTTAATTTACTTGTAAATATGATTTGTCTTGATGTATTTATTTAATACTGATAAACACACACCTTTGCGACTGCTATTTTTAAAAACTGAGTTGAAACATTTATTTTCATAGCATTTTTAGGAGGTTGGAATGAGATTTTTATAGATGAGAAAGAGGGAAATGTTACGTTATTCGATTCTTTGGAATAGGAATGAAAGCATGTCATTTCACGCATTTTTCAATTTATTTTGATATATTGAATGGATAAGCATGCTTTGATATTAATGTGTGATATTAAATTTAAAAGCAATCTTAAAATTTTCAGAAACAATGTTTCCACTTTTTTATTGAGGACTATTTCTTTCCGACAGCATAGACTAAATAAAACGATTTATCTTTTTATTTTGTGATTTTGTTTTTCATTGGCACAGTTAAAAAAATATTAAAGGTAAAATTGAGAGATAATGTTCGACAGAAATTTTCAGAAATTTATATAGTAACCGTTTCAAAGGGCTTCAATTTATAAACAAAGTTAAGAACCCCCTCCCATTTTTTTAAGGATATTTGTATATTTAAATCGAAAAATAACTATTGTAGTAAATTATGTAGAGCAATTGCAGAAAATGAGTCAAAATTCCGTTATACTTGATACTGAAAAACTTAGCAATTGAATGAATACCAATTTTGTAGCCATATTTGGAATTATTTTAGGTATCTGAAAATAAGTTTTTGACTTTTGTGTAGCTTTTGGAAGAACTTCGAGGCATTTTTATGAATTTAGGAGGCTCTTGGCTCTAAATTCAAATCTCAAAAGATAGATTTATAAGGACGAGAGAATTATTTCTTTCAAAGAGCCAATAATAATAATAATAATTGTGTCGTTAAAATTTTGCGGTAGACTACCTTGATTAAAGCAGGCAGTGTCAGGAGTACATTTTCATGCATACACAATAAATAAATCGGCCACTTTCACAAAATTATACTATGTGTAGGACAGAATTTAAATTTCATTTCAATTCATTTGACCACTATCAGCCTTTATTTATTTATTTATTTATTTTTAATTTAATTTAATTTAATTTAATTTATTATTTTTGTTAAATAATATAGTTTTTATTCACTTGATGAAATTATTTTACCAACTAAATCCACAGAATTATAAGTAATAATTCTATTCAATGTAAGCTTTTTCTAATCAAAATTTTTTATAATGATATCTTTAAAAGTAAATATTTTAAACTGCAATATAGAAAATCCTACATAATTGCTCTACTTTATTATTACTACTTATTGCTCTACTATATCTTTAAAATTTTGTAATTCCTCTCCAAGGTATCGATCAATTTGTTATAAAGTCTGAAACAGTATTTATTTCCCAATTAATTTTCTTTAAGTAAATATCCATTAAAATAAAATTTGTTTTACAATGTAATGCTTGCTAATTATCTAATTTCGGCTTTAAATAAATGATCTGTCTCCCATTTATATATAAATTTTACATATATAAGTCTGATATATATATATATATATATATATATGTATGATAATTATTATTATTATTATTATTAAAGATAATTATGTTTTTCTTTTATTGTTCTGTTCCAGAAAAAAAAAAAAAAAAAGTAAAATCTTTAGTATATAGTGCATAGTATAAATTAATGTAAACACTATTAGTTGTTTGTATTGGGAATAAAAATATTTTATATAACAATGCGTAAACGAATTGAAATTATATTATCAATGTAATAATAATAACGAAAAAGAAAAGTATTTGTCGAAAAATATTTTTCCTTATTCCTGTTAGCTTGAATATTTCATTGACATATTTGGTGTGAATCTGGTGTGAAAATTTCTCAAAAGTTCAAATCCGTCAAAATTTTTACTCTATTTTTAACAGTTGTGAAATTAAAGAAGCGGACTGTGCATTAATTATCTTCAAAATTTCTAAAATAAAGTAATCTATTAGCCCCACCAAACTGTTTCGCACTCACAATAGGGGTTAAAAGGTTGCTTCCGGTATTCCCTCTTCCGCCAATATTTCGCCAACAGACTTTCTTCGCGAAACAATACATTGATATAAATTTTATGCTTATCTATTACAAAGAATTCCATGTGTTAACATAAATATGTTTAGTTTAAATAGTTAATCCTTTTTCAGTTTACCAGAATAAAAAAAAATCGAGAAAAAGTTTATTACACTTAAATATAGTAAAGAACTATTTTCTTTTGCGGATGTATAATTTCCAGTGGCGCACCTACGGAGGGGGCTTAGGGGGCTGAAGCCCCCTCCAGATCCAGCTGACATGGTAAAAAATTTTAGATATGCATGAAAAAATATTATTGGAGTATCTAAAAAATCAGGCAGAAGAAGCAAACTGATGTGGAAGTAAGCATGGATGTATTTGTCAGAAAATTGGGATACCGGGTTCATACAATTTTTTATTTTAATTCATAAATTTATAGCATTTTTGTGAAAGTTTGTTTTGTCCTTGGGAAAAATTAACACATTCGCATCTGCAAGTGAAAATTCTCGTTTCATATAAAATAAAAATTAGCCCTGCTCTTAGTCGTTCCTCTAAAACAATATTTTAAATTAAAATACTGTTTTAATTTATGTTTGAACTTTGCATATTCGTGTTAAACTCTTTAAATGCCTCTATCGCAAATACATGCTAGTGAAATTTCACATCAATTGCTGGAGATAAAATTCAATTGATTTAATCACAAATACTTAAAATTATTTTTCTAAAAATATACCGATTTAGAGGAATGCTAAAAGGCCTAGTTTACTGATCCAAATAGGAAAACATCCCGATAACAATATGTTAAGATATTTTACAGATGCTTAGGAGGGTGGGGTCACTTATTATTTATTTATTTTTTATCACGGTACATAGAACATACAGTAGGGTCCATGCATAGTTTCACTTTTTGCCTGTGATGTCACTGAGATCTAAGCTCCATTTTTGGATAATGCAATTTTTTCCTGTTATAAAAATTCAAATTTCATAATATATATATAATACTGGAATTGGAATACAATATCCTGTAAGGAACTCAGAGAGGTAACGCTTGAAATATTTGCTAACTGAACAAATTAAAATTCTAAGTAATATATTATATATTAGAAATAATGTTTTAGGATATTAAGAGGTTCTGCCCCCTGCTTGTTGTGTTAACTAACACCCACGAAGACTACGCGCCCGACTTGTTTCTGTTAACCGAACCTAGAAGAAACATTTCCCCCATTCTCCAGATATTTAAATAAAAATAGCTATGTAAAAATTTACACTGAAACTCTGTTACAATTCCTACATATCACAACTGTAATTTTTATTTGGCCATAAATATTATAATTTCTTAATTACTTACGTGTTACTGCATATGTATGTAAAGCATCTCAAAAGAGTATTGAATTTGATGAAATTTTATTTTCAATGGAAATATGGGGGAGGGCATCTCATTTCGGGCGAATTTTATGTTCACTAGCTTGTCATATTGTACACGGCATTTTTTTTTTTTTTTTTTTTTTTTTATCATAGATGAACCTACAGCTTTATGTTTGCAACCTCAACTGACCGAACTACTGTAACTTAGCATGTTATATGTACTGATACAAATTCCTCGATTGCGCTATTCAACTTAAATTCAACTTCATTGATTCGTTTATTTCAAAAGAAATATTTAAAGAAGATTCTTTACTGTATATATATGTGTGTATATGCCCATAAACCTATTATTATACTACAGGACCCAATTATTCTTCAGCCCCCTCCAGACAAAAATTCTGGGTGTGCCACTGATAATTTCCACAGGCTAATACACACTGTCAAGTTCTCCTTTCCCCGAGTATAGAGCGATTGCTGAAATAACATATTTTCTATTCTTATTTTTGATCAATCGTATTTAATCTGTGTTATTTTTTATACATCATCATTTTTAATCAATTTTATATCATTATTCATCATCTTTTGTTTGCTGTATACATTTACAATCATCATTTAGTTTATACCTGTTATTGATGTTCATGAAGACATGTTTAAATACTCTGATTTTTGGTACTTAAATCAGTGACAGTGCAATATCGTACTACGTAAATCCATTTACGCTAGTAACCAAGTTAATTAACTTGTTGTAACACCTTCATGCAATTAAATTAAATGAAAACATTTTAATATTTCAATTTATAATCCGTAAACATTCCACAAGAAGCTATTATTTATTGCTAGATCAGTTAATATTACAATTACACTACAATATACAAAAATCGATTCTTATAGGTAATAACAAATAAACACATAAAATGTTTTTTAAAAATTATTAAATTTACAAATGCAATTATTCTACTGTTTACAAATGCACGCTATTACTTTTGTTTTATTTTATATTAAATATTAAAATTTTTGTTCTTAAGAACAATATTTAATTAAATTCGATTCTCAGAATTCCATTATTCGTTTTCCTCTATCACGTGATTGAGCAGACGACGGTGGGAAGAACCCATTGGATTCGTAAAAATATTCGACCTCGGGTTTTTGATGGATTTCCACGTTTTGAGAGCTGTAGAACACGATTTCACCATTTTTAGAAAACGTATGTGTCTGTGTGTGTGTGTGTGACAAAATTTTGTAGCAACTGTATCTCAGGAACTACTGCACAGAATTTCATACAAATTGGTATGAAGTTAGACCTTGACCTAAATTAGTGCCTATCAACTTTTGGTAAAAAATGTTTTACAGGTTGCGTTGCCATTCTGCTTTTTCTAAATTTTTAACATGGTGATATAGGACAAAATTTTGTATAAATGTGCATAAAGATAAATATTTTTTATTAATCATTATGAAATTTATAAGAATTATTTATAATAGAGATAGTCAACTGGGAAAAAATTTTTGTATGTGTAGGAGCCTCGCCTATTTTACGTCCCAAAAGAATGTCACACTAGGTAAAAGGCGGGAAAGTTTTTTACTTCAACTGAGCCAATTTTATAGTTTCGTTTTCTATAGCAGGGAGATTTAGGGAAACGAGGAAGCGCCCTTAATGTGTTTATACTCCTGTCCCCTGCCCCTGTCCTTGTTTTTATATTAATAAATGTTATATGTTAATATTCTATGGCTTGGAGTCTTTCTCATAATACTGACATCAGATTGAAAAAATATTAAATATCTAATGAATAATAAGCATTTTTACTAAATAATTTTTATCTACGCATTCACAAGATTTAGCGAAATTTCGTTTGCATCATTTAATAGCCAATTATATTGAACTACTTATCTAAAAACCCCAAACAAGTATCGTATAAACTCAAAAAGTTGCACGTGATAGAATGAACTGAATTTCAGCTGTTCCCCAAAATAAGAAAATGATAAAGGGGTTTTCTCAATACTTATTTCCGATCATCGATAATTGTGTTATCATTAGTAGGGAAGAAAGGACAGTTTTAACACAGGAGGGGGGTGCAAGGGTGCAAGGCAAGCCGTGCGGGTGCCGCACCACCCCCTGAGGGGTCTAGATGAGTTGGTATTGACCTTGAGACTTCCTCCAACTTAATCGTGAAAGATGATGAGGGTATTAATGAGGAAATTTAATTAAAAAAATTAATGAGTGATTTATTGTAAAAGGTGACGATGGTTTTAAAGAGATGTTTGCGGTAGAATGAAAAAAGTAGGATATTGTTTGTGACTCATTAGGAAATTAATTAGGAGGTTAATTAGGAAATTAATTAGGAGGTTAATTAAGAAATTAAAAAAAAATTAAAAAAATTTGAAAATAAGGAATGAATAAAATATACGAATTTAAGAATGCGAATATACTATGAAAGAAATAGAGAGGTTTGACTGGGGCTCGAACCCGGCACCTTGCAGTAAAAATATTTCCATAAGACAGTAGTTTTCGCGTGTGTGTGAGTGATTTTTATAGTATATGTCTGCACTGTTCTTTTTAAAACTATGAATGCTATTGTCCGAAAAGAATTCAATCGTTTTAATGATATTAATTAGAGAATAATAATTAAGAAAAATATTAATTAAGGATCTTCTTGTAAAAAATCATCAAATATTTTCCGAAAAAAAGGCAATGAAAGCAAAAAAAAATTAAGTAGAAAGAATGAAAGAAAGTTTAGAAACATAGATTTTGACTGAGATTCGAACCTGCTACCTTGCAGCAAAAAAATATTTCAGTAGTTTTCGCATATGTGTAAGTGATTTTTATAGTATATGTCTGTACTGTTCTTTTAAAACTATGGATGCTAGTGTCCGAAAAGAATTCAATCGTTTTAATGATATTAATTAGAGAATAATAATTAAGAAAAATATTAATTAAGGATCTTCTTGTAAAAAATCATCAAATATTTTCCGAAAAAAAGGCAATGAAAGCAAAAATTAAGTATAAAGAATGAAAGAAAGTTTAGAAACATAGATTTTGACTGAGATTCGAACCTGCTACCTTGCAGCAAAAAAAAAAAAAAAAAAAAAAAAATTCAGTAGTTTTCGCATATGTGTGAGTGATTTTTCTATTATATGCCTATGCAGATCTTTTTTAACCTAAGAATACTATTGTCTGAAAATTAATCAACCATAAAAATGATATTAATTACAGAATAATAATTAAAATAAATAAATAAAAAATAATAATTAAAGATCTTGTAAAAATTCACCAGATGTTTAAAAACTCAAATGCGTAAGTGAAATTAGATTAGGATGAAAGACGAGAATTGTTTTTTGAAAGATAACTAAAAAAGAGTGATTAAAATTTCTTATTAATTACTTAATTGAAGAAAGTTTTTTAAAAAGAAAAAAAATAAAATAAAAAAACTTTTTACCATAATGATTTTTTAATTATGAATAACTAGTATCCATTTTAAACTGTATATATTTTTTCCATTATAAATATGATATCTTAATACAAAAAGATCGACTTTATTCACCAACGGTGACGTCACAATGTTTGCGTAAAAGGAGGTAGCATACCCTTAAGCAATTTCTGAGAATTGGGTTGGGTACGGCATTGTCAAAAAAAGAGGGGAAGAAAATTCCAGATTTAGCCTCAACTTTTCACACGTTAAAATATGTTTACTGTTGGATGTACTAAAAATTATCTGCTATTTTGAATTATGTTCAGTTTGAAGAATGAAAAAAACTTCATAGAATGTAAAATTAAAAGTTTATCATTCTCGAAAAATTCACTGTTTGAAAAAAGTCTTAACAAGTTTAAGAAAATATCGTAACATATTGTATTATATTTTACCTCTATCATTTTTCAGAAGTTACTTTAGTGCAAAATAATAGCTGATGTCGAAAATTTCTCTACCTTAAACAGTTATACTTGAGATATAACTTTTTGGAATCTTCTTATCACTGTCATCGAACATACTTGTATACTTAAAGATTTTTACAAAGGGGTATTTAATTATAAATTATATTTAAATTTCCTTATACTCGTTAAAATATTGTAAGTACGTATTTTTATTTTAAGTTTTGTATTATAGTACTAGAAATCTCCCAACATTCTTAAAATAATATAAGTTTTCGAACAGAGTGGTAATTAGAAATTACCATTTTTTTAGTTTTTATCGTGATCTGGAATCGAACCTGACACTTCCCGAAAATTTTTTGTAATTTATACTCAACATTAGTTATTTCAAGCTATACTATCTAAGAATTATTCAATAATCTGTGTCAAATAAAGACTTCACAACTACCTTTTTTTACTACTTTTCACTACATTCTACCACTTTAACAAAGTGAAATTCCCCACGTCATATGTTACATTCACTCAGTTTTTCTTTACAGATAGCAAGTTTGTAAATGATGAACACTAACTTTGAAAAAATTCAGAGCTGAAAAAATATTAATATAAATGTTTTATAAATACATTCATGTTCACAGATGCATACTTAAGTTTTCTAAAGTGTATTTAAACATACTAAAAAAATATTTTAACCAAGTATTGTCGATTACAAACATATGTATATAAACTGAAAATGTTTTTGTACAAAGTATTTTAGAAATTTAGATAACTTATTCTTGAATAAAAATATAAGAAACTTATTTTTACAATAATAAGATTGAAAATTTATGATAAAATTACAAAGTTAGCAGCATAAGAGACTAAGTATTTGAAAAAATCATGATGTATGGAATTTTAGTGTTTCACACATGTTAACAACACATCTTATTTTACAAAGTGCTAAGTTTTTTAGTCATTTAGTTTGAAGTTTTTCAGACATATGCTTATAAACTGAAATTTTTTGTGAATGAAAAATTTTTTACACAAAGTATTTTAGAAAAAATATCATCTCAGAAATTAACTTACTTATTTTTAGAATAAAAATATAAGAAACTTATTTTTACTAATGATAAGAATGAAAATGTAATTTAAAATCTCATTCATATAAATTTAAGAGACTACAAATATTTGAAAAATCATGAAGTATGGAATTTTAATGTTTCACATATGTTACTAACGCATCTTATTTTACAAAGTACTAAGTTTTTTAAAGTCATTTAGTTTGAAGTTTTTCACACAAATGTTTATAAACGAAATTTTTTGTAAATGAAAAATTTTACACAAATTATTTTAATACAAATACTATCTCAGAAAAATTAACTTTTTCTTTTTAAATTGAAAATGTTAGCTAAAAATCGAACACTTATCAAATTTAGAAGCTGCAGATGTATGAAGAAATCATGAACTTGAAACTTTATGTATTAACAACCTTACTTCTTTGAAAATACTAAACCACGAGTTTCAACAAATCTGTAATCAACTGTTAAAAAAACATAGAATGTTTTTCACCCTAAAAAGTTTAACGTAGATGCGACAATCATAAAAATACAGAGTGAAAGTGTCCAAATTATCTGTTTAGACATGTTGGTAAACTAGAATTTTCCACAAGATTCGAGTATTATAGCAAGGTATGGGGTAATATTTGACTAAATTTCCACTAATATTGGCGATAGTTATAAAAATTTGACATGAAATAAGAAAATTTGGCGTTAATTCTTAAGTAAAACTGATGAACGAAGAAAAAATTTGAATTAGTTACAATCTTTTCTCGCTGTAGAATTGTCTAAGTTCTCATACTTAGTAGTTTTTAAACATTTTTAAAGTTTTCCTTTTAGAGTGATTTTTTTTTTATACTTTGCTAAACTGAAGTACAAAATGGATAATACTTTACCGTCTGAGGAGACTCACGTTTCTGTTCAACAACCCCCTTCATCAACTTTTAAGGATGAGAAGTTATCTAAACTTTTTATTTGTCCAATTTGCAATAAGTCATTTTTAAAAAAATACTATCTTACTAGACATGTGAAGGTTCACAATGACATTAAACCTAATATTTGTTATGTGTGTGAGAAAGGATTTGTTACTTTGCATCGTTTAAAAAGACATATAGAAACCCATAGAAAAATTTCCATAAGATACAAATGTGAATATTGTATTGAAAATTTCAATCGCAAGTGTGATTTATTTAAACGTAAGAGATTATTTCATCAAAAAGTCTTACCTAAACATCTATGTATTATTTGTAAAGATGCTTTTGAACACAAGTATGAATTAAAAAAGCATAAGAGGGTGCATTATCGTAAACCTGAGTATATATGTGAGGAATGTTCATAACCTTTCCAACTAAACATGCTTTTTTAAACCATAAGCGAAAAAGTCATAAAAAGACTTTACATACATACTGTTGTAACGAATGTACTGTTACATTTTCAAACAAACGACATTTTTTAAAACATAAAAGAAATATGCATAAAAAATCTTCAATGCAAACTAGATGTGATGAATGCAGTGAAACTTTTCAGTGTAAGTATGAATTATTGCAACATAAGAGAACGAATCATCTTAAATACTTCAGCATACGTAGAAATTATAATGAACGAAGTACTAACAATGAATTACCAACAGTTAATAATGACAGTGAGAATCTGGACTTGTTAAATTTTTTGGATAATTTTCACACTGAATGTATAAATAATGTTTTTGACTTACCTTCCAACAACTTTCAGAATGAAAATATAGACTTAGACTTCAAAAAATTTTTTGAACAATTCGAATGTGGAATATACAAGTGAAAATAATGTTGATGACTTATCTACCAAAATTGAAAATAATGACTTAAATAATTTTAACCTGATACAAACTGATTTACCTCTAGTAAACTATGTTAATGAAAGTCTAAACTTGTTAAATTTTTTGACTAACTTTAATCCCAAATGCTTGAATGATTTTTCTGCTAACAACAAAAATATGAATTCGGATAATTTTAGTGTGAAGGAAAATGAGTTAGTGACAGATAACTTTAACGATGAAAATCTAGACTTGCTAAATTTTTTGAATAACTTTAATATCGAATGTATGAACGATATCCCAACAATATAGATTTTTTGTGAATTTGTTGTCTTGAATTATTGTGAATGAATTTCGAATAAAAAGATTTCAATGAAAATGGTTTGTTTTAATTTTTATTACAAAATCACCTTTTATATAATATTTTCTATTAGAATACAAACTTAAGTGTCATCTTTTTAAAATAAAAACATGTAAAAAGTTTACTTGTGTGTTAACGATATACTTTTTCATTACTGCAGAAGTATTGTTTGAGTATAATATTTAAACACTAAGTAAAAATTATACACGATAGTAGTTTTATAAACTATCAAACTTACATCGAAGAAGAAAAAACTTGTAAAATTGTTTTACCACTCAACTGTAAAGTACTTGTGAAAATCTTAAATGAATTTATCTCATTAACAATTTTCCTGAAAAACTAACTTATAAAAATTTTAGATATAATTATGAAGTTAGTATTTTTCCTAAGTATCACGTTTGAATCTTACTTTGAATATGCATCATCAATGTGTTTTGTACTTTAACTAAAATCACAATCTCTATTCTAAAGAGTGTAAAAATAATTTTTGAGTAACAACTTTTATATATAGATTCTTTCACGATTGTATTTTAACTTTTTTTTATTTTTAGAATACAGAAAATATTTTATAAGAATTGTGAAAGATTAATTTTAGGAGTTTGTAAAATTTCCCATTTTTTTTTTTTTTTTTTTTTTTTTTTAAGCATTTTTGTCAAATGTTTTCTTCATGTCACATCACTTAGAAAAAAATAATTGTTTTTAGCAGAATTGCTAACACAAAGCATTAAGTTAGAAAATTTGTAGATAAAACTTAAAAGGTATGAAAAACCATATGTGATGTAATAACAAAAATATATATAGCTTCAAGTTTAGACATGGTTGAACAAGCTTGAGCAGACACTAAAACCTGTTGCTGACGTCATAACGCGTGTGATGGAAGATTATAATCATTGGATACGAGTTCCCTCTAATACACTACGTCACGAACCCATGATGTGACAAAAACAACCATTTTGCTCACACTTCTCACCTTTGTTGGACTTATATTATTTTACTCTGCATATTAACGATAATCTGTAAAAAAAACTTTGTCGTTTTTACACTTTGTTGTAAAAAGTTTTCGTCTAAACATCAAATGATATATTTTAGACATCTTTTCAGTATAAGGAAAGTTGATACTTTTCTCATGTATAGTAAAATTATGATTAATCGAAATCCCGATATGACTTAAACCACTGTCCTATAGAAATATTTCAAACATATATGTTTAAAACACTGATGTTTTACCCCAATGAGAATAATGAGTGTGATTTAGAAGCATTTCAATCATATATACAGCCTCATGTACATGAAAAACTTAAGTCTGAATTAAAAGAAAAGCATACCCTGAAGTGGTATATGGTTATGAAAGTATCCTTGGAGCGTAAAAAACCTGATGAAGACATGGAAGAGACACATACATATTTTAGAAGTTCCTGTATTATCGAACTTATTGAAGATAGTATTGAACAGCATATTAGCGAAGGATATGCAAAAATTAATATGTCCTTAGAAGAATTCATCCAAAAATTCACTATTTGGAACTAAAAATGGCTAAATACCATCCTCTAGCTGCTAGTAGCTATATTAAGCTACCTTCAAAACTTGTTTAAAAAGATTTGGGGCGTCACATATTTCTACAAATGTGACGAGTGGAGGTGGGACCCCAAATAAATAAATTTAAAAAATTTCTATTTTCTATATATCATTCAAAAATAAAACTTAATCTTGAAAATAGTAGTGTGAATTTGTTTAAGTTCATACGTAAAAACTTGTACACATATATGTACCTTCGTGAATTAATATGCACTAGTTTTACATATCACTGAGTTATGTTTTACTAATTTCAAATTTATCCTTATCTGTCACGAATACATAATTTAACAAAAAGTACTTATGTTTACCCACAATTCTTGACTTATATTATTTTACTTTGTGTATTAAACTGACGACCTGTAAAAAACTTTATCGTTTTTATACACTTTGAAGTAAAAATTTTCACTCTAAACATCGAATTATCTTTTGCAAACATGAATTGATATGTATTTGTTTTAAATATCACTAAGTTACATTATACCAAAGTATATTTTCTAATATTTAAACAATTTTCATTTTACAAGAATTAACTTGTATGCATTTCTAGGTCTTTAATAAAAATCTTTTAATTTTTTTCTCTCAAAGACTTTAAACTATTGGAGATGTTTGTACTTTAAGTACAATCCAATACTATTTGCATAACAATGTGGATCATCATATGTTAAGAAAATCTTAAATTTTGACTAAGTTGCAAATCTCAGTGAAAGTATTTTAAGATTACTTTGCTAAAATTTACTAAGTATTACAATATTTTTCAGTTATTAAACGAAAAATTGTGTAAAATTTACTAAGTGTTTCACTAAAGAAGAGAATTCCACAAAAAAGATTTGACAAGAAATACTAAATTCACTAAGTCACATACACACATGCTTGTAATTATAATCGTTATGAAATATTGTTAAATATTTTTTACAATCTATACACGTATACATACACGCATGCTTGTAATTATAATCATTATGAAATATTATTAAATATTTTTTTCAATCTATACACATACACATACACATGCTTGTGATTATAATCATTATGAAATATTGTTAAATATTTTTTACAATCTAAAATTAACAATTTAAAAAAATCGTTTTTGCAATAATGCTTTAAAGATTTCTCTTATATTATGTGTATGTGACTTAGTGAATTTAGTATTTCTTGTCAAAACTTTTTTGTGGAATTCTCTTCTTTAGTGAAACACTTAGTAAATTTTACACAATTTTTCGTTTAATAACTGAAAAATATTGTAATACTTAGTAAATTTTAGCAAAGTAATCTTAAAATACTTTCACTGAGATTTGCAACTTAGTCAAAATTTAAGATTTTCTTAACATATGATGATCCACATTGTTATGCAAATAGTATTGGATTGTACTTAAAGTACAAACATCTCCAATAGTTTAAAGTCTTTGAGAGAAAAAAATTAAAAGGTTTTTATTAAAGACCTTGAAATGCATGCAAGTTAATTTTTGTAAAATGAAAATTGTTTAAATATTAGAAAATATACTTTGGTATAATGTAACTTAGTGATATTTAAAACAAATACATATCAATTCATGTTTGCAAAAGATAATTCGATGTTTAGAGTGAAAATTTTTACTTCAAAGTGTATAAAAACGATAAAGTTTTTTACAGGTCGTCAGTTTAATACACAAAGTAAAATAATATAAGTTAAGAATTGTGGGTAAACATAAGTATTTTTTGTTAAATTATGTATTCGTGACAGATAAGGATAAATTTGAAATTAGTAAAACATAACTCAGTGATATGTAAAACTAGTGCATATTAATCCACGAAGGTACATATATGTGTACAAGTTTTTACGTATGAACTTAAACAAATTCACACTACTATTTTTCAAGATTAAGTTTTATTTTTGAATGATATATAGAAATTTTTTTAATTTATTTATTTGGGGTCCCACCTCCACCCGTCACATTTGTAGAAATATGTGACGCCCCAAATCTTTTTAAACAAGTTTTGAAGGTAGCTTAATATAGCTACTAGCAGCTAGAGGATGGTATTTAGCCATTTTTAGTTCCAAATAGTGAATTTTTGGATGAATTCTTCTAAGGACATATTAATTTTTGCATATCCTCCGCTAATATGCTGTTCAATAGTATCTTCAATAAGTTCGATAATACAGGAACTTCTAAAATATGTATGTGTCTCTTCCATGTCTTCATCAGGTTTTTTACGCTCCAAGGATACTTTCATAACCATATACCACTTCAGGGTATGCTTTTCTTTTAATTCAGACTTAAGTTTTTCATGTACATGAGGCTGTATATATGATTGAAATGCTTCTAAATCACACTCATTATTCTCATTGGGGTAAAACATCAGTGTTTTAAACATATATGTTTGAAATATTTCTATAGGACAGTGGTTTAAGTCATATCGGGATTTCGATTAATCATAATTTTACTATACATGAGAAAAGTATCAACTTTCCTTATACTGAAAAGATGTCTAAAATATATCATTTGATGTTTAGACGAAAACTTTTTACAACAAAGTGTAAAAACGACAAAGTTTTTTTTACAGATTATCGTTAATATGCAGAGTAAAATAATATAAGTCCAACAAAGGTGAGAAGTGTAAGCAAAATGGTTGTTTTTGTCATATCATGGGTTCGTGACGTAGTGCATTAGGGGGAACTCGTATCCAATGATTATAATCTTCCATCACACGCGTTATGACGTCAGCAACAGGTTTTAGTGTCTGCTCAAGCTTGTTCAACCATGTCTAAACTTGAAGCTATATATATTTTTGTTATTACATCACATATGGTTTTTCATACCTTTTAAGTTTTATCTACAAATTTTCTAACTTAATGCTTTGTGTTAGCAATTCTGCTAAAAACAATTATTTTTTTCTAAGTGATGTGACATGAAGAAAATATTTGACAAAAATGCTTTAAAAAAAAAAAAAAAATGTGAAATTTTACAAACTCCTAAAATTAATCTTTCACAATTATAAAATATTTTCTGTATTCTAAAAATAAAAAAACGTTAAAATACAATCGTGAAAGTATCTATATATAAAAGTTGTTACTCAAAAATTATTTTTACACTCTTTAGAATAGAGATTGTGATTTTAGTTAAAGTACAAAACACATTGATGATGCATATTCAAAGTAAGATTCAAACGTGATACTTAGGAAAATACTAACTTCATAATTATATCTAAAATTTTTATAAGTTAGTTTTTCAGGAAAATTGGTAATGAGATAAATTTATTTAAGTTTTTCACAAGTACTTTACAGTTGAGTGGTAAAACAATTTTACAAGTTTTTTCTTCTTCGATGTAAGTTTGATAGTTCATAAAACTACTATCGTGTATAATTTTTACTTAGTGTTTAAATATTATACTCAAACAATACTTCTACAGTAATGAAAAAGTATATCGTTAACACACAAGTAAACTTTTTACATGTTTTTATTTTAAAAAGATGACACTTAAGTTTGTATTCTAATAGAAAATATTATATAAAAGGTGATTTTGTAATAAAAATTAAAACAAACCATTTTCATTGAAATCTTTTTATTCGAAATTCATTCACAATAATTCAAGACAACAAATTCACAAAAAATCTATATTGTTGGGATATCGTTCATACATTCGATATTAAAGTTATTCAAAAAATTTAGCAAGTCTAGATTTTCATCGTTAAAGTTATCTGTCACTAACTCATTTTCCTTCACACTAAAATTATCCGAATTCATATTTTTGTTGTTAGCAGAAAAATCATTCAAGCATTTGGGATTAAAGTTATTCAAAAAATTTAACAAGTTCAGACTTTCATTAACATAGTTTACTAGAGGTAAATCAGTTTGTATCAGGTTAAAATTATTTAAGTCATTATTTTCAACTTTGGTAGATAAGTCATCAACATTATTTTCACTTGTATATTCCACATTCGAATTGTTCAAAAAATTTTTGAAGTCTAAGTCTATATTTTCATTCTGAAAGTTGTTGGAAGGTAAGTCAAAAACATTATTTATACATTCAGTGTGAAAATTATCCAAAAAATTTAACAAGTCCAGATTTTCACTGTCATTATTAACTGTTGGTAATTCATTGTTAGTACTTCGTTCATTATAATTTCTACGTATGCTGAAGTATTTAAGATGATTCTTTCTCTTATGTTGCAATAATTCATACTTACACTGAAAAGTTTCACTGCATTCATCACATCTAGTTTGCATTGAAGATTTTTTATGCATATTTCTTTTATGTTTTAAAAAATGTCGTTTGTTTGAAAATGTAACAGTACATTCGTTACAACAGTATGTATGTAAAGTCTTTTTATGACTTTTTCGCTTATGGTTTAAAAAAGCATGTTTAGTTGGAAAGGTTATAGAACATTCCTCACATATATACTCAGGTTTTCGATAATGCACCCTCTTATGCTTTTTTAATTCATACTTGTGTTCAAAAGCATCTTTACAAATAATACATAGATGTTTAGGTAAGACTTTTTGATGAAATAATCTCTTATGTTTAAATAAATCACACTTGCGATTGAAATTTTCAATACAATATTCACATTTGTATCTTATGGAAATTTTTCTATGGGTTTCTATATGTCTTTTTAAACGATGCAAAGTAACAAATCCTTTCTCACACACATAACAAATATTAGGTTTAATGTCATTGTGAACCTTCACATGTCTAGTAAGATAGGATTTTTTTAAAAATGACTTATTGCAAATTGGACAAATAAAAAGTTTAGATAACTTCTCATCCTTAAAAGTTGATGAAGGGGGTTGTTGAACAGAAACGTGAGTCTCCTCAGACGGTAAAGTATTATCCATTTTGTACTTCAGTTTAGCAAAGTATAAAAAAAAATCACTCTAAAAGGAAAACTTTAAAAATGTTTAAAAACTACTAAGTATGAGAACTTAGACAATTCTACAGCGAGAAAAGATTGTAACTAATTCAAATTTTTTCTTCGTTCATCAGTTTTACTTAAGAATTAACGCCAAATTTTCTTATTTCATGTCAAATTTTTATAACTATCGCCAATATTAGTGGAAATTTAGTCAAATATTACCCCATACCTTGCTATAATACTCGAATCTTGTGGAAAATTCTAGTTTACCAACATGTCTAAACAGATAATTTGGACACTTTCACTCTGTATTTTTATGAATGTCGCATCTACGTTAAACTTTTTAGGGTGAAAAACATTCTATGTTTTTTTAACAGTTGATTACAGATTTGTTGAAACTCGTGGTTTAGTATTTTCAAAGAAGTAAGGTTGTTAATACATAAAGTTTCAAGTTCATGATTTCTTCATACATCTGCAGCTTCTAAATTTGATAAGTGTTCGATTTTTAGCTAACATTTTCAATTTAAAAAGAAAAAGTTAATTTTTCTGAGATAGTATTTGTATTAAAATAATTTGTGTAAAATTTTTCATTTACAAAAAATTTCGTTTATAAACATTTGTGTGAAAAACTTCAAACTAAATGACTTTAAAAAACTTAGTACTTTGTAAAATAAGATGCGTTAGTAACATATGTGAAACATTAAAATTCCATACTTCATGATTTTTCAAATATTTGTAGTCTCTTAAATTTATATGAATGAGATTTTACCTTACATTTTCATTCTTATCATTAGTAAAAATAAGTTTCTTATATTTTTATTCTAAAAATAAGTAAGTTAATTTCTGAGATGATATTTTTTCTAAAATACTTTGTGTAAAAAATTTTTCATTCACAAAAAATTTCAGTTTATAAGCATATGTCTGAAAAACTTCAAACTAAATGACTAAAAAACTTAGCACTTTGTAAAATAAGATGTGTTGTTAACATGTGTGAAACACTAAAATTCCATACATCATGATTTTTTCAAATACTTAGTCTCTTATGCTGCTAACTTTGTAATTTTATCATACATTTTCAATCTTATTATTGTAAAAATAAGTTTCTTATATTTTTATTCAAGAATAAGTTATCTAAATTTCTAAAATACTTTGTACAAAAACATTTTCAGTTTATATACATATGTTTGTAATCGACAATACTTGGTTAAAATATTTTTTTAGTATGTTTAAATACACTTTAGAAAACTTAAGTATGCATCTGTGAACATGAATGTATTTATAAAACATTTATATTAATATTTTTTCAGCTCTGAATTTTTTCAAAGTTAGTGTTCATCATTTACAAACTTGCTATCTGTAAAGAAAAACTGAGTGAATGTAACATATGACGTGGGGAATTTCACTTTGTTAAAGTGGTAGAATGTAGTGAAAAGTAGTAAAAAAAGGTAGTTGTGAAGTCTTTATTTTACACAGATTATTGAATAATTCTTAGATAGTATAGCTTGAAATAACTAATGTTGAGTATAAATTACAAAAAATTTTCGGGAAGTGTCAGGTTCGATTCCAGATCACGATAAAAACTAAAAAAATGGTAATTTCTAATTATCACTCTGTTCGAAAACTTATATTATTTTAAGAATGTTGGGAGATTTCTAGTACTATAATACAAAACTTAAAATAAAAATACGTACTTACAATATTTTAACGAGTATAAGGAAATTTATATATAATTTATAATTAAATACCCCTTTGTAAAAATCTTTAAGTATACAAGTATGTTTGATGACAGTGAAAAGAAGATTCCAAAAAGTTATATCTCAAGTATAACTGTTTAAGGTAGAGAAATTTTCGACATCAGCTATTATTTTGCACTAAAGTAACTTCTGAAAAATGATAGAGGTAAAATATAATACAATATGTTACGATATTTTCTTAAACTTGTTAAGACTTTTTTCAAACAGTAAATTTTTCGAGAATGATAAACTTTTAATTTTACATTCTATGAAGTTTTTTTCATTCTTCAAACTGAACATAATTCAAAATAGCAGATAATTTTTAGTACATCCAACAGTAAACATATTTTAACGTGTGAAAAGTTGAGGCTAAATCTGGAATTTTCTTCCCCTCTTTTTTTGACAATGCCGTACCCAACCCAATTCTCAGAAATTGCTTAAGGGTATGCTACCTCCTTTTACGCAAACATTGTGACGTCACCGTTGTGAATAAAGTCGATCTTTTTGTATTAAGATATCATATTTATAATGGAAAAAAATATATACAGTTTAAAATGGATACTAGTTATTCATAATTAAAAAATCATTATGGTAAAAAGTTTTTTTATTTTATTTTTTTTCTTTTTAACAAACCTTCTTCAATTAAGTAATTAATAAGAAATTTTAATCACTCTTTTTTAGTTATCTTTCAAAAAACAATTCTCGTCTTTCATCCTAATCTAATTTCACTTACGCATTTGAGTTTTTAAACATCTGGTGAATTTTTACAAGATCTTTAATTATTATTTTTTATTTATTTATTTTAATTATTATTCTGTAATTAATATCATTTTTATGGTTGATTAATTTTCAGACAATAGTATTCTTAGGTTAAAAAAGATCTGCATAGGCATATAATAGAAAAATCACTCACACATATGCGAAAACTACTGAATTTTTTTTTTTTTTTTTTTTTTTTTTTTGCTGCAAGGTAGCAGGTTCGAATCTCAGTGAAAATCTATGTTTCTAAACTTTCTTTCATTCTTTATACTTAATTTTTGCTTTCATTGCCTTTTTTTCGGAAAATATTTGATGATTTTTTACAAGAAGATCCTTAATTAATATTTTTCTTAATTATTATTCTCTAATTAATATCATTAAAACGATTGAATTCTTTTCGGACACTAGCATCCATAGTTTTAAAAGAACAGTACAGACATATACTATAAAAATCACTCACACATATGCGAAAACTACTGAAATATTTTTTTGCTGCAAGGTAGCAGGTTCGAATCTCAGTCAAAATCTATGTTTCTAAACTTTCTTTCATTCTTTCTACTTAATTTTTTTTTGCTTTCATTGCCTTTTTTTCGGAAAATATTTGATGATTTTTTACAAGAAGATCCTTAATTAATATTTTTCTTAATTATTATTCTCTAATTAATATCATTAAAACGATTGAATTCTTTTCGGACAATAGCATTCATAGTTTTAAAAAGAACAGTGCAGACATATACTATAAAAATCACTCACACACACGCGAAAACTACTGTCTTATGGAAATATTTTTACTGCAAGGTGCCGGGTTCGAGCCCCAGTCAAACCTCTCTATTTCTTTCATAGTATATTCGCATTCTTAAATTCGTATATTTTATTCATTCCTTATTTTCAAATTTTTTAAATTTTTTTTAAATTTTTAATTAATTTCTTAATTAATTTCTTAATTAATTTCTTAATTAACCTCCTAATTAATTTCCTAATTAACCTCCTAATTAATTTCCTAATGAGTCACAAACAATATCCTACTTTTTTCATTCTACCGCAAATATCTCTTTAAAACCATCGTCACCTTTTACAATAAATCACTCATTAATTTTTTTAATTAAATTTCCTCATTAATACCCTCATCATCTTTCACGATTAAGTTGGAGGAAGTCTCAAGGTCAATACCAACTTATCTAGACCCCTCAGGGGTGGTGCGGCACCCGCACGGCTTGCCTTGCACCCTTGCACCCCCCTCCTGTGTTAAAACTGTCCTTTCTTCCCTACTATCATTCATTGAAGCAAAATAAAAATGTGGGTAAAACCCCTTCCGTTTACCTTTTCTTGGAGAGAAACTGAATAGCAGTTCATTCTATCGTGTACAACTTTTTCAATTTACACGATACTTTTGGGGGGTTTCTATAAATATCAATACATTTGGCTATTAAACTATGCAAATGAAATTCGCTAAATCTTGCGCATGTGCACGTGCAGTTAAAAATTATTTAGTATGCTCATAATTCATTAAATATTTAATATTTTTTCATTCTGATTGCAATATGCTATGTCTAATATTGTATGTCAAATTTCCTGAAAATAGCTTTGCACTGGGTTTAATACCTTACGTATTATACACACTCTCCCAAAAATATAGACACAGATATAAAATGGTATCTCAAGCTAAAATACTTTTCATGTAATTTCAGAAATATGGAATTTTCAGAATCATGGAATTTCATGTAATTCAGATTGGATAGTTTTCGACTGACAAATCGATATTTTTTATAAATTCGACAAAATGTCTAGAGGTAAAGAGATTTCGAAAGATCATTAAAGTTTTGCATTTACAAATTAAAGGCAAAAATTTGAATAAGATATCCAAGATTTTAAAGAGATCTTTAAAAAGTGTTAATAGATTTTTGCATAATGGCGACAATTGGTCTAATAAGGAAAGACCTGGCCGACAAAGACTTACATGCATGCCCACTGTCAGAATCATTCAAAGCATGGCATCTAAAAAAAAAATATTTCATTGCAAAAGCCGCATACAAATTTACTCTTCACAGAAGAATACTGGAATCTAAACGAATAACTTTCAAGAAAATGCTGAAAAAAAACCATACTTAAAAGTAAATCATAAAACTGCACGTTTAAACTGGGCGAAGGAAATTATGTCACATGGGGATAAATGGATGTCAGTAATGTTTAGTGACGAAAATAAGTGGACTTGGATGAAACAAATGAATATAAATTTTACTGGTAGGATTTAAGAAGCGAACCAAGAAGTTTCTTTAGTAGACAGCAAGGTGGAGGATCAGTAATGACTTGGAGTATAATTGGATTTAATAGGCAAACATTTTTAACAATTTGTAGCAAGAAAATAGACCCCAAGGACTATCGTCAAATTTTACAGGAGCATTTTATTCTACTAGAGGATTCGCTGGGAGGACCGATTTATGCATTTCAACCAGACAAGGCGCCTATTCATGAGTCTAACTCGACAAAGGTGTTGTTTAATATGCATAATATCAATGTCATGGACTGGCTATCGCTTAGTGCGGGCCTAAATCCAATGGAGAACGTGTGGGGACATCTAGCACGAAAAGTACATGAAAATGGATACCAATATATTTCGACCAAGGACCTCACAACTGCGATACAGCAAGCATGGTATGAACTCTCGACAGAGGTAATGCAAAATTTAGTACTTTCGATGGAAAAACGTGTATTTGATGTAATTAAAGGAGATGGAAGCGCGATTAAATACTAACATTGGTAACTGCATTCCTCAACCTTAAATATAATCCATAAAACAAATATTGTCTGTAATTATGGGACACCTTATTTTTTGTTTTTCTAAATAAATTCAGCATTTGTTGTGTTTCCTAATACAAATTAATCCTAACTTGTGCTTCATGTAGTGTTTGTAATTATACACACATAAAAAAATTTGCATTCCATTCTTATTTTTTCTGTGAATTGTATTTTATGCGTTTGTCTATATTTTTGGGACACACTGTAGCTAAAAAAAAGGAAAAATGTTTTTGTACTTTTTTAAAGAAACCATTATATATCCCTGATTACATGCGACAGAGACATAAAAATTTATACAGATATTAAGAAAAAGCCTCATAATCATACTGTAAACGAAAACGTCTTAAATTTAGTTAAAAAGGTGTCTTAAACGGATGGTCATTTTTTAAACGAAAAAAAAAAAAAAAAAAAAAAAAAAAAATTTTACTTTTTAAGACAACTTTCTGCATCTGAAATTAAGACATTGCTAATGTCTTAAAACACCGCCATCTTTTTCAGGTTTAAAAACACCGCCATGTTAGGCTTAAAAAATCTGCAATTTTTAAGACATTTAATAAATAGAGGTGGCGTGTGATTCGACTTTTCTGTTTAAAATGTATTTTAGAATTTTATAGAGCATTAATAAAATATAATAATTGAAAAAAAAAAAAAAAAAAAAAACACTGCCAGCTCCTTGAGTTGAACCCACTATCTTCGATACCGCAGACAAATGCTCCTACCGATCAAGCCACGACCTCAGACAGAATGTTTTGGTAATATACACAGTAATATTCGCGAAAAGAATTGTAGTGTTAAAATATAATTAGTACTTGTTTTCTTAAAACTATCGAGATTAAGAATTTTATGTATAGAGGTTTAAAATTTTGTAAAATATAAACAAATATATCAAAACCTCAGACTGTAATGTTTTGAAAATGATTTCTTTTTCTAAACTGTTATTTGAAAGAAAATAAAAATACATATGAATATGAAAACCAAAAAAGTTTTGTTTTACATCCAGGTACAGGTAAAAATATTAAAGAAAAAAGTTTTAAATCAAACCGAAAGATATATATATATATCTGTATATATATATAAATTACGTGTCACGATGTTTGTCCGGGGTAAACTCCTAAACTACGGAACCGATTTTAATGAAATTTTGCACACTGTGTGCAGTTTGGTCCAACTTGAGAGATCGGATAGTTTTTATCTCAATTTATTGTCACAATATTGTTTTATTGCAACTATTTGTTAATTATAGAACTTTATTAAAGTTGCTCCAAAATATCTGTGAGTTGCATAAGTTTAATTGTTGCCAAAAAGAAAAAATACGAGTTCATTTTCTTTCGACATAAAAGTAAATACATTTAATCAAACGTGAACGTTAAAAAATTATAAAAAGTTAAATTATACATCTCACGAAAATTGACGTCATAATCAATTTAAAGATTTTATTCGCATTGATAAAGTATGTAGTTATACACAAGCGAAGTGTGACGTCACTGACCGTCTGTGAAATCAAGAAAAAGATTTCTTATGTTAATCGCCCATTGTATTTTTTGTAAAAAAATATTAAAAAACGAGGAAAATTATTTCCGGATTTTAATCCCCATACTTTTGTATAGATGTGTATTATTTATCATGTGCATACGTTAGATTGAGTTATTTTGCTGTCAAATTGACAAAATTTTAATTTTAAATTTCAAAGCTCTGTCGTCCTTGGAGTTTTTCGTATTTGGCGATCAAAAACGTAACACGAAAATATACAAGCTAGATGTATATTTTCGTAATATGTATTGTGTGAAATATTGTTTCACATTACTCTCTTAATATAAGTTGTTAAAATAACCATGATTTTTGAAAGGAATTAAATGTGTGCGCCAGATAATTTGGCGATATTATTTTTTTTCCGCCAAGGATGATAGATATGAAATTTATTCCGCTGCAACATGTTAATATCTTATATCAGATACATTATGTATATGCTACAATTTATTTCACGTGACACGTGTGTTAAAAATTTATTTACGACATAACCTTGCTTTTTCAATTTTTGTTGCATTATTCTAATCTGTATCACTTCGTTTTCTTTAAGAAATTTGTGATCTATACATAACGTTCTAAATAAAAAGTAACCATTTCAATATTTTAAAACTTATTTAAAAGTCTGTTTTATTTAACATTAAATTTTAAAACTTAATTTAAAACTTATTTAAAAGTCTGGAAGAGTTTAAGTCTGTTTATTTGCTTTGTAACGCTAATCTATATGATCGATGTTCGAAACTTTAATTAATTATTTCTCTTATTTTTCTTTACTTTTTCTTTAATAACTTACCAATTTAACGTTCCTGATTAAATTTGTGATTTATATATGTATTTTGCATTAAATTTTGACTCATATTTATTGATGAAAATGCGATCTTAAAATCTTGCAATTTTCTTATCTTAATCCTCAATATTTTCCTTCTTGATTAACTTGAATTTGCTATTAAAATTTTAACATACTCAGAATCTTCTCACCACTTCGTTAAAATATATTAATCTTTTCAGTAATATATTAATCAGTATATCCCCTTCAACGATATTTGGCGATTTTTTTGTTGGCGATTATGGCTAAATCATAAATCTATAAATCATAAATCATAAATGATAAATGATAATCTAAATCATAAATCAAAAACATAAAATAATAAATCCAAAATAAACAACATATAGGCTGCCATATTATATCACAAACAGTCCAGAGCGACATCGTTATCGTTCAAAACGGCGCCAAAGAAAAATCGCCAAATTCAGCTGTGGGGATATACTGATACTGAAGTTATAATTATGCGAATATAATTACTGAAGTTATATTATAAGTTATAGTTATGGGTAACAACTATAGTGTTTCCCCACAACTGGATTTGGCGATTATGGCTAAATCATAAATCTAAAAATCATAAATGATAAAATCATAAGCTAAATCATAAATCTAAAATAAAAGCATGCAGGTTACCGTATTTTATTGCAAAGAATCCAGAACGACTTCGTTATCGTTCAAAAAGGCGCAGAAAAAAAAAAAAAAAAAAAAAAAAAAAAAAAAAAAAAAAAATCGCCAAATCCAGTTGTGGGGAAATACTATATACCTTATCAAATTATCAACGTATTACTTAGCCGCAGCAACGCGTGGCCGGGTCTGCTAGTATTTATATATAAACAAATAAAAAGTTTACTTCCTAATAGGTATTTTTGAAGTTCGTTGAACTAATTTAAATTTGTCAGCAGAATTAAAAAATCTTAATCTGGTAGAATGAATGATGTCGGTTTTCTTGTTAGTTAAAAAATTAGGTCTATTTATTTCAAATGTTACCTCTGATAGTTTCTTAATGATTTTGAAAGGTCCATCAAAAGGGGGAGTTAATTATCTAGTATTTGGGTATACAAAATTTTCAACCATGACAATATCTCCTTCTTTAAATGGAGAACCTAAAGAATTTTTGTCGTACCTTACTTTATTTTTCTCATGGTAGTCATGCGTGAGTCTAAGCGTTCTATCAAATGCAATTTCTCTAGCTTGTTCTAGAGGAGGATATATTTCCATATTTCGTAAGGAAGATTCATACAGTAATGTGCCATACAGTAAATAATTAGGAGGGAATGAGGTTACTTGGTGGGGTGTATTGTTGTATTCTGCGGTCGCTTGTTCTAATAATTTTGTCCATGGAGTTTTCAAATTTCCGGAATTAATTTTACATCTCATCCTCTGTATAATTGTTGCCCCAACCCGTTCCTGTTTTCCATTACATTGTGGTCTATGGGAAGGTGTTAATCGTTGAGTGACACCATTATTTTTTAAGAAATGCTTAAATTTAGGAGAAGTGAAAGCTTTATTTCTGTCACTCAACATGTTTTGCAATTTGGGAAATTTGCTTCAAACAATTAATATATGTCTCAGTGGTAGCATTAGTACTAGCAAAAGTCCACACATACCATGTACAATGGTCAGTTATGCAATGTAAATATTTTTTGGTGGAGTGGTAATATCCTAAACATCCTATTGTATCAATAGACATTAATTCAAAAGGTAATTTTGCAGGGGGTAATGATTGTAGTAACCCAAATCTTTTCTGAGTTTGGTCATATAGGCCATAATGAAAAAGAATTTTTCTTTGTGTCTCTGTAAAAAAACTGTAAGTGCTAGATTCACCAAAATCTATACAGTTGGTGCAACTGTGACCTATAATATGTGTACAAATTTTTTGCTCAGATTAATAAGGCGTTTAGACGCTATCACACTTTTAAAAATTTAGTCCCATAGACCATAATGATAAAGAATTTTTCTTTGTGTCCCTGTAAAAAAAATATAAGTGCTAGATTCTCCAAAATCTATACAGATTGAGTATCTGTGACCTATAATATGTGTATATTTTTTTTTGCTCAATTAAATAAGGCGTTTAGATGCTATCGCACTTTTAAAATTTTGGTCCCATAGGCCATAATGATAAAGAATTTTTCTTTTTGTCCCTGTAAAAAAACTATAAGTGCTAGATTCACCAAAATCAATAGGGTTCGTACTATGGTGACTTACAATATACGTACCAACTTTCAGCTTATTTGAACGAAGCGTTTAGACGCTAGCGTGTTCACTCACAGACATACACACATACATACGCACATACATACACACACACATACACACATACATACACACGTACATCATAGCAAAAATAGTGAAAACGGACTCAGGGGACCTCGAAACGTAAAGAAACATCAAAATCTCAAATTCGGATTTTTGATATGATTACAATACTTTTCTCACTATAGTGTTCGTAAAGTAAAAATTTGAAATCGGTTGTCTGCTTAAAAAATCTGCTTCGTGATTAGTGGATCCTTTTATATTTTACGGTATAATCATACATAGACATTTTAAGGGACCATCTAAATAATCTACCGGTAAGATGTTTAATTGATTTTAACCACACTAGTGCTGCATGATCAGTGTAAATAGTAAAATGGGTTCCGTGTAAATAGCAATGAAATTTGCAACAGAATCTATTATAGCTAGGCGTTCTAACTCAGAGGCACTATAAAATTTTTCATACGGTCTTAAGGACCTTGAATGGTATGCAACAGGTTACCGTCGGGATGCATCTTTTTTAAAACACTCCCTATGCCATCTCCAGAAGCATCTACGAACAAACTGCATGGATAATTAGGATTATGTATTGATAAGATAGGTTTTGATATTAAACAATTTTTTAAAGTTTCATATGCTTTTTGACATTCATCATCCCAAACCCATTTCACATCCTTTTTTAAATAAATTATTGAGAGGATTTTTTACTTCAGCATACTTAGGGATAAATTTATTGTATACATTTACACTTCCTAATACTCTTTGCAATTGTTTAGTACTACATGGAGGAACAAGTTTTTTGATAGTTTCTACATTTGCATTATTTGGTGAATAAGTCCCCTCCCCAATTTCATACCCCAAAAAAGAAATCTTTATTTGTGCAAACTGACATTTAGAGAATTTTAATTTAATGTTTTCCTTCTCTCAAATTTGTAAAAGAGTTTAAGGTGTTCTAAATGTTCTTGTAAATTGGTTGAAAAGACTACCACGTCGTCAAAATAATTTAAGGCAAAATTTACCTGATATTTATTTAAAATTTGCTTTAATGACCTTTGAAAAATAGCGGGGCTGTTTCTATAACCGTATGGAAGAACATGAAATTCGTATAATCCGAAATTACAGGTAAATGTTAATTTTTCTTTACTTTTGTCCTCTAGGGCAATATGCCAGTATCCCGACGTTATGTCTAAAGTTGAAAAAATTCTAGCTTGACTCAATTGGTATAATATTCCATCAATCCTGGGAATTGATTCTTTATCAGTTTTACAAATTTCATTGATTCTTCTGTAGTGAATACATAACCTTGGTTTTCCCTCCCCTCTTTTATGCGCTAATGTTACTGGACTACTGTAAGGGCTATAGGATGGTTTAATAATATCATGTCTTAAAAGTTCATCAATTTGTTTTTTAATTTCAGCATTATCTTTTTGTGATGCCCGATAGTGTCTCAAAGATACAGGATTTTCTGATGTTAAATTTACTTTAGCTGGTTCCATTCAAATTTTCCAAATATAAATTTTTTTTAGAAAAAATATGAATGAAGGATCGTATTAGAGATGCCAGCTCCGTCACTTGATCCATTTCGGCGAATCCAGGTAAATACTCCCGAATAGCCAAATGACTTTCTGCCAAGTGAGGGAAGCTACCATCTCCAACGCTCTCCTTTGCTACACATGCATTATCAATACACTGAATATTTGTTTTATCAACTTCACAAAATTTAAAATTACTATTGTTCACAATTTCGTTAGAGAAATTTGTATTTTCAACAAAATTATACTTTGTACTATTGACATCATCATAAATATTTTTAAAATTTCTATTTTCAACAAAATTATACTCAGTACTATTGCCATCATCATAAATACTTTTATCACCAGGATCACAAATTTTAATAAAGTTATCATTAATATAATTTTGTTTAAGTTTCTTAGATCTTTTATTAATTTTAGTTTTATCCAGTTTATGCAAATAGTATTGTACTCATTGCTTAAAGTTCATATTATAATAAGTTATATCTTGATCCCCTTGGTAAATTTTTTCCTCCCTCAATTCAATATCTAAATTAAAAAATAACATATGTTCTAATGATAATAAAATATAAGGTAAATCAGAGTCAACGATATACATACGAATCTTCTTTGAGTGGCTACCTATTTGTACACTTACCTCTATAACTTTGTTTATCCATACGTGTCCTTGTGTTTGCCTCATTGTTTTATTTACATTTGATACTTCCATATATTTCAAACTTGTTAAGAAATTTAATGGTAGAATTGTAATATTGCTTCCAGTATCCAATACACATATCTGTCCAGTGTCCGGAAAACTTATTTCAGTTTGTAGAAAATTGGTTGTTATTCTTTCAGAAAAATGTTCTGCATTTTGCACGCTCATAGGCGGCGTATATTGATATCACTTGGATGGGCATTCTGCAGCTATGTGGCCAACTTCATGACATTTGAAGCAAACCAAGTTAGTTTTTCCTGTTGTCGTTGGACGAGGAATATTCGTTGTCTGACTTGCTTCTTGATAATTTTGTCTGGCATTCGAAGGCTGATAAGTCCCCATTCTAGGCGGCTGTACATTATCTAAGGACTTCAAATTCTGCACTTGTTTAAGAGCTGATCTGTACTGGAAATAATTACGAGGCTTAAAACTTGGAGCGTTTGGGTCTAAACTAAATGTGACATTTTCTCTGTAGCTTATTTCCTTCTGTAAAAATGCAATTAAATCTTCTGTATTTGTTTCTTTATTTTTGTCCTTTTGACGTTCAAAAATTAATAGGAGTTCTGACGGTATCAATTGTTTAATTTTCGTATTAATAACAGGACTGCAATTTTGGATATTTGTTCCGACATTGTTGAGAGTTCTTAAATTAATAGAAAGTTCTGTAGTAAGTTTTATTAATTCCTTCACTTGCGCTACAGATGTCACAGGCTTCATTTCCAAAATTCTCTTCACGTTTAAGTCTACGACTTTTTCTTTGTTGTCATATTGACTCTGTAAAACTTGAATAATATCTTTATAATTTTCTACGGTTATGGCAAAGCCAGCTACTAATCTTGTTGGCTCTCCTTTTAATAGAGATATTAAGTATGTCAATTTTTCTATCACAGCTAAGTCTTATCTTTGGTTGATGGTTGCATCGAATATTTGCCAAAAAGAGTTCCATGTATTAATATCGCCTTCAAACACAGGGAGTACAATTTTAGGGAGACGTGCTGAAATCGTCTGTGCTTGTCTGTTTCTTTCTGTTGTATCAGCGGCAAATTCTGAAACTTCTACTAATTATTCTTTTTTCTTTTCATTTTTTCTCCTTTTAAGTTAATTTCAATTTTCTTCAAGGCTTCAATAATTTTTTCTTGGTATTCCTCAGAAGTGTCGCAGTCTTTCAAAAATTCTTCATCATTTTCTGTCGTTATACTAATTATCTCCTTGTCAAGATTTTTTAATTCTGTTTTCTTCTCTTGTAATGGCTCTCTTAAAACTTCTAACTTCATTATATCTTCTGTATTTTTAATTAATTCTTCTTTTCCGAGGAGTTTCGTCACCTGTGTTCTTAGTAATCTTCTTTGTTTCTTTAAATTTTCCATTTTTGAAAATTATATCAGAATACACAATTCACCGAGAGTTTACCGAAAATTCCGAAATCTTCTGGCGGCAGCTTACTGTCGAATTTGCGGCATGACTTTAGAGGCATCTTCCGGTACTACTCAACCTGTCAATCATCTCTTGTAATCTCTTTTTACACCAGTGACCTCGAGGCGAACTTTATTCTTTTCTGCCGGCCCAGCAGACACAGAGAGGCCAAGGTTCAGAGAGGAGAAATTGTTCTTTCAATCCACAATACTGAAGAGGGGGGGGTGGACAAAGCGCATTTCTGCAAAAAGGTACTCTGACTTTTCATCCGAAATATATTTAAAGTTTAGATTATGAAATAATATTCATTTTAGATTAAAATACAAATTTCCACTCACTGACTTCAATGTTGTCGACTTGTAACATTCTATTTTCACATGTTACTTAAACTAATAAAATGAAATAAATACAAATTAAAAAATTTGAGGTGCCACATTTCGTAGGTCTTTATTGTTCAATGTCTGTACTCCAAAGAGACAGATGCAGATTATACAAGCTAGTAGTCTACAGCAAGTAGTCTAAGCTGATTACGTCTACATGATAGTACCTGTACATTTTAGTTTTAATTTACTTTTCATAACCTTATATGGTAATGGCAGATGAACAAAGGATTGGGGATCTTACGCAATCAACTTTTTCGATACGTGGCAAGGCTGATGCAATATCTAAACCCGAATGGAATATATAGTAATATATATAAATTCTTAATAATTAATATTGATTAAATTAAATTAATTATCCAGATTAATGAGATATTAATTTTATTATTACACACACACATACATACATATACATATATATAAACATCTATTTATAAATTGTGTTAGATTAGTTAGAAATTCCCTTTCTTAGCTACAAGTTTTTCTTAAGCTATAAGTTATTCTTCTATGCAAGTTCATCTTAATGTTTATCATATAATTAAATGAACGAGCTTTAAATAAAAAGTAACATTTTTATTTATTTATTATTTTTTTTTTTAACCAAATTATTTTTGCTCCTAAAAATGTTTTTTATTACGTATTTCAAACATAATTGCATGCAAAGAAGATAACGTCATTTATCATTTATGCATAATTGTTATGTTAAATCTAAAATTTTTCTAATAAGCTTATTTAAATTTCCCAAATAAACGTTTTAAAATTATGCAATTTTTGTAATTAATTTCATTATTTTAAGCTTTATTCGAACAAAAATGTAGATAACATATTTAATTAAACCATAGTAATTAAAATAAGTATTTTTATCTGTTATTTATTAAAATTTGATATATTTAAATTATTTCACTTAATGGAATTGAAATAGACTCAAACTAGGAATAAAATAAGAGTGACTACCCTTTCTCACTTGACATGATTTTCAGAAAAATCTCATAAATAAAAACACTTACGGAAAATATTATTTATTTATTTTTATTTATTTATCTTGTGTTTCAAAAAAAGAGATTTAAATTTTTTGTATTTGCATTATATTTTCAATTTATTTATTTATTTATTTTTATTTTTTTTCCGCTGCTATGTAAAAAATTCTTAAAAGAAATTATCATTGTATTAAAACTGTATCTTGCTATGAGAAAAACGAGACTACGAAGATGATTTTTATTTTCATTGACAGATAATGCCACTACAAATAATCAACGATGAAATGCAAAATGCTTTATTTTAAGATATTTTAAAATGACTTATTTTAAGACATGCTCCTTTTTAAGACACTTTACATCAGTTCATTTGCCCCACCAGTTTATTAAGACACAAAAGTGTCTTAAATTAAGATGTCTATTATGTCTGAGCTTCATATTCAGACATTTGCGTGTCTGAAATGTATTTTCAGAATTTTTTTTGTCTTACTTTAAGACACCTTTATTTGCAGTGCACATGCTGTACCCAGATGGAATTTCAAGTATTACTTTTTACAGGGTGATGCTTAGCACTTTCATTTTTCTTTAACTTTTTTCTAGTTTCCCTTTCACTTTCGGGGCAAAACTTTAAGTGAAATGTATAGAGTATAACATGTTCTTCACACTCCTGAAGTTGTAAAATGGTTTGTCTAGTAATTTTTGAGATATTTCAAAAAACGCATCAAATCGAAAGTGTCCGGTCATTTATGGAAAAGTAGTGTATTATTATGTGTACAGAAAGTCATTCGCACTTTATAGAATCGATTTTATAATTTATTTTTTACTTTTGCAGTTTCAAATAAAAATTTGGCCCCTTTGAAATAATCGTCTGCTACTTTTATCTTTTGATTAGAATGTAAAACAAAAGATTTAATTGGGCTCCTAAAATTGATAGACGGCTCGAAGCTTACGTAAGTGCTCTTTCCGAGGAGAAGTTTTCGTATCACCATATTATAAAGCGATGTAAAAATCACGGTTATTGCAGTTCTGAAAAAGGTATTTATAATGCAATAAATTTGAAAGGAAAAAAAAACGTCTAAGTAAAATTAAATATGAAAACATGACAGCGAAACTCCATCTTTAGACTGTTCGAACGCAGGAAAGAAAGGCATATCAAGAAAGTGAAGTCTCTGATCCTAAAAGAGAATCCGCTGACTCAAAGATCCATTGTATCGAAACTAGAAATGTCTTCTGGCACTGTAAGTAAGAGCATTCATAAAGATTTGCAGTAAAAAAAAAAAAAAAAAGTTAACCTAAAGTTCATTCTTTTTTGCCAAAGCATATTACTGAAAGAAAAACAAATCGTAGAAAAATATATGAAAAACACCTAGCTGCTGAAAAATGGAAATTTGTAGTAATACTCGAAGAAGCATGGGCATATTTAAGTGAATATAATAATAAAGATCAATTTTCTAATTCGCAAATGATGGGAATGATCATACGAAATGGCTTCGACAGTATACAGAAAAGATTCCAAAGGGATTCGTGATGGTTGCAGAATTTTGTTACAGTGGGGAAAAAAAACAAAAAAGGCTCAAGTAAATCAGAAATTAATTCTCTCTATTATCAATTGAATATTTTAGAACCAATTTTTGAAGAGGAATTTCCAGCCTTATAGGGTAAGGACATTGATAAAATTAAGCTTCTTATATGAATAAAGCCTCTAATCACACGTCTGAATCAATTGTCGTTTATTTCGCACAGAAAGAATAAAAAACAGGAATAAAATGTATCCCATTTAATGAAATACCTGTAAAATCATATCATGCTTCTCCAATGGACGTTTACGCTTTCGGTTTATTAAAATGAGCTTTATTAGTGAAACGGCATGCAAGAATATTGAATGAATTTCGGAAACCGTACAAGAGAAATGGGATCAATTTAACATGACAGTACTAAGAAAAAGTTTACTTTCATAGAAAATTCAAGCTACAGCTATAGTCAAGAGTCATGGCTGTCATAGAGGAGCAAATCGACGCAAAAATACAGCATTTATACATAAAATTCAATTACTAAAATCGTTTCCAGAAAGTGTGAACGGCCTTGTATATAACATTTTATTCAAATTGAGAATTTTCTTTAATTATTCTTATTTATGTATCTCAAAAATTTTCCTTTTCTAGCTAAATACTTTTTTAAAACATTCTTATTGAAATAATTTCATAGCATGAATATACCAATTTTTAAAGATACTAATTATTGAAATATTAATTATTAAATTAGTTTAAATCATAACTAATTGAACATTTTCAGTTTAAATTAATCGAAATTACCTTTGAAAAATTTTTAATAGTTTTGAAGAATTTTTAAATAACATTTTAGAGGGATTTATTTTCGGGAACCGACGGTTTATTTTCCAGGCCATTTCTTTCGAGGGAAAAGTATTAGTGGACAAAAACTTTTTTGAGAAATTTTAAACTCATTTTTATTCCCCGTATACACCTAAAATTTTCATGCATTCTAATTGTGATAAAAATTTAACTAAAAAAGCACCACAAAACTGGCGTTGTAAAAATATTACATACTTACAAACTTTGAATAAACACCATAAAATGCAATAAACTCGCAACAATTGTTTCGGGTCGAAGAAAACACGACCCTTCATCAGGCGAATAAAGTAAGCACGAGTGCTGCAGTCAAAGCGGCAACGCACAAAATCGCTTAAAATGAAAAGAAAAACTTTATAAAGTAGAAAGTAAATATAACAACTGGTGTGAGTAGAATTGTACAAGAAAACAAGAAAATAAATAAAGGAGTGAGATTAACCATATAACAATCTAAGGATATCAAAAATTAAACGAAAATCTAAGTTACGTGAGTAATTTCCAAGCATCAGAGAAGAAAGGAGTGGAAGAAATATCATTAACAAGATTTTTCGAATTTTTAAATATGTAAAATGCTTCATGAATATCCAAATGGGAGGAACAGACAGGAGATGAAATTATGTTAGTTTTGGAAAAATCAAAACGATGACCTTGAGACCAGCAGTGGGAAGCAATAGAAGATTTGGTATTCTCTTCATTACGAACATTCCGACGGAGCTCATTTATTCTGTATTTCAAACGCCTCCTAGTTTGACCAATATAACCTAAGTTGCAGGACGAACACGGAATTAAATTCCAGAACGATTTTCGGTGGGAATGGGATCCTTAAGAGAAGATAATTTAATTTTATTGACGGGTTTGTAAATGACTTTGAAACCAAACGGTGGAAGAATTTTAGAGATTTTAAAAAAGAGTGAAGAATAAAAAAGGTAAAACAAGTGGGATGAGACTGTGATCGTTTAATTGTGGAGCAGAACGTTTAGGATTCTTAAATTTATATAGAGCTTTATCGATAATAGATGGGTTATAACCACGAGAGAGAGCAAGAGATTTTAAATAATTAATTTCTTTCGAAAGATTAGACGGATCAGATTAGACGGTGTCTTACACATTTTTTTTTTTTTTTTCTTCAAATAAAGGCGAACTGTATTTAACAAATATAAAGAATTTTCAAAAAATAAGGTTGACGTTTTTATTTTCTAACGATTTTTCGAACTCGAATCGTAAACTTGGAACTCATAAATTTGGAACACGAACTAGTAAATCGTCATATAAGTAGCATTCTTTGTAATTTAAGATGTTTCTTGTTTAGAAAAAAACAAAACTCAAAACATTGGCATTTTTATTATTGAATAGTGTCTGCAAATTCTGTGACTACAAATAAATTTGTCAGAACATTTTCTTTTACATAATAACTTTTAAAAAATAATCTCCAGATTCAATTGTTGAATAACATCTTATAAAAAACATACAAACTAGTGTAATCTCATTCATTTCAGGGCTATGACACTGTGTCTTACGCCATGATGTGGAACCTCTTTCTCTTGGGTCATCATCCTGAAATACAAGAACAAGTTTATGAAGAAGTGGAATCCGTCATGGTTAACAATAACCGACTCTCGTATGACGATTTAGAAAATCTAAAATATTTGGAATGTGTGATAAAGGTAAGATAGAAATTTTGTAACACCTTAAATGTACCTGCCTATGAAGAGTTATAAAATGCTTTATAAACAAATGCCAATTAATATGTTGATTGAAAACTTTGTAAAAAAAAACATGATAATTTTTTTAAAAAGGCAAAAATTATTTTGGGTCAAAATAATTAATCATAACCACTCACCAAAACAAGTAATCTGGTGTGGCATCCATCCTACTTTTCCTTATCCCAAATTTATTTTACACATATTACAGATTAAAATCTAAAATATTTGAGTATTTTATATGAACAGTGTACTTTAAAAAACATTTCAACATAATTTTAGACGACAGTTTTATTGGACATATATTTCTGTGTGGGAGACCTGAGACCCCCTAAACCATTTGTTTGAATATTGTACCTATATCGATAAAATAGTCAAGGTTGTTTATATATATATATATATATACCAGTTGTCCCATAATTCTGTAGACATTTTACAAATTCATAAAAAATTGAAGGTATCGGTAGAATTGAATGATGTTTGTGAAAAAATTACTCTCGTGAAAAAGATTTTTTTTTTTTTTTTTTTTTTATGGAAAAAAAAAAAAAAAAAAAAAAAAAAAAGTGTTAAATATTTGTCAATAGAGGACGCTGCACGGGTGCGTAACGAGAAATATGCAAATCGGAGACCTATAAATTGTACAGTTTTACGTACAATTTATACAGCGGTGTTTATTAATTAAATATAAATAATTAGTTATATTTAATTGTACAGCTTATTTCTTATTTCGTATGTTACTTGGTCGTACATGAAGTTGTAATTGCGATGCTGACTTGATGAATAAAGCGATATTGGTAAAGATGTTTTCCCTCAACTAAGAACCGCCACCGATTGAAGGTGAAGTTAGCGGTGTTGTAACTAGCTTGCAAATTGTAATTTGAGGTGATGACGGACACACAGACTAGAATTTATATGACTGTAAAGTGTAAATATTTGCGTGCAAAAAAATATAGTTTTTCATAGAAATGTGTGATTTGCTAACATACAGCGCCCTATATCGATAAAAATTTCAACTATTATTTTTTTCTTTAAAAAAATATAATTAATAAGTAAATAAACCACTAGATTAAAGTTTTCGCACACTATATTAAACTCTACCAGTTCCTTCAATTTTTATGAATTTTTGAAAGGTCTACAGTCTTATGGGACACACTGTATATATATATATATATATATATGCATATATAAATCGTGGCAATTTAATCATCTGTTCAGATTTTGTATTCTAATTCTTTTGTTGCTTCATAAATAAATGTATATAATCGAAGGGGAAAATGTACCTAAAGGTTAAAAAACTAAAAGTTAACAAAATAATCAATATTAAACAGAATTTACAGACTGAATACGAAATAAAACATAGCAATTAGAAGATGTATTAGCGTAAATTAAAAGTAAATATCTATAAACAGAGAAATAACTATAAACAGAAAAATAACATTTGTAGCGCTAAATTCAAACTCCTACGTATACGTTAAATAGCCTATCGATATTGAGCCATCTTTCCTATCATTTAAAACAATATAGACGGCGCTGTCGCTCTTCTTGGCAAAATATCTAATGATATTTTGCCAATCTATAAAGTGAAGTGAAAACATTTTAACTTCAGTGGTCTGTCAGAAGTTCGTCAGTTCTTGCTGAAAGATGTAGACGTTTTTCGTGTAAGACGCCTATGTGGCCATGGGCCACAGGCAGTGGCCTGTAAGAAGTTATATTCGTCTTATGTATCCTACATTCTACAATGTTCTGTTTACTGCGTGCGATGTATATATTTATTGTGATTGGGCTTAATTTTAATTAAAGTATTAAGTAATGGGATTCCAGATGTCGTTCTTAAATGTTCTATCGTGGAATTCTATTATACATTAACTTAGAAAGATAATTATAACCAAAAGCATTGAGGCTATCATCAGGGAGGCCCCTTAAATGCAGGGTGGAGAAAGACCAGTAAGATGTTTCATGTGATACCAGCAAAAGCTAAAAGTATATTGGTCCCCTACATCTTACCAAGAGGAAAAAACCTTATCCACTGTAGTTCGAAATTAGGAATGGCGAAATATTTAAATACAAAGGAAAAATAAACAAAATTACATATCAGTGTATACAAATACAAATGTAAAAACTTATAGTAAACTGTAAAAAACACTTACGAAAAACGAAAATAAACACCAAGACATCTAATATGAAAAACATTTACGTAGTTTTAACAATTACGGATATCAGTGAAAATGTAAGAAGGATAAACATTCGACATCGTGATTTCGGGTAAATTGTGTAATGCAACTTCGAGACTATTACAATTGTTGCAAATTCTTTTAATTCTAGCAATTTGTGAAATCAAAATATTTTTTTAACTTTTATACTAATCCATGATAACCAGTTATTCAAACTCATAATTTTAAAATCGAAATCTATCCTTTTATCATAAAGTCTAATAATCCAAGACTTCTTAACTACTTAATTCTTAAATCTAAAAAAGAAATTAAACCTTCATTACTAGTGTGTCTAAAAATTAATTCTTTAGGATGAATGTCAGCAGAAACATCTAAGAAATTAGTTCAATTAAACACTATAAAATCACCAATGTATCTAAAAATTTTACATCAGAACTACCTAATATTTTCTCATAAAAATACGGAAATAAATTTGCAAAGGAACATAGAACAAAAATTTCTCGTGGGAATTCCTTTAATTTTTAAAAAGTATTCACTACCATTATATAAAATATTTTAATGATAATAATTAATTAATAAATAAAATATATAAATAAATATATTAATTAATTAATCCAGTGATCCCTTTCACAGTCCATAACTGAACTAAATTCGTCATATATCACGACATAAAAAACGAAAGACCTATTTTTTTTAATTATTATTATTAATTATTCATTCATAATTTCGAGCTACAGTGGATAAGGATTTATTTTTTTCCCCCTTCTTAGGAGACCAAGATACTTTTAGCTTTTGCTAGTATCTCCTGAAACATCTTACTGCTCTTTCTTCACCCTGTGTTTGAGGGGGCTCCCTGATAATAGCCTCAATGCCTTTTGGTTTAATTACCTTTCTGGTTTTATTGTTATTTTTCTGTTTATAGTTATTTCCTTACATAAACACACACACACACACACACACACACACACACACACACACATATATATATATATATATTATTGGTTCTTAATCTAAATTGCAACAATATTGTGTCAGTCTTTCCTCTACGTTAAAATCAGTTCTATATTTTTGTGTGTTGGTATTGTTTTGTATCTATTAATTGCTAAATTTTAAGATTAACTTTTATTACGATATCTACCATTTATTATATATATATACACATAAACAAAAAGAAGTATAATGCAGGAAAGACAGGTTATTCAATTTCCACAAGAACCTAAATAGGTTACTATATAACTAATATAAATAATTTCAGCAGTATATTAAAATATATTAATGTAAGTTTACTTATTATCACTTTAAGGCAACTGTAAGAAATAATGAGTATAACAACTAGACACTTTTCATTAGTACATCATTAATTAAATGAAACATTATAATTAATGTTTTAAATTATAATTAAGAAAGCAATAGAAATAGAAATAATACATCTAGTATAAGCGTGAATGCAGCTATAAACATTTTGTATTGTACATATGCGTGTGTGTGTGTGTGGTAACTAAGTAGTAGAATACGGGGAAACAGATGATGAAATGCCACCGAAATCCGCAAAAACCAAAATGAGTAAATAATGACTAAAGTATAAATAACCGGTTAGTAAAGTAAAAATAACACATTTGAAAAAGATATAGAAAAATTAAACCAGTGATATTTTATTAATGCTATGAAAACAACCTTTCTACTCATTGAAACATGATCCTCAGAAAAAAGTCGCGTATGAAAAATTGATATAATGATATCTATCAATAGTGTGCTTAATCAAGAAAGTTTTGATTGTATATATTATGCAACAAATTTTTATATGGACATACTTCAGGTTATTCAGAGAATTGCTGGCCCCGCCACTCTTTGAAACTTATTCGCCTAATTCTGGAATAGTTTTGTATGGAATCTGTAAATCACATATGCACCAAATAATGTTTGTAAAATATGCTAAAATAATAATAATAGTAATGAATAATAGTAATGCATGACATAATTTTAAATGTCCTTTGGGCCATCTCTAAACATAGTACTAATATATTACTTTTTTTTTTTTTTTTTTTTTTTTTTTGTTAGCTATTAAAAAATAAAAAAAAATCTATAGCATTTTCTGAGTTATAACATATTTTGTTTATTTGAAAAAAAAAAAAAAAAAGAAAGAAAGAAAGTGTATTCTTTAACCACATTTCTTGCGACCATGGAAGCCTCTGCGCAAGTGCGGATTCAACGAGTCCAGTGTTAAAATATGGGTGACTGAGAGAAAACAAGCGATAAGGGAACACCGAATAACTGGATGTTTGCCAAATAACTATCTCTCGGCCAATTTTGCATCCCTCTAAACTTTTGGACTCGTCCTCACCGCTAGTCGTAGGAAACGTGGTCGCACTATATCAGTTTGATAACAGACTCACATACAGAGAAGAAAAACATTGGTCAAATTGCTGAAAACCTTATTTTTAAATTCAAGGGACATCAAAATTTATAAAGTTGTAAATTATCAATTTCGAGGGTCTGACCTCAAAACAATACTTTCTTAACTACACAGTTGTAAGAGAAAGTAAAATGTTTGACACGAGGGAAGCGTCATGGATGAACGTACTTTGGTACTTTCATGTGGCACTAGATCCTAAATATATATTGTGTGAAAAAATGTCATGCTTAATAATTCAAAACTAATATATATATATATTAATTTATGTTCTTTGCTTACAAAATTTTTTATTCATTGGCATTCAATAAAAGAATACCTATCCATTACGTGACATTATACAATGTTACACTACAAAATGTTACAATAACTTTATCAATATTTCTTTCTTTCTCTTTTCTTTCTTTTAAATATTTATTATATATATATTTTTTCATTTTGCTGTCAAATATAGTGCAAAATGAAAACAATAGATTTGAACTTTTTTTTTTTCTTTTATAAGGAATCATTTCGAATTTATCCACCTGTTCCACTATATGCAAGACGCACAGTAAAAGATGTGAAATGCGGTAAGTTGATGGTGTGACATTTTTAGTGATAGAAAGCTCAGAAGTGTCATTCTACGAAGTCATTCTACCATTTGTCACTAAATTTTAAAAGTTCTTTTTAGAGGAAAAGAAATAGTAGTGTGTTGATTTTTAAATGACAAAACAACTTGACTACTTATTTTTCTGAAAATAATTTTTTTTAATTTTGTGACGGAGAAGATACTTCGTATAATGATTCAAAATTTAATCTTATAATATTTATAATATCAAAATCTACAAAATTATTAAGAGATATTTATTAAATGTTCGTAATAAAAACTCAAAATTTCTTTAAATAATATATCAATTATAATAAAACTAATTAAAATATTTATACATGAAATAAAATAAAACATTTTAAATCAACAATATAGGCGTTTCGAGCCTCAGCCTCGACTCATCATCAGTACATCAACAAGGAAAAAATTTTCACATGCAACAAAACTCAGACGAGTACAGACAGGTTTGTACAGTCGCTCCTGAGCACTCTGTACCCGTTTAAATTTTTTTAGGACAAATCAAAATTTTTGGGCAATGTACTTAATTTTAGAGGCTGTAACTAAAACTAGTGTTCTGTACCTCAGTTAATTCCTTTTTTACTTGATTGTATCCCCAAAAGTACTGCCTGAATAACTTTTATAATGGAAATACTAATTTTTCATCTACCTTACACTACTTGCGATTAGAATATATGGTATGGAAAGTGACCAGTAAATCAATGCCCTAAAGATTAAGCCTCTCACCAGACGTCAGTGCGATCGAATTTATTGCTTAAACTAGTTGGCATAGGTGGACTCTGCTCAGTTCCCCATCATATTTATGTTCTCATATATTTCTAGTTTGAGACATATTATAATCATGTTAAAAGAAATGAATTTGACCAAAGCTTGATACAGTGACAGAATGAAATCCCCGCCTAATAGGCTATCCACCGTTCACTTCGATATATTTATCTCATTCTAATCTATTAATTTATTTTATCAGGGTCGATTCCGTTGTTTAGTTTTCATGCTACTATTTCCAATGCAATAATCCTCAAAATTCATAATTATATGAAAAATTTATAATTTCGCTATGTTGATAAAATCGTAAATTACGAATAATTTACGAAATTTTCCTATTAGAATATTTGTATTCAATGATGTTCAAACAGATATCATAAATGTACTTTTGAAGTTGTCTAATTTATTTAGGATCCACAAAATAGAAGTTTATGCTCAATTTTGCCTTATTCCGACATGTTAAGTAAATCGTAAATTCCAAATAACTTACGAATTTTTTAAATTGGGGAAAATCATAGTCTATGATATTCATGCCAGTATCCAAAATAATATTTAAAAAGTGGTTTGACATCTTTAGGGTGAAAATATCCCTCAAGATTGACGTTTATGTGAAATTTTGCTCTATTCTGCCATGTTAAGAAAGTCGTAAGTTTCCAATAACTTACGAAATTTTTATATTGGAAAATTCATAGTCATTAATATTCATGCCAGTGTTCTAAATAATATTTCAAAAGTAGTCTGACATCTTTACAATGAAAATATCTCTAAAAATAGACGTTTATGTGAAATTTTGCCCTATACTGCCATGTTAAGAAATTCGTAAATTTCCAATAACTTGCGAAATTTTCAAAGTAGCATATGTATAGTTACTGATGTTCATTCCGACATCAAAACTGATATTTTAAAACTAGTCTGACATTTTTACAGTAAAAAGTTTCCAATTAATGCACACTTAAGTGAAATTTTGTCGTGTTCTCCCATGTTAAGAAAATCATAAATTTCTCATAACTTACGAAGTTTTTTAATTCAAATGTTGCAAATGAATATGGTTCTTGCCAGTATCTAAAGTAATATTTTAAAACTGATCTGACCTCTCTGCGATCATTTGTTCGTGAGATATCGTGTTAACAGACTAACAAACTAACGGACTAACACACTAACACACTAACAGATTGACACACTAACGGACTAACACACTAACGGACTAACATACTAATACACGCCCTACAGACAGACACCATACAGATTTTGTCATTTTCGGATTCTTCACACCTGAAATCGTATAAAAATGTCAAAAAACCGAGGTCGAAATTTTTCACGATTACCTAAGTTCCCCATACCTATAGTATGATGGGGAACTAAAAACCGAAACTAATGTAATCATTGGTTGTTTTTTGTGATTAGATCACGTGACTGAGGTGATGAAACTGGGAAAAGTCAATCAACTCCTATGTAATGTTTATGGTTTGGCGCAAAAAATTCAAACGCAGCGCTATGTAGGAGGCTTAATTTTTTTTTAAAGTATTTTAAGCTTTCGGTTATAAGCACTTTCCACGTTTTATATTCTAGGCGCTGTACTGTACTGTATTTTGTAATGTGTCAGTCGTGATCATTACAAAATCCAGTAATGGACACATTTTCTGTTCTATTTGTGTCATGCTTGAATTTTTTTCAGAAAACGTGAAATAAAATATGAACTGATTGAAAATGCACATTTAAATAACAAAAGATAGTCCCTGTTTCATTAATGTTTTAAAGAACAAAAAATATATATAAACTTGTATCATAAATTGAAAAACAATTTTGTATAAAATAATAAACGCCTTCATTAATACATCATTTTATTTTAAATGAGTCTTAATTTGTAAAATAACAAATGTGTCAGCATTTGACAGGGCTGTTTAGTATTTACTACTATTTATAGTAACATTTTCAGTCATCACTAGTGGATATTATAAAAATGTTATGTGGTAATACAAAATTACAAATTTAACACAATAAAGGTTGGTTGGTTGAATTTAACGTCACACTTGTACTGCGCTATGTGTAATTCGCGATGGTCTAAGGATGGTCTATGCCATCATAATTTTGATCCTCCACGGAGGGGATGGCTCCCCCGCTTCGGTGACCTCCAGAGGTATACAGTCGGCAGCAAAAGTATCCGAGTACTAGCCAGTAATTCCGATGGCAAAAGAGTACGATTAATGCTATTTTGTTAAACAAAACCTTGTAGAATCATGTTCTAAGACTGACTAAGAAAATGACTCGACAAGGATATATTTAACAAAGCAGTATTAAGTGTACTTTTTTTAGACAGGGATTATTTTGCTAGTGCTCGGATACTTTTGCTGCCGACTGTAATTTGGATAGGAATATCGAGAACATTGCGGCTACGATTCATTTTACGTGCACAAGCCACCATGAGTGTCACAACAAAGGAATTCTGAATACATACTTAATCATATAAAAGCAAATGGTAAAAGAAATCATTTAATAATTAGTACAAAATTACGATGTAAAACTGCAAAATCACAAAAAATTCAAAAATTTTCAGTTGAATTAATTGTATTCTAAATCTGGTGGTCTGAAATATTTGTAGTTCAAGACATTAACAGTAGTAGAGAGTAACATTAACCATGAACTCTGCTTGAACTTATGCAAAAATTATAAACTTTGTTTTCAGAATTTTAATTGCGAAATCTCCACTACTGTTACCATGTGCATAACTTCTGCATTTACCCTATATTCGTGTCTTTGAAATTACATATTTATTTAACATATTCTTCTCAAAGACTAATGCATTTTGACAGCGTTATTCCAACTTTTGAAAAAGGTTGGTAAAATTTATTCAGATAAAATTTATTATTTCCTAAGAACAGCTCTCAGCAGTATGTTTGACGTCAGAAATGTTGTCGAAACGATGGTCCTACAAATGTTTCTTCAAGTTAGGGAACCGAAAATAGTCAGAAATAATTCGGTCAAGTTCATAGAGACGATGATAGATTAACTGGAAACACAGGGTGTTCAGTTTAGCATTTTTACTGTTGGACGTATTCGCAGGTACATAGTTACGCAAAAACAGGATTCCTCTGAACAACTTCTCATAGCAAATAATAACAGGAGACTTGGCGTTGGAATATTAAAACCCGAATAAACTACTACGTCAGAAACGCCAAAGAAAAATACTTGAGATGCATACAGCTGTTTCGGTACGCTTAAGGCTACCGAAACAGCTGTATGCATCTCAAATATTTTCTTTGGCGTTTCTGAGGTAATAGTTTATTCGGGTTTTAACTTCTCATAGCATTTCGTTTTAATCGCTTTTTATATATAGCTCTAGAAGGTTAGCATAATACTGACCAGTTATACTAGAACCCTGAGGTAGGTAGTCTACCAGCTAAATTTCCTTCCCCCCCAGAAAACGGATGCCATGAGTTTTTTATTCGATTTCCGTGGGCGAAATGTCTTGACCGCGGGGATCCCCTATGGCAACATATTTTTTGCTGTTTCTTTATTTCAGGATGATAAATGTGGAGCCATATTATATCCTATATCGCTAACCTAAAATGTCCCGTGACGCTTCAAAATAGGCTAAAATGGTTTTGGATGCTTGAATTTGTTCCTTTTTCAAACATTTAGGCACATACTTTCCTGAAAGCTTGCCCATGCCTAAGATATTTGTAATAATAAACTCCAGTGTTGCTAGGTCTGGCGAATTTTTTTCAATAATCACCAATAATTTTAAAAAGTGACATTTCATATAAATAATAGACGATTAATCTTCGAAGTCATTAAGCAAACTTTACAATTAAAAATTATTGGTGATTATTGAATAAAAAATCCACCAAATCTGGCAACACTGATAAACCCAACGTCTTCTCGGGAGATGTCCAGTATTTGAATTATTTTTCTGGTGGATATTCGCCGGCCAACAAGAAGAAATTCATGGATTCATGTTACCTGGTTAGTTGAATTTGGAAGGAGCTTACTGCAGTTTTCATCTTCAGTGTAGCCATTCATCTTCAATGAATGACCGCAGTTCGTCCCCTCATGAAAAACCCAATTTTGAAATGTGATATCTATATTTTTACAAAGCTGTTGGAAGGACTCTTTTTCACCAGTGTTTGTGACATGCGCGGGCGAATGTCCGTTGCTAGATTTTCCTGCAGACACGAAATTTTCATGACTGTCCGTTGTTTCAACGACTTAAAGCTTGCTCTTGCCGCTGCCATCTCATTTTCTACATTAAATTAAAAAAAAATGTTGTAATATATGTAATCTCTGACTATTTTCACAGTTACACACGAAAATATTAAGCTTCTATAAGCCGCTATTTTTTTTTTCTTTTTTAATGGAAAGGGCAAAGCCAGGAACTTCTGAAAATCCCCTCGTATTACTCTATTTACTATTGTTGATGTACTGATGACGAATCTCCGTTGGGCTCGATACACGTCTATTTCATTGATTTTAAATGATTTAATTATTATTTTAATGAGTTGATATACTATTTTTATCAAGGCGTCTACGAAATCTTAACCTAAAAAAATCGGCTTTATGAAGTATATATATATATATATATATACATATATGTGTGTGTGTGTATATGTGTATATGTGTGAAAACATTATTTGGTGATACCTAATATCCACGATGAAGAAGGGGTTTCACCAGTAACGAGAGTCCGGTTGTTTTACGCAGTCGTTTTACTTAAGGCTCTTGGACATATTACAGTTTATATTCCAGTCATTAGGTTCAAGTACGCTCTGAAACATTCACTCGGCAGCCGAGTGCGGAGGATGCGGTGGTTTTGACGATTACATCTCGGAACCGCAGTTCGTCCCCTCTCCTGGCCTCCTGGGGCCACTAATTGACGTGAGTATATTTAGGCAAGCCATCACACAAAAAGTGCACCGATTTTCACGTGCTCTCGTTTAAATACTGCTCTCGTTTAAATACTGCTCATTTTTGGCGCGAAATTATTCTTCTCCTATGTTTCCTTATTGGCTCTTAACTTAATGATTGACAGTTTAGCTGAGCACCGAAGATCTATGAGTAATTAATATACATTATTTTACCGCAAGAAGTGTAAGATCGCGCAGATTCAGCAGTTTTTATTCTAAAAGTTGTCGATTTTTCTAATTTTGGGTTATGAACAGGCTTTGCCGTGAAACTAGTTTTACAGGGGAAACTTTAGAATGAAATTCAAGTTAAGAATTTTGAACGGATTTTCTTTAAGTTGTCACTCACTATTAATTTAAAATAATAAAATAATAATTTAAAATCTTGATTCTTGTTTTATCCTTTCATATATATATGTGTGTGTGTATTAAAATAAGAACAATTTTGAATATTTTGATCCCTCATTTATGATCCTGCGTACATTGGCTCAGAGGTTAATGAACAAAATTGTAACTGATGTTTGTATTGAACTCCATTGCATATCTAAGCATTAACGCTTTTTTCCTCAATTTTTTTTTTTTTTTTTTTTTTTTTTTTGACACCATCCTCAAGACATCGTACCGTGAAACTAACCTATTGGATTTTATGGTCGAAAAATGTGTATATATCTGTAAGATATTTTAAGATATTTTAAAATTTACCATTTTTAAAATTATGTAAAACATGAAAATTTGGAAATTTTCTAAATTTCAAACTTTTCCAAAATAAATAAATAAATAAATAAAATAAATAAATAAAGTTAGCTTTACTGAATGTTAATTCCTTTTGTAGATATCCTTTATATGTGTGCAAGACTTTATAGCTGTAGGTGAAAAAGTTTTTTTTTTTTTTTTTTTTTTTTTCGAAATCATCATAAATGAAGCATCATAGTGTTCAAAATTGTTCCTATTTCAACAGATAATTTTGTTAAATCGATTTTTTTATTATTATTAAAGCTCCCTTTGCTTTTTTAACATAAATTCAATGAAATGGGATTCGATGAAAATAAATTTGCAAGGAGCATTATACAGCTGGCAGCAAAATTATTGAAGCATTAGCAATAATTCCTACTCAAAAGATGGGCACCCAATACTGTTTTGTTAAATAAATATTTGTCGATTCATGATCTTAGTCCCATATTGTTTATAAAAATGTAAGTTGTTGATAAAAATTAGTAGTCAAACTATATATATATATATATATGAATGAAAAGTGTGTGTGGTGCTTCAATAGTTTTGCTATCAACTGTGAGTAAATGGTTATTCCTGAAATTTGGAACATACACACACAATATGTAGATATATACTTTCTCAAAAATTTTTTACTTATTTGTGAGATAACACACCATTTAATAATATTTACCATTTAAGCAGTGTTTCATTAATGTCATGTAAGTTTGATGTTTCAATGTAATATTCAGACTCATAATTTTCAAGTCTTATTTGATAATATTATATTCTCAGAACTTTATCATATAATCAATTCATTATTCAATAATTTTAAAGATGAAGAAATTTCTAAGTCAGTTAATTCAAATCACAACAAAACTCTGACTAATTCTATAATTAATGAAAATTACATAATACACAACAACCAAACTTATCATCAGTGAGTTGGCATCTTTCATTGCGAATCTAATTCAATTAAACATATTGATTTTTATCTGTATTTTTATGAACGTAATTTTAAATTTATAAATATTTTAGATACATCTAGTTTTTTAAATATATCGAAGACTTTATAATCATTTCATATTATAATGATAATCTTGACAAATTTAATTTTAGTTATCTCACTAATTTACAACAATAAAAACTGTGTACTTAAAAATTACATAATCTTCATTCACATAAAAATTAAACTATATAATAATAAAATACTTAAAAAACATGTTTCACGTAAAATAATATCTGAAAATTATTCACCATTCGTTTACAGGGCTATCCAAAAGAACTAGAATATAATGAGGCTATATTTGAAAATTACTGGAAGGTTATTTTAAGGTTGTGCTGTATGTCATTAATATAGGATTATAATTAAGCGTGTACATAATTTATAGAAGACATACAAGTCTACTATTAATTAAGAGAAGACACTATTTTTTATTGAATGTAATTGGTGGAAATGCTTCATTATACTTTACCATGCTCAGGAAATCTGCTCAGGAATGCAAATTAATTCCTCATACATATAAGTAAACAAAGTATATTTATATAATTTCGTGCTTTAAAGTTTCCCTGAATGTTAAAATCAACTTTCGAATGATTAATCTTTGTGTATGTTTGTTATCAATATAACTTAAAATCAAGTAATTTCATGCACTTGAAATATTAAACTTCGAAGTTCATGTGAGGTTGCTACTTGAAAAATTTGACCAAGATTGTTTCAAGGAGTACAGCGCGTGAAAGTCGTCTGAAAATTTTGAAATAAACTTTAAATTTAGTAAAGGCCTTGAATTCTATATAAATGTAGGTACTATATTGAAAGGGGGGTTGACGGAGCTACCTCCCTCACACAGAATTGTATAACAAATAAATCTGCTTTTAAACGTAGTGTGAATTGTTTTTAACGCAGGTATATATACAGTACTTGTTATCTTGTCCTTTAATAGGCAATCTGTCTTTATATAATTAAAATGTCTTGTAAGAGAATATCGTATGAGTGCCATAGTAAATTATTTTTTAGCATATTGGTGAACAAGTTGCATTGTTGTCCCGTTTTATTGCAATATTTAATACAACAACATAGGACAATTTTTTTAAATAAATGTAGGGAATCTACGAGCTAGTTGTAAAAGTTTTTAGTTAATATAAGTTTTAACTTAATATATTTCTTAATGAATTTGCGTTTTCCTGTTTACAATTGCTTTATTATGTAGCTGTTATATCCATATTCATCTATCATATTCATAAAAGAAACATTCGTTAATTTTGTTGATTTTAATACATTTTTTTTTTTTTTTTTTCAAAATTAATTGCTTTTTACAATTTGTCCCGGTTATGGAGCAAATTGTAACAGTTAAAAGAAAAATACTAGGGAAAAAAAAAAAAGGCAATATCTCAAAAGGTTTTTTATTATCAATCATTCATCAATTTAATAACAAAAGGCAATTAATAACTAACATTAAATTATACTTTCTTGGTATAATAACAATGAGTTGTATCAAGCGGATCATAGTAGAATAAAGAGAAAATTAAATAACTAATCAAGTCAGTCTTAGTCAGAACTGCAGTTAATACAAACAAAAATGATACATTGTTCCCTCTCACACATTTAATGTGTGCCCACTTTTCACTAATTAAGCATTTGTACCCATTCTTCTGCCTCTGAGAGGATATAGGCATCTCCACAAGGTAAGCTAAACCACTGTTCTGATTCATAATATGTATCTTGAGTCAAAATTATTTTCATTATACATTTATCTTTTCGTTTTCTGTTTGAATTTCTTCCTTCAACTTTTTTCTTTTCCTTTTTCTATCTTCATGTTTTTGTTTCTTTTTAATTATCTCTTCAAAGTATTTTTCCCATCGCTTCTTTTCGGGTGGGCCAGTAAAGATGGCAGAATTTCTTTTCCTTCTTGTTAATATTTATACAATATAAGGTGTATACTAATAAATATCAAGAGTAATTTCATTGATAAAAACACAAAGGGCAAGTTGTAAAATGGTAAAAAATTTTGTTTCAACTTACTCAATTGTATGATTTTAGACTTTTTGTTCATTTATATATATATATGTATATAAAATAAAAAATAAAAAAACTATTTACACAAAGAATTAAACATGCATTTTATAACTTAATGCATTTGCAAAACAAATGCTATAAAAATTTCTTTAAAATATAAATTAACATATTTTGAATAAAAATTTACAAAGTAAGTTTTTTTTTTCCACTAACTAGCTAAAACGTAACACATGTACACATGCTCTCATTAATCGATTCTGCGGACTGGTTATGCTCACTTAATAAGGCCCCGTCATAAGACTAATGTTTATCGAAATATCTAACCAAAAATGTTATAAACTATTGCGTAAAGCGCGTGTTACTTCTTACCCCTATTACAAGTAGCCCCTAGCTCCCCTACATAAGGACATTATTTTTTAACCTATCATTAAGAAAAAAAAAAAAAAAAAAAAGAAGAAGAAGAAGGAGAAGTGGAAGAAAAAGAAAAGAAAAGAGAAAGAAAGGAAGAATTTAATAGCAATAGTCAGCGAACTAGATTTTTTTTTTTTTTTTTTTCCTTATAGGAGCATTTCTCCCCCACCCTATCCTCTAGAGCGGAACATATACCTCAGAGTAAATTTTCAGTCAGTGTATTTAAAAAAGAAAAAAAAAAAAAAAAAAAAAAAAAAAAACTCCTCAGTATGTTTAGAACGAATAGTTGAACAATTTATCTTTTATTATTTAATACAAAATTGCCGATTTTTTTTTCATGTTTAATAATAATAATTGAAAAACCTGAAATAATACATGCCATGAAATATTGTGTATAGGGCACAAAACTGCCTTTCTTTCGATGTTTAGTATTATAAATTTCTGAGAGAAAAAACATTTGCATTCACCTTATAAAAAATTTTTTATGAATAATAATTTTAATAAATAATTTGCTCTGCGTTAATTTGTATTAGAAGAAAGTTTTGTGATAGCTTCAACATATAATTTTTGTATTTTCTTTATTTTTTGCATTTCCTAATATGTTGTCCCTTACATTATTTAACATATCGAATTAGCTCGCTTTTTGTACTGAAATAATTTTGATTGAAAATTTCAGTAGTTTTATAGTTTCATAACACGATATCTATTTCACAGGTAAGTACACAGTTCCAAAAAGCACAAACATCGTGCTGTTCACTTACTTAGCACACCGAGATCCAAACCTGTTTCCTGATCCCGAAAAATTTTATCCTGACAGATTTTTAGAAAATGATTCTGATAAAAAATTCTTAACTTATCCTTTTGCTGAAGGAGTACGAAACTGCATTGGTAAGTTAAAAATTTTAGTACTATTTGAAAAAGATATTTATCATATATTGTTTAATACTTACAGAAAACGGTGACGTTTTATAGTTTTTCTGTAAATTTTCTCTCAGATTTATTTAATCTGCGTACATAGTACATACACCTTGAAATATAACAATTTCAAGCATATTAATATTTCTTTAAAAGTATTTAAATAAAAATAAATATAAAATTCAGAATTTTAAGATGCTTCAATCCTCTTCTTATTTATTTATTTATTTATTTTATTTTATTTATTTTTCCACCGTAAACTTCATAAATCTTTTGTTTAAAATTATATCCTGAATATACTTGTGCAATACTTTTTTTTTAACTCATTAAAAAGTTAATTTAAATAGATATTTATGTTTGAATGTTGAAATTACATCATGAAAATTTCAGATTCTTCAAAATTTAAATTGCGTTGTTAAACATAATTGAAAATGAAATCTAAAATATCTACACATATTCTATCCAAATGAACATTTGACATAATTTTCCCTATTTAGTTAGCTTTCAAACTACGTAGTAGTAATAATAATAATTTTAGTAATGCTCATGCATGCGCAGTAAAAATTTATTTGGAACAAATACTCATATCACAGTGAAAATTATGTGTTTATTTTATGTTTCGGAATAATGTTTCTCTATTGTTTTGTCAATTCTTCTGCAAGTTGTGAAAACTTTCATTCAAACCCATTCTTTTTACAAGGTAAAAAAACAACCTAACTTGTAAAAAAATTAATAATTAATTTTTTTCTTATATATGTAGAAGTATATGTGTTATTCCCACAAAACAAAGCATACAAATGTTATAAATAGTAAGTAAAATGATGTTAAAGTTACAATTGATTTGTAGCTTTCTTTGATACAGGGTAATCCAAATTATTACTGCTTTACGTCAGTTTGGGGTTGATTCCCTAATTACACGCGTGACTAAATTGTTTCTGGAAAGTGTGAGTCTAAGAACGTTTTTTCTTGTTTGAAACTCAACGTTATTTCGTTCAGTATTTCGTTGGAAAATAGAAAAAAAAAATGTCAAAACTAAAATAATTTCTATTTGTACGATCACGAATTGAATGTTGATAAACATTGTAATGGTTTGAAAAAAGAAAATATATTGGCTTATTATTTTTAATATTATTGTATAACATAAAAAATAATTCTTACAGCCATATCCATTATACAATAATATATAAATTTATATATATATATATATATATATTTTTTTTTTTTTTTTTTTTTTTTTCAGTTTTAGTCGGATTCTTTGGAACATATATATATTCTAAAAATCTTGAATGATATATTTTATAGTGCGAATTTTATCAATATAGCTACACTTTTTAAATACCAAACATTATTTTTTCAAATCAAATTATGGGCTCTGACAAGTACGATTTATACAAATGTGCCCCCCTCCCCCAATAACCCTTTTTTGTACTTCGCTGTGCGAAATGGGGAGAATTTTAATAGTTACACTAAAAAAAGTAAAACATACTTAAATTTTTTTTTACAGATTTTTTATGGAAAAACCGTACAATTTTAGAAAGAGCGAAAATTTATACCTAGCCAGGATTCGATCTGAGAAACTATGTCTTTAAATGTTACTGCTCTACTCCACTACAGCCCGAGCGGCTCTGCGCTCAAAGCTGGTAGATGTGAAGTGCCGGGTTCAATCCCTGGTCGCTCTCATCAACCTAGCTGTTCGGAGATTTCCATGGTTTTCTCCAAAACTCGCGTAAATACGGGCTAGGATCCCCCAGAAAGACTTCCACAGAGGACATTCCACAGTATTCATGCCACACAACCAACCAACCAATCATGCTAGTGCTCTAGTGTTTAATCTATCTGGTCTATGACAGCAAATCATATATCAATTGGGTAACTCAACTGATAGATTAGTGGGGAGGTCAGAGGATTGGTAAATCTAAGTTCCAAACCTTACCTAGTCTTTTTTCACTCATGCTAAAACTAATTCTGTCTATCCATAAAAAAATTATTTTTCGCAATTGAGCAAAAGTGAAATTATAGTTGTTTTATGTCATTTTATTTATTGTAGGTAAAAATTTTGCTATGATGGAGTTGAAGATAACTCTAGCTCATGTGATAAAGAATTTTAAAGTCACTTCTTTAGATCGTCGAGAAGATATCTCTCTGTGCTGGGAAATTATACTTTCGACAGCCAAGCCTCTGCGTATATGCTTAACGCCTAGACAACAGAAATTAATTTAAATATAGTTCATGAATCTTACCGGAAGCTTTTCTTTAATAGATTTAATTTATGTTTAGATCCATTGTTCAAACCAAGATTGACTCTGCATTGTAAAATTTATTTATGTATTTAAAAAATGTATATATTAAAATTTCATTTTCATATTTTTTTATTTGAATTTCTCTTGCAAAGTAAAAATTTTGAGGACTCCAAGAGTGCATCTCCTGAAAGTTTTTATGTCAAATAATGTTTATTTACATGACAAGCCTAAGAAAAAGATTAATATTTTGTCATAAACCGGTAAAAATAAAATAAAAATCTGTTATCATATTCTTCATCTTTCTTTATAAGAAAGTACATAAACTTACAACTCGCTGCATCTACCGTTAAATAATGTAAGAAATTCAAGGATATGAAATAACGATAATTAAGAGGCCTTAAGCATTTATAGAATACCAAAGTTAAGTGTTCATTTTTAACGCAACTAATAAGCACAGAAGTATACTCTATAACAAAAAAAGTGACGCACCAAGAAGGAGTAATGCAAACTGGACACAAATAGACATACATACAGGTTTTGATGGAATCAAGCACCAATTCATCATTATCGTCGCTCCTTCGTGCAACTGGTACATCAGTGACTTCAAATACCCTTAATAGGCGGCTCAGTGAAATGAGGTTGAGCTCAGTCCGAGAAAATGCTTTAGGCAATGCACCTGATATTTCGAATATTCATGAACTTATGCCTACTACAAAGTCTCTAATTTCTTTTTTTAATTGTTGGTAATGTGATATGCTGCATTTATTAAAGCGCGTTCAGATTTAAGATTACACGTAAATATACGACAGTCCTTGAAACTTACGTAAATGTTACTTGAACAAGAATACGGTGTTCCAACTCCTATACGGAGGGGGAACGAATAGTTTTATTATTAGAAAAATTTTATGACTGAAGTTCAGGATAAAAAAGTAAGTAGTATTAATTATTGTTAAAGTGTGTGTTAGCAAGGAAAACTAGTATGTTGTACCCACCACAAGACTTTCTTCTATATTTTCCTATGCAAATTCACTCAGTAACAATAAAGAAGAAAAAAAAAAAAAAAATACGATTTTTTTTTTTTTTTTTTTTTTTTCTTGTTAAAAGTAAAAAAAATCGATAACTTTGTTTTAAATTATCACATATTTATAGTTCAACCATTCGTTTTAAAGGTATTGATGAGACCTTTCGAAAGATATCCATCTTGAAAATTTACCCCCCCCTGGGGGTACATCTCCCGGGGGGGGGGTGGAAGCGATGCTCAACATGCAAAAAAAAAAAATTCCAAATTAACTACTACTATTATCAATAATTCATATTAATTTTACAATCACAGGTTAAGAATAACTCTCATTATGTACATTTATACGAAATTTTGTCCTATACTGCCATGTTAAAAATTTAGAAAAAATACGATCACAGCGCCACCTTTTGAGCGATTGATCCCCAAATCTAATCAGCACCAGTTTATCTCAGGGGCCAACTAAATACCAACTTTGGTTAAATTTCGTAAAAAAAAAAAAAAAAAAAAAAAAAAATTTTTTTTTTTTTTTTTCGAAAAAATTAAAAAAAAAAATCAATAACTTTATTTTAAATTAACACAGATTTATAGTTCAACCATTCGTTTTAAAGGTATTGACGAGACCTTTCGAAAGATACCCACCTTGAAAATTTACTCCCCTCGAGGGGGGACTCCCCCCCCCTCCGGGATGGTGGCGAGGCTCCTACACATACAAAAAAAATTTCCCAGTTGACTATCTCTATTATAAATAATTCTTGTAAATTTCATAATGATTACTAAAAAATAATTCTCTTTATGCCCATTTATACGAAATTTTGTCCTATATCACCATGTTAAAAATTTAGAAAAAGCGGGATGGTAACGCAACTTCTAAGACAATTTTTACCAAAATATGATAGGCACTAATTTATGTCAAGGTGCAATTACATACCAGTCTGTATGAAGTTCTGTGCAGTAGTTCCTGAGATGCAGTTGCCACAAAATTTTGTCACATACACACACACACAGGCAGACGGACAGACAAACATTTTCTAAAATTGGTCAAATCGTGTTCTACAGCTCTCAAAACGTGAAGTAATAATTACTTTATTCAATAGAAGAAAGTATTGGATTCGTAAAAATTTTCGACCTCGGGTTTTTCATGGATTTACTCGCTTTGAGAGCTGTAGAACAGGATTTGGCCATTTTTAGAAAATGTCTGTCTGTGTGTGTGTGACAAAATTTTGTGGCAACTGCATTTCAGGAACTACTGCACAGAATTTCATACAAATTGGTATGTAGTTGCACCTTGACATAAATTAGTGCCTATCAACTTTTGGTAAAGTTGTCTTACAGATTGCGTTGCCATCTTGCTTTTTCTAAATTTTTAACATGGAGATATAGGACAAAATTTTGTATAAATGTGCATAAAAAGAATTATTTTTTAGTAATCATTATGAAATTTACAAGAATTATTTATAATAGAGCTAGTCAACTGGGAAAAATTTTTTGTATGTGTAGGAGACTCATCAACCCTCCTTGGGGGGGGGGGGAATGTCCCCCCTCGAGGGGAGTAAATTTTCACGATGGGTATCTTTCGAAAGGTCTCGTCCATACCTTTAAAACGAATGGTTCAACTATAAATATGTGATAATTTAAAACAAAGTTATCGATATTTTTTTACTTTTAACAAAAAAAAAACTTGGAATTTTATTATTATTATTATTATTATTTTTTTTTTTTTTTGTTGTTGTTGTTGTTACTGAGTGAATTTGTATATGAAAATATAGAAGAAAGTCTTGTGGTGGCCACTACATACTAGTTTTGCATTGATTTTATTTTATCGTACCCATGCTTGTCATACATTTGTGGGTACTAATAATATTTATATTCCTTCCCCCTCCTCACATTCACACAAGAAAAAGTAAAAGATCAAATACGTTTATTTATTTATTTATTTTTTAACATTGTTTGTATAGTAAAAATTGTCTAATATTCAATTAAGTAGGGGTGAATGTTCTTAAATAACGTAACATAAATGAATGAGACAAATAGTATTTCATACTGATTTTATTTACATTTCACTGACTGTCAAAAATTTGCGAAAACCTTAAATAGAAAAGCAAATGATTAAAGACAAATAATAAAACTTAGTTGAACCTGTTCAATTTATACCTCTGAAAATATAGTGTAGAAGAGTGATAACTCTAAACTCTCTAACTGATTTAGTCCCACATTTTTCGACCAACGTGTAGTAAAAATAACCTTTTATATACTTAATAAACATTTCACTTGGGTTTTTACTAAAAAAATTGCATTCACAGAAAGATTAATTTCTCAGAATAAACATCTTTTAAAGTTTGCTTCAGATATAAGGCATTCATTCAGAGAAGGTGAGTTCTAAACATTGAAGTTTTACTGCAATATCACTTATCGACTATTATACAATAACAATAAAGAAAAATCATGCAGTACACATTGATTAGTAACACTTTCCAACTGTACGCAATTGTTGTATCGAATAACTATTAATATTCTTTGCCTACGTTATCGCACAACAGACAGAAGGACAAAAACATACAGATAGACTAATTAGTTTTAAAATTACTCTTAGGCATTTTGGAAAGTGTTAAAAAGGCTTAACGCAAAAGAAAATGCAGCCGTTAGATTGTAATTACAGCTTTTAAACTCTCTGAATATTTTACTGTAGCCCTGTAAATCTGAAAGTTAATCATATCATATTATATACAAAACAATATTTTACAATATGAATAATACATGTCAATGTTTTTTAAGATTTTTGTAGTAGAAAGTTTTTTAAATATAACTTTTAAAAAAATCTGCCCTAAAACGTAATACATTGGCTTTTTTTTTTTTTTTGTTGTTGTTGTTGTTGTCCCTGTAAACAAACTAGTTGTACAGGACCTATTAATGGCATTTTAAGTAGGAAACATTCCATAGGGAATTTGAGTGTATCATTTTTAAAAAATTCTCAAATTATTCACGGATGATAGGAGCCGAGACAAATAGATAGAAAGGTAGAAAACTGGACAGACAGATGCAGAAATTGAAATCATATTCCCACTAAAATTATAAGAAAGTGTTAAAACGCTCATGTAAACAAAAGTGCAATTCCAGCAATTTAATAATAGCTCTTAATGTAACTGATTATTTTTGTATGGCCCTGTAAATCTAATGCTAACCATACTATATTACATAGAAGGCACTCTTTTGTTCATAGGAATAATATATTTCAATTGCATTAAGCTTTGTGGAAAATAAAATTATTAAAATTTGGTTTATAAAAATAACTATCATACAACACAATGATTTGGAATACTTTCAAGTGCCCCTGTACACAAACCAGTTAGAAATGTTTTCTATTTTACATAGGAAACATTCGATAGGGAATTGAATAACATATTAAAATTTCATTTAAGTTTCTATACATTAAAGGTATTAAAATATTGTTTATATAAACGCCTCTCATAGAACACAGTGCTTTCGAATACTTTTGGGTGTCCCTGTACACAAACCAAAAGAGCTATCCATTCCATTTTCAATATAGAACATCCGATAGTGAACTTTAATAAACTATATCGGTTTAAAGGAATTCCATATATATTTACGGGAATTAGAGCACAGAAAGCAGACAGAGAGACAGACAGACGGACAGAAGAACAGTCAGATATATACACAAATTGAAATTATATTCACACTAAAAAAATGATAGAAAGTGTCAAAAACGCTTAATGTGAACGAAAGTACAATTCCAGCAGTTTTTTATTAATGGCTCTTAATATAACTGAAAATTTTTGTGTCACCCTGTAAATCTAATGGTAACCATGTTATATTCTATGCAAAGCATTCTTTTTTGCATATAAATAACATATCTCAATTTCCTAAAACTTCGTGGAAAGTAAAGTTATTAAAATTTGATTTGTACAAATATCTCACAAAGAACGCAATACTTTGGAGTACTTTTGAATGTCCCTGTACATAAACTAGTGGTGGTATGTAATCTATTTTATATAGGAAACATCCAATAGTGAACTTGAATAACATATTTCAATTTCATGAAGATATTGTACAGTAAAGGGTCGAAAATATGGTTTATAGAATTACCTCTCATAGAACACAATTCTTTGAAATACTTTAGGGCGTCCCTGTACACAGACCAGTAGAGGTATAAACTCCATTTTCAATAAGAAACATACGATAGTGAACTTGAATAACATATAGCAGTTTCAAAAAATTCCATAAATATTTACGGGAGTTAGAGCGCGGGCAGACAGACAGACGGACAGATACACAAATTGATATCATATTCACACTTAAAAAATGTTAGGAAGTGTTAAAAACGCTTGATGTAAACGAAAGTACAATTCTAGCAATATTTTAATAATAGCTCTTAATGTAACAGAATATTTTTGTGTCACCCTGTAAATCTAATGCTAATCATGCTATATTCTATGTAGAGCATTCTTTTGTGCATATAAATAACATATTTCAATATCCTAAAACTTCGTGGAAAGTAAAGTTATTAAAATTTGATTTATAGAAATATGTCTCATAGAACGCTTTGCTTTAGAATTCTTTTGAGTTTCCTTGTATATAAAACAGAGTTTGTATTTAATCCATTTTATACAGGAAAAATCCAATATTGAACTTGAATAACATATTTCAATTTCATTAAGATATGTGTACAGTAATAGCATGAAAATACGATCTATAGAAATACATCTCATAGAACACAATGCTTTGAACTACTTTGGGGTGTCACTGTATACAAACCAGTAAAGGTATAAACTCCATTTTCAAAAGGGTACATCCGATAGTGAACTTGTTAAAATTGAAAATTTTAACACTTTTGAAATTTATTATTTTTTACCAAATCCTCCGGAAAATATTTCAGTTTCTTTTATTTAATTATTTTTCTCTATTTAAAAATGTTTAAAAGTCCGTTTTTTCAAATTTCATTTCATTCCATTTTGGCATTTTCAAATATTTTTCTAAATTTCCGATTTTTCAATTTTAAATACTTTTCTAAATTTTATTTCCTTGCAACTTTATTTTAATTAGATAGCTTATTTTATTTCCTTTAATTTGAGCCATCGCTCATAGAAATAGCTTAAAATTTAATTGTTTTATCTTCAAAAAAATCATAAGTCCAAAAATACTTTTTTATTTAACTGTATTCTTAAATTCAGCGGTCAGCCATGTTTGCTAAATTATTTCGTATCTTCCCGCGCTTTCAGAAGGGGAGGAAATGTTCTAGAACACGCCGGAAGGTTCGTAGCGTCTCTTTCGCGAGAGCTGATTGGCTACTCGGGGCGAGCGGGAAATTGGATAATGTTTTCTCTTCCCCGGACTCACTCTCTTGAATGTAAGCTCTGGTAAGAGGAGCACGTAAATTTTCGCCGGTCCATGGCGCCGGGATTCTGCCTTAGCGAGCGAACCGGTGTCATGGACAGGCCGATCATCCAATTTTTATCTGATTTTAATTATGTTATCAAGACATTTCAACCTTGGATTTTAAGTGTGTCGGAAAAATCGCTGGCTAAAGATTAAGATCGAATGCCTCCAACATCTGGATGTACGTTTCTTACAAGCTCATAGAAGAACTGGCCAGAAGTAACTAAGCCTAAAACGACGCTCAATTCATATCATCTCTAATTTCTCATGTTTGTGTGAAAAGGCTATTCCGTAGCCTTCGAAGTTTGCCTGTATTATACACCGATCGCACGATCAATATGGAAATGTTGATCATTATCTCTCAAAACAGTGCTTCATACAATCTTAGAGTATTTGCACTATTAATGATTGAAGTGCGAAATCAAACAGGGAGCCAGCTTGATCGGAAATAGTGATGAAGTTACCTAATGATGCATAAACAATATTTTGCTCAAGATGAAATAGTGTCTATACCCCCTAGCAAAATAAATCGCATCAAAATGAAAATCGGCAAAATATCTAAATTATTGTGATCTGTGACCTATATCTCCATGAAATAATACGACATTCTTGGGATTAATATCAGTGTTTGTTTTTTTATCAAAGATCTCGTAACGTATCGCGACTCTTGAAACATTATATTGCCAGTAACAGATTGTTTTAGTTATGTCGGAAATGAACATATTATGTGGCGATTGTGTCTACCTCTGCATCTAATTATATATTTTTTTTCTATTATCTATGGCCATAGAATCATCTTTATTTTATCCAGCTATTTATGATTTATTATGTTTGAATAAATTAGTTGGTGAGCTAAAAAAAAAAAAAAAAAAAATTCTTTATAATGTAATATTTCTGGGCAGGGGTGTTTGAATATCCTTTTGGGGGATGGTATTACTTTGCATCAATGAAAAGCCAAGCCAAGGGCCACGGCAAGGTTTTTCAGATCGTCATTGGACCTCCCTAATTGTATATGACAATTCTTTTACCTAGAATCAAAAAAAAAAAAAAAAAAAAAATCTTTATAATGTAATATTTATGGGGAAAGGTGTTTGAGTATCCTTTTGGGGGATGGCAGCTACTTGGGCCTCCCTAATTTTATATGACAATCACTTTCACTCAGAATAAATCAAAAAAAAAAAAGCATACATACCTTTTCATATATTTTCTCAGGCATGATATTTTTACAGGAAACACTGGTAGGCAGTTAATATACAACATCATTATTCAATTTGAAAATAAAAAGCTTATGAAATGTTATATAAAACTGTGCACAGTAAAAAGTATTTTCTAATAAATTATTGATGATAGAGCATTGCATTAGTAGTTATTTTAAATGTCCACGTGGTTGTAAACTTTGGCAACCCTTACTGGCTTTTGCTCGCATGCATGCTCTATTCAAAATGTTTTATATATGAAAAAATATTTATGAAATTTTTTATAGTATATGCAGAGACCAATAAAAGCAGAGCCTAATTTTAGTGTTATCAGCAGTCTCATGATGCATTGCTTATATTTATGTGGAATAAAATATTTCCATTTTTTTCAATTGAAAATGAATATAGAATAATGATATCAAAAAATCATGATGATTAGCATAATTGCCTGTTTTTCTGCCAACTAATTTCAATTAGTATAAAATTTACTCTAAAATGTTCATTTATTGATTTATGATCCACTTTTCATCCCTATTACAATTCACGCCATCATAGGCAAAATTTAAAATTCAAACATGGCTAGGACTTCTCAGCAAAAAAAAAAAAAAAAAAAAAAAATTCTTTTCCTTGTCAACAATTGTTGAAACTGCTGCAATAAGTAAATACGTAAATAACCAAATTCACTTACCTTAAAATTATTCTTTGATTTCAATGTTGGTACATGTGGATGGTAGGCTGGGTTATAGGCCGCCTAGTTCTGCCAATAGTATCTGTCAGGCTGGTCCGAGATATTCCACTTTTGCATTGACACTATAAATCTTGAATCTTTCCAAATCTTCAAATTTATACAATATTGGTTAACCTAAATAACACATTTACTTACCTGTTTAAAAAAAAAAAAAAAAAAAAAAAAAAAAAAAAAAAACATGCAACTTTTTCAAATTTTTGAAGTTTATTTATGAAAAGATGAAAAATGATAAATCAATTGCACCTGCCTGCTTTAGATCCTTTGTGGTTGTGCAGGAGTGTGTATTCAAAGACAACACAAATTAAATTTACAAAAAGTTTTTATTTACCAATTCCCTTTGCATGTGACATATTTTTAAAAATGTAGGTGATTTTCTCGAGTATTTTTGGGGACCTATTATAGCCAAGCCTCTTTGAGTGTCTATGGGCTGTCTTCCATACTCACATTATTTTACACTGATTTAATATAAAATTGTCACAACTCCTAATCTTCTCAATTGTAGATATTGCAACTCACTCATGGTAAAGACGTTTATTTTGTGGGGATCACTAGCAGCTTTTAATGGGAATATATTTACCCGCTGTCATCTGCAATTTAAATCGTGTTGTAACTGCTTCATGGTAGTTGCCTTAGGATATCTTTAATTGAGTCCAATAATTTTTTTTTACCTTTAATTATTTGTTGTGAGGTGCATAAATTTAACTTTAGAAATCCTGTTAAGAACATAATGGCTGAGTCATAAAATAATATAAAAAAAAAAAAAAAAAAAAAAAATCTCTTTCGAATTCGTCAAATGAGCAAATGTCCATTGTACTATTTTGTGTGTTTTAAAAGGTAGCATGCATATAAAATTTTTTTTTTTAACTTACCCTCATGCATTTATGTGCTTAGTGTTGTTTATGTCTATATATATATACTAGCTGACCCGTCCGGCTTCGCACTGATGAACAAATTTTAGTTAAAGATGGATTGATATGTAAAAAATCAAGAAATATATCAGTTTATATGTTATAGTCAGGCAATATTATTAACTGGAAAGTCAAAATATAATTTTACAATTATTTTTTTTAATTAGTTGTTAAATGTTGGCAATTTTTACTTAATGCTATTTATTTATTTATTTATTTATTTCATAAAAAGAAACATTTCTTTACTCATGAATAAAAAATATTGAAAAATAAACCTATGACATGAAAATGTTTTTGATAAAATTGACGTCATAATAGCTTTAATTATTATTTATTTTTTCATTTCGCAAATATATTTAATTTTTTCCATAATTGATTATTATTTTAATGTATATTAAAGGAGAAATCAATAATATGAAACAATATTCGTACAATATATACTATTACAGAATCTGGTGTGAAACAACCACACGACTTCCATTACCCACTATTACACGTAATATATATAATTTTTTGGAGATATTACTTGCATTTTTTGAGATTTTCGAGTAAGAGAAACTTGATACACGTATAAAGACACATACAACAGAGTTTGCATAGCGAGTTAAAAAATAAGGGGAAAAAAATAGATAGTTATTTTTTTAAACACGAATTTCCGAGATCTAAAACTGAACTACCTAATCAGGATGACCGTTAATATTCCTGTAATAAGCACGTAATACTTGAGAAAGGTTATCTAAATTGGATTAAAGAAAAAAATTTTCAAGAATGCGTTAGAGCCGTTTTTGAGATACCAACTTTTACCAAAACTTAACATACTCAATTATTGACCTAAAAACAATAATTACATACAAAAGGATATTTAATAGGAAGTTAACATGGCGAGTTTGAAAAAAATCCGTACAGGCGTTTTTAAAGGAACGCACTTGCGAAGTCTGAAATTGAGCTGTTTATAGAGGACGCCTATCAATTTTCCTGAACTAAGCAACTTTTCAATCGAAAGGGCATCTAATATATTATTTATATAGCAACTTTGAAGAAAATCATTAGAGGTGTTTTTGAATATGGGCTTAGGGTCCCATTTCTGGTTTTCGATGACCCAATTCCGGTTTTTCAATTTTCACGAATATTTGGAAAATTTATCTGTACACCAGACCTGAATCACTTGTGAAGTTTAGTAGTTCTATTTTTATAAGTTTTGGAGATATGACAGCCAGAAGAGTACACACACACGTGCACATATACACACACACTGACCAATTGCCAAAACCTATACAATACTTCCACTACCTACGGTAGTAGGGTAATTGAAGTAAACACATACATCTCGTATTTACTACGATAATATACAGATTTTCGTATTACGTTTTCGATCGCCAAATACAAAAATCGCCAATGACGATAGATATCAAATCCATGCTTTGTTTTCAATTAAAATATTGAAAATTTTAATTAAAAATTTATTTTACCAAAATTTATTATAGCTTCTAGCACTTAGAGAGAGACAGTGTAACTTTTGATTATTGAAAGAAAAAAAAAAAAAAAAAAAAAAAAAAGCAATCGGCTTTTTAGTTCTAGCGATCGTTCTCTACATATGCATATAAACCTTTCTTTTTTTTTTATATTAGTATAGCTATAGAGCATAGGTATATTAAATAGGTTTCCAGTCAACATAATGTAACTCAAATAATTAAATGCTATTTACATTTCAGTAATGGCTGTATGCGCTATGTATATTGAGCTACTTGCCATAACTGTTAGTTGCTAAAAATAGTCGCCAAATAAATTTAAACATCTCAATACGCAAGCGAAGTATGACATCACTGACCGCCCGTGGATGCAAGAAAAAGATTTTCCATGTTAATCGCTCATTGGATTTTTTTTTTTTTTTTTTTTAATTCTAGAAGAATTATTTCCCGATTTTAATCCTCATATTTGGGTATAGATATGTATTAGTTATTGTATGCATGCGTTAGATTGAGTTATTTTGGTGTCAAATTGACAAAATTTTAATTTTAAATTTCAAAACTGTCACCCTTGGCGTTTTTTGTATTTGGCGATCAAAAACGTAATACGAAAATATACATGCCAGATGTATATTTTCGTAATATGTATTGCACGAAATATTGTTTCATATTATTCGTTACACTCTTAATGTAAGTTTTTAAAATAACCATGATTTTTGAAAGGAATTAAATTATATTCGCCAGATAATTTGGCGATATTTTTTTTTTCTGCCAAGGATGACGGATATCAAATCTATTCCGCTGCAACATATTAGTATATTATATCAGATACTTTATTTAGACATTTGAAAACAAATTTGACTTCAAATTATGATAGAATATTTATCCTTTCCCTTTTAATTAGTTTATTAGTTGGATGTTTATTGTGTAAATATCATCCTTTGAAATGAAATATTTATGTTTTCAATCGAATATGGAAATTTGCCATTTTTTTTTTCTAGAGTTTTGAAATTTAAAATTCCAATTTTATCAATTTTACAACAAAAACAATTTAATCTAACGGATGCACATGATAACTAATACATATCTATATCCAAATATGGGGATTAAAATGGGGAAATAATTTTCCTCGATCTTTATTATTTTTTTTACAAAAAATCCAGTTCACTTTTTATATTATTGTTCGCGTGAAAATATATTTTATTATATGTCTAAAAATAAATTAATTCGTAAATCTTTTTGGCATCAATTATAAATTAAAATAAATAATATTATAAAATAGAATTTCTTATTTTATTTTATTTTATTTATTTATTTATTTTTAAATTCCAATTTCGTTTACACACATCAGTTTAAACCACGGAGTAATAAAGACTCCGTGGTTTAAACATTGATGCTTATATATTATATCATATCATATCAAATTAAATTATTAGAAAAATAAACACTTTTAATTCTATAATGACGTCAGATTAAACGTGTAAGTTTAACAATTAAAAAAGCTTTATATGAATTTCAATTTAATGCACGTGCAAATATATTTCTTTTCTTTTCACGTCAAGATATTTTAAAAACGAAATGAATATGTAAATGTTTCTTTTATGTTGGCAGCAGCTAATTTTTTTAATATTTCATTATATCCATTTCTATTACGGCTTCTATGGGGATTTTAATTAAAATGCTCAGATTTTAAACTAAAATTTATTTTATCAAAATTAAATATAGCCTATAACAATATAGCATACTGTAGCTTTCGGTCAGTGAAAGAAGTTTTTAAATCGGTTCAGTAGTTTCAGAGATTACCCTCCACAAACAAACAATTTTTTGCGCTTTATATAATGATATAGATAATCAGGTTTTATAGTATCTATTGTGTTTTACATGTTATGTTATGGTCCTCATCCAATTTCCCGTCGCCAAATTCTTTTTTTTTTTTTGCTCTTTTTTTTTGTTGTTAGCGGGAGGAATGTTAAAATTGAAAATTTTAACACTTTTGAAATTTATTATTTTTTACCAAATTCTCCGGAAAATATTTCAGTTTCTTTTATTTAATTATTTTTCTCTATTTAAAATGTTTAAAAGTCCGTTTTTTCAAAATTCATTTCATTCCGTTTTGGCATTTTCAAATATTTTTCTAAATTTCCGATTTTTCAATTTTAAATACTTTTCTAAATTTTATTTCCTTGCAACTTTATTTTAATTAGATAGCTTATTTTATTTCCTTTAATTTGAGCCATCGCTCATAGAAATAGCTTAAAATTTAATTGTTTTATCTTCAAAAAAATCATAAGTCCAAAAATACTTTTTTATTTAACTGTATTCTTAAATTCAGCGGTCAGCCATGTTTGCTAAATTATTTCGTATCTTCCCGCGCTTTCAGAAGGGGAGGAAATGTTCTAGAACACGCCGGAAGGTTCGTAGCGTCTCTTTCGCGAGAGCTGATTGGCTACTCGGGGCGAGCGGGAAATTGGATAATGTTTTCTCTTCCCCGGACTCACTCTCTTGAATGTAAGCTCTGGTAAGAGGAGCACGTAAATTTTCGCCGGTCCATGGCGCCGGGATTCTGCCTTAGCGAGCGAACCGGTGTCATGGACAGGCCGATCATCCAATTTTTATCTGATTTTAATTATGTTATCAAGACATTTCAACCTTAGATTTTAAGTGTGTCGGAAAAATCGCTGGCTAAAGATTAAGATCGAATGCCTCCAACATCTGGATGTACGTTTCTTACAAGCTCATAGAAGAACTGGCCAGAAGTAACTAAGCCTAAAACGACGCTCAATTCATATCATCTCTAATTTCTCATGTTTGTGTGAAAAGGCTATTCCGTAGCCTTCGAAGTTTGCCTGTATTATACACCGATCGCACGATCAATATGGAAATGTTGATCATTATCTCTCAAAACAGTGCTTCATACAATCTTAGAGTATTTGCACTATTAATGATTGAAGTGCGAAATCAAACAGGGAGCCAGCTTGATCGGAAATAGTGATGAAGTTACCTAATGATGCATAAACAATATTTTGCTCAAGATGAAATAGTGTCTATACCCCCTAGCAAAATAAATCGCATCAAAATGAAAATCGGCAAAATATCTAAATTATTGTGATCTGTGACCTATATCTCCATGAAATAATATGACATTCTTGGGATTAATATCAGTGTTTGTTTTTTTATCAAAGATCTCGTAACGTATCGCGACTCTTGAAACATTATATTGCCAGTAACAGATTGTTTTAGTTATGTCGGAAATGAACATATTATGTGGCGATTGTGTCTACCTCTGCATCTAATTATATATTTTTTTTCTATTATCTATGGCCATAGAATCATCTTTATTTTATCCAGCTATTTATGATTTATTATGTTTGAATAAATTAGTTGGTGAGCTAATCCATGTGTGATTTATTAAAGGATCGTGTGCTCTCTTGGAATATATATTAATACATATTTTTTAGTTACCTTTTTCTGAAAACGGGGTAAGTTAATTCTATATCAATTTTTCGATCTAGTATTACTTTAATGGAATTTATCTTCATTTTAATTTTAATGTTTTTAATTATTTGGCATATTTAAAAGTTTTAATGAGCCGCGGCACCAAACTGCGCAATGTACAGATAGTTTTTCCACTATACCACTCCTTTTCCGGCCATTTATTATTTCCGATTATCGTTATTTATTTATTTACTTATCATTTATTTCATCTATTCAAAAAATTCGATAAAAAAATATTAAAATTATTTTTCTTCCTAACAAAACTTGAATAACATATATCAGTTTCAAGTAATTCCACAATTATTTACGGGAATTAGAGCGCGGAGAGACAGACAGACAAACCGAAGCCATTAACACTTTTCAACCTTGTTGGGAAGTGTTAAAAATGTTAGAAAGTGTTAAAAACGCTTTATGTAAACGAAAATACATTTTTAGCAAATATTTATTAATAGCTCTTTATATAACTGAATATTTTTGTGTCACCCTGTAAATCTAATGCTAATCATGCTATATTCTATGCAAAGCATTTTATTTTATGCTTATAAATAACACATTTCAATTTCATAAAACTTCGTGCAAAGTAAAGTTATTAAAATTTAGTTTATAGTAATATCTCTCATAAAACACAATGCTTTGGAATACTTTTGTGTGTCCCTGTACACAAATCAGTGGTGATATTTGCTCCATTTTATACAGGAAACATCCGATAGTGAACTTGAATAACATATTTCAATTTCATTAAGATTTGTGTACAATAAGGGCATGGAAATATGGTTTATTGAAATGCCTCTCATAGAACACAATGCTTTGAAATATTTTAGGGGTCCCTGTACACAAATTAGTAGAGGTATAAATTCCATTTTCAATAGGGAACATCCGATAGTGAACTTGTATAACATATTTCAATTTCATTAAGATTTTTGTACAGTAAGGGTATGAAAATATGGTTTATTGAAACGCCTCTCATAGAACACAATGCTTTGAAATATTTTAGGGGTCCCTGTATACAAATTAGTAGAGGTATAAATTCCATTTTCAACAGGGAACATCCGATAGTGAACTTGTATAACATATTTCATTTTCATTAAGATTTTTGTACAGTAAGGGTATGAAAATATGGTTTATTGAAATGCCTCTCATGGAACACAATGCTTTGAAATATTTTCCGGGTTCCCTGTACACAAATTAGTAGAGGTATAAATTCCCTTTTCAACAGGGAACATCCGATAGTCACTTGTATAACATATCAATACAAAAAACCCTTAACGGGTTAAAAGTTTGTGACGCAGCATTGTACTTTATGGCTATAAGAATTAGAAATACGGGTCTTAAAAATAATGATATCAAATTTTCAGTGACGCTTTGATATTAATTAAATTATACATAGATTTTCTTATTTGAATTTGCTTTTTCCTTTTATTTATATTTACAATGTAAACGTTATTTTCAACATAAAATAATATATAGCATTTACTCATTGATACCTTTCCATTCACATCTCTTATACTATGAAAGCATGTGTTTTAAAAGAAATTATATGAAATTCCAGTAACGCAGTGGTGTTACATTAAGTGATTTGTTTTTAAATTTCTCTGCAATTATTTTGTTTTGCATATTAAAGTATATGTGCACATTGAAATATTGCTTTTAATTTTCAAATACGCTGTCAAATATATCACTTTCATTAAGCTTATATTATGTACTGAAATATATTTATTTCAATGAATTATTCTATCTTTTGCGTCACGCCATCCAAAACTGAAAAAAATTTCACAGTTTTTTTCTTTGCATCACGATATTTATTTGCATGCATTTTCAATTTATTTGGATGAAATGACACAAAGTAAACATTTCCATATATTTTACTTACAGTTTTGGATGGCGTGACGCAAAAGATAGAATAATTCATTGAAATAAATATATTTCAGTACATAATATAAGCTTAATGAAAGTGATATATTTGACAGCGTATTTGAAAATTAAAAGCAATATTTCAATGTGCACATATACTTTAATATGCAAAACAAAATAATTGCAGAGAAATTTAAAAACAAATCACTTAATGTAACACCACTGCGTTACTGGAATTTCATATAATTTCTTTTAAAACACATGCTTTCATAGTATAAGAGATGTGAATGGAAAGGTATCAATGAGTAAATGCTATATATTATTTTATGTTGAAAATAACGTTTACATTGTAAATATAAATAAAAGGAAAAAGCAAATTCAAATAAGAAAATCTATGTATAATTTAATTAATATCAAAGCGTCACTGAAAATTTGATATCATTATTTTTAAGACCCGTATTTCTAATTCTTATAGCCATAAAGTACAATGCTGCGTCACAAACTTTTAACCCGTTAAGGGTTTTTTGTATTGATATCATTACTTTTTAGGGGTTAATGATCAAAACGCAAAAGTAAAGGAGCATGGTAATAACACTGTATTAAAAGTGTTGTTTTATAGGTCACACTCGAACAAAATAACAAACTAAATAAAATTTCAAAATTTTATAAAAAGTGATAAAAAAGATGGACACATGCAACATTACAAAGGCATAATATAGTACATTTTAAAAATGACAAAAATTTCTTATTTATATTTATTTCTTATTATAATGTTTTAGGTATAGATTTGATTTAAAAGAGAAAAATAAATAATAATAGAAAAATCTTTAAAAAGTGAAAATTTTATACTGGTAAATATTTAAGTAGTATAGTTTGTTATGAATTTAATTTAAAAAAAATCTTAATCTATTCAAAATTTTATTATAGCTTAACATTTTGTAATTTATATATTATATATATACTAGAAACTTAATGAGCAAATTAATTATTTTCAAATTCTGTTTTAAGAATTTTTTCAATCCGTAGTTTAAGTGATTTATCACCTAATTTTGAAAAAATTACAAATATTTGCATATGATTATCATATTATTTGTCATTTTTATGAAAATAAAGGAAAAATTTTTTGTTGTTGCAATCACCTTTTAAAATAGAACCAATTTTGAAAGTTAACAACGTATCAGCATGAAAACAATGTAAATACAAAGAATATTTTTGATAAACAAATGTCATATAAAATACAAGTACCTAAATAAATAACTCATTTAATATATATATATTAAAAAAAGAAAAATATTTTTTATTTTATTTTTTGTGTTTATTTTTGACGCTCTCCGATAGATGGAGCCAAAACGATTATTTGATATTCCGTATTTCAGATGGAAGAGAAAAAATTCGTCCGCGAAACTGCCGCATCACGGTATTTTCGGAGTAAAAAATAGTTCGATTTTTAAACTGAGTTATAAAAAAAACAAGAGTTTTCCTAGGGAAAAGGGAGATGTCAGGCACATCAGATAAAAGCGATTAATATCATATATCAATTAAACTAAATTCGCTCGAGCCATATTCGAGAAAAATTTGTCCCTTACATACGCCGTCCATTTACAACTTAAATGAGCCAATTCATATCTCGAAATATATTGCACGCAGAAATGTAGGGATTTCAGGGTAGGATCGGACAGAAGGTGAAAGTCTATTTTGAAAATATCAGAACATAACCTCCCATATTTCCTGAGATATTAAGTGTCGGCTTTCAGCGGTTACTTTGATCTTTAAATTCGTGTATATATAAGTGTCGCAATTTCGTTCGTTTTTCCGTTTCCGCTGAGTGTCGTGGCGTTCGTTTGTTTTTGCGCTTGCGTCACTAGAAAAACTGCCGTTTTTCATGATTTCAATTTCATTAAGATTTTTGTACAGTAAGGATATGAAAATATGGTTTATAGAAATGCCTCTCATAGAACACAATGCTTTGAAATACTTTCGGGGGTCCCTGTACACAAACCAGTCAAGGTATAAACTCCATTTTCAATAGGGAACTTCCGATAGTGAACTTGAATAACATATTTCAATTTCATTAAGATTTTTGTACAGTAAGGGTATGAAAATATGGTTTATAGAAATGCCTCTCATAGAACACAATGCTTTGAAATATTTTCGGGGGTTCCTGTAAACAAACCAGAAGAGGTATAAACTCCATTTTCAATAGGGAACTATCGATAGTGAACTTGAATAACATATATCAGTTTCAAGAAATTCCATAAATATTTACGGGAGTTAGAGCGCGGACAGGCAGACGGACAGACAGACAGACAAACCCAAGTCATAAACACTTTTCAACCTTGTTGGAAAGTGTTAAAAAGTAAGATTTTTAAACAACTACTACTACTACTACTACCACTACTACTAATATTACGCCCCCCTCACACAAAAAAGAAAATATATCAGACAAAAGTGTTTCTAAAACTATTTTTAACACAGATATAGTAATTTATATAGATCTATCATCCCATAGTTATCATGCAAAAATTTTTGATACCGAAATTTTTTTTTTTTGCATCAGCCATATAATGGTACTGAAACCATTGAAACTAGGCAATTGTAATAGAACAGAATGGAATGTTGATGAATTTTCAAATTGTCGAAATATTGCGTCTTTTAATTCTTCTAATAAATTTATGAAAAGAAATGGATAAGTTATCATAAAAGTAAATTATATTTGACTAAATTGTGAAAAATATAATTTTTATAATCAATTGCTTTGTTATTATTATGAAATACAAACTGGTTTGATTTTTAATGGAATACTTTTTTAAAGTTTGATATTTTTAAGATTTTATATTAGTATGTAATATAGAATTTTCAAAATTCTTTTAAATACAGTTAGCAGCGGCGTAGGTAAAAAACATTAGTTTTAGTATATAAAAAGAGTTTAACTTTAAATATTAACAAAATTAATAAATATATAAAAGAAAAAAAAAGAAAGAAAAAGAAAAATGGATTTGAAATTATATCTGCAGTTTTTCATTCACCTTCTGTACATAAATTATTCATAAATTTTATTTTCTAAATTATCTCTGTGTATTCACTCGGAGAAAGATGGCCATATTGTGGACTTTTCTCCGAGTAAAAAGGAATCATCCCCCCCCCCCAATGATCAATCTATGTCTTATTACTATATATCTATGATTTTTAACAGTATTTAAATTTGTAACTATCTTTATAAAAAAATTTACTGCAAATGCAGGACAAGGAAAAGTCGCTTGAATACCACACGATTCTTAATAATTATAAGATAAAAAACTTTTTTTATACCATGTTTTTAAATTTTCTGTTGAATCATAGCTATACGCAAGCGAAGTGATAACGTCACTGGCCGTCCGTGGAGATTCCCTATGTTAATTCTATACTGATAAGTATAAAAGATTTAAGTCCATATTCTTGATTTTTCAGGAAACGAAAAATAAAGTTACACTAATTAAAATCTAATCAGAAGTATCGATTAGGAAAAAGGGATTTCGTTGACTTATACCCTTATACCATTCAATGTTTGTCAACCTTCATTTAATAACGGGAAAAAATTGAATTAAGTATTTTATACCATACATGAATGCTAAATTTCTGACTTGAATCCTTTTTTGCTAATGGATTTTCTCAGGGACTAAATGACATAGACTTAAATCCTTTATACCAATCGATAGAGAATTTTTTTCTGAGTCTGACAATGTACTTAACTCAAAATCGACATTTTTGGACTTAAATCCTTTATACTTATCAGTACAGAATTATCCGTTAAATTTTTTATAAAAAATTATTAAAAATTAAGGGAAATTATCTCTCGATTTTAATCCCCATATTTAGGTATAGTTATATATAAGTTACAATCCACATGTGTTAGATTGAGTTATTTTTGCTGTAAAATTGATAAAATCAACTTCAAATTTCAAAACTATCGAAAAAAAAATTACTAACTTCCGTATTCGATTAAAAACATAAACATTTCATTTCAAATGGTGATATTTACACATTAAATATCCAACTAATTAAAAGGAAAATGATAAATATTTTATCATAATTTGAGGTCAAATTTGTTTTTAATGGGCTCTTCCCACCGTCGTCTGGCTCATTCACGTGATAGAGGAAAACGAATAATCGAATTCAATTAGACATTGTTCTTAAGAACAAAAGTATTAATATTTAATATAAAATAAAATAAAAGAAATATTTTGCATTTGTAAACAGTAGAATAATTGTATTTGTAAATTTAATAATTTTTAAAAAACACTTTATGTGTATTTATTTTCACCTGTAAGAATCGATTTTTGTATGTTTTTGTGTAACTGTTACATTAACTGATCTAGCAATAAATAATAGCTTGTTCTTGTGGAATGTTTATGGATTATAATTTGAAATTTTAAAATGTTTTCATTTAATTTAATTGCATAAAGGTGTTACAACAAGTTAATTAACTTAGTTACTGGTCTAAATGGATTTACGTAGTACGATACTGTCACTGATTTAAGTACCAAAAATCAGAGTATTTAAACATGGTCTTCATGAACATCAATAACAGGTGTAAACTAAATGATGATTGTAAATGTATACACCAAACAAACTATGATTAATAATGATATGAAATGGATTTAAAATGATGATGTATAAAAAATAACACAGATTAAACACGATTGATCACAAATAAGAATAGAAAATATGTTATTTCAGCAATCGCTCTAGATAAACAAGACTTCGTCTGCTATTTGTTTTTCCTCTATCATGTGACCTCTGACGTCAGGTGGGAAGAGTCCATTGTCTAAATAAAGTATCTCATATAAGACACTAATATGTTGCAGAGGAATAGCTTTGATATCTGTCATCCTTGCCAGAAAAAAAGAAAAAAAAATCGCCAAATTATCTAGCGAACATATTTATCTGGCATGTATATTTTCGTAACGTTTTTGATCACCAAATACAAAACACGCCAAGGACGACAGAGTTTTGAAATTTAAAGTTAAAATTTTGTCAATTTTGTCAATTTGACAGCAAAATAACTTAATCTAACACATTTTCCCGATAGCTAATTTGTAATTATACCCAAATATGGGGTTTAAAATCAGGAAATAATTTTCCTCAATTTTTCATATTTTTTTTCAAAAAACCAGTGGATGATTAAGATAGAAAAACTTTTACTTGGCTCCAACGACGGTCAGTGACGTCACACTTCGCTTGCGTATAGAACTACATTTGCACTTTATCAATGCGTATAAAATTTTTAAAGTGATAATGACGTCAATTTTTGTGAGATGCATAATTTAACTTTTTACAATTTTTTAATGTTCACGTTTAATTAAATGTATTTATTTTTATGTCGAAAGAAAATGAACTCGTATTTTTTTTTTTTTTTTTTTTTCGCAGCAATTAAATTATAGCGAATATTTTAATATAGCGAATATTTTAAAGCTTTAGGAGGTTAAATTATTTTCATATTTTAATTAATTAAAGGTAAAAAAAGAATGGAAATGATATAGTGTAACAAAGGTTTTATTATTTTTCTTCTATAAGTATTCGACCATGAAAATTAGCTGTGTAAATTTTTATAAATATACGAGCTATTGTTTTATACAAAAGATCATTTGTAGAAAAACGCATGAAAAAAAAAATTGTAATAAAAAGTTTTTAAATGGTTCATTTCTTAACAGAATATATCATTCTAAAAACAATAGCAATAATAACAATTTCATATTCACGAAATACAATGAGGAAAGATATTTTTAAAATGGCTTCTGCATCATTATCAATATGTGATGTTTGAAACATTTAGTATTAAGTTTGATTTTCAAAATTTGTCAGAAGCATTTCTTTAAGTTCTTTCAAAAACCATAAAACCTACAAAAAACCATATTTTGAATAAAATGAATAGAAATAATCGAACTATTTAAAAACTAATTTCCTGAAAAATCTCCTTTTAATGCTAAAATTTTCATTTTTAAAGCAATATAAATAATTACAAATTTATATTTACAAGGCATTATATGAAAAGATAATTTTAAAAACTTCTTCTGTCACCATTAATATATGATGTGTTTAAAACTTTTGGTATTATCTTGTATGCATAAGATCGTCCAAAGATGTAAATGTTACAAAAAAAAAAAAAAAAAAAAAAAATCTCGAAATTGTAGAAGAAAATAGTCTATATTAATTAACTTAAAAAATTATAAATGAAAGGGTCTAAGGCTAAATGCAGTAAAATAAAATAAAATAAATAATAATGGAAAGCACATTTATTTTGTACAAGATATAAAGTAAAAATTGCATAATTAAAGACATTGCTCTGATCTTTGTTTTATTCAAAACTGGACAGATTTTGAATTATAAAATAGAAAAGAAGCTGCATTAGAATTTGTCCAGGCAGTTAAAAAAAAAAATCAATTGAGGTAGTGAATCAACGAATGCTTTGCCAGCTTCGCTGGTCACTATATTTAAAGGGGACTAATGTGCACGTTGTACCGGACGGGACTAAAGTGAAAGTTGTACCTCAAGGGACTAATGTGAAAGTTGTACCTCACGGGACTAATGTGCAAGTTGCACCGAACGAACAAACTATTTCTTTCAACGAAAAGGCCTACTAACCCTGGACGATAGGTCTAATATATCGTATCATATTATATATCGTATTTATCGTAATATAACTCAATACTTATTTCGCTTCCTTCTTAGACTCGTTTTAATACGCATTTTTTATATGCATGAGCAGCCCCTGAAAAACAAAAACATGAAATCATTAAATTCATTTTTTTACTTATTTTTATTTCATATTATTTCACGCGCACTTTTTATTTCCTAATTCAAAATTATTTAAAAAAAACTTTTTCGATATCGCTTGTAACGATGCTGATTATTATTAATTTTCTTTTCTTTTTCTTTCAATAATAATTTAAAAAAAAGATTTTGATGAAATTCTGGCAAAAGCAGAATTTAGTTTAGGACGGAGGACTATTAGTTTTTTTTTTTTTTTTTTCTTTTTTTTTTCTTTTTTCAAATTATAACATCGATTTCAAATTATTCAATTATATTTTCGATAAATTTTAGATTTCGACAAATGTCCAACTATCGAAATCGACAACGCAAAAATCCCAGATTGAGACTAATAGGCCCTCAGTCCTAAAAAAAAAAAAAAGAAAGAGAGAAAGAAGGAAAATGCACGTCGAACTTTTAAAACACATATAATGAGAAAATGCAAAAAGGATATTTAAAATACTCTAGAACATTTTAAATCAAAATTCCTAAAACGTCTCACTTGACTTCAATGCATTCTTAATTTTAACGAATGGCACTCTGTTTCCAATTCATACTTCCCCCTGTCCCTACTGACAACTCAAAATGCCCCTATCCCTACTTAGTCCAGTCAATAGGTATGTAAAAAACGGCTTACCTAGCAAAAGGTGGGGTAGAAGATTTTTCTTTTTTAATTTGTACATATTAGTGTCAATATGAAAAAAACGAGTTATCCAACATGATCGACCCCGGGAGATTTTTTGTCGGCTGAAAAACCTCGAAAATTTACTACTTTTTTGGCTTTTTTTGAAATAACTTAGAAATGGCTAAATTTAGCGATATATTTCTGTTATAAAGTTTAAAGAAGATTAAATTTCCTACAATTTTCTTCATTACAACTTTTTTGTAGTACTAATAGTAAGCGTGTTACAGCCTCTTGAAAGTCGGCATTTTTTCTCAAGCTAATAAAATACAACTCAAAGAAATGAATCGGTGTATGAACGTTTATCAGAAAATGTAATGAAATGAAGGGACATATACAGCTGTCTAACCTTAGTAAATGACATCTGCTTCGTAGCAAAGAAGGTATTAAAAAAAAAAAAAAAAAAAAAAAAAAAAAAAAAAAAAAAAACTGCCTCCCCCCCCCCCCCTTCAATTAAAAAGCTCTCCCTTTCCTCCCGCCTCTTCTCATCCTGCAGTACGCTGCCTCGGCTGAACATCTATGTTATTCAGTTCAGTTCGAACGTGCGAACGTACTGTTTCCACCCGTGAGCGTTTTCTATTACGATAACTGAAGTGTTTGTTTTATTTTCAAAATCAGTTTGAATAAAGGTGAAGTAAAGATTCTGAAGGAGAAAGGTATACAAAAAATTCGTAAAAGTGTAATGCAAAACATCAAAATGAAGAACATTAGTGTTTTTTGAAGAACCTAAAACAAGTAAAAAATCGCAATGCCTGTCACAAACGATACATCAATGAGCGAATGATTGCAGCATATGTACGGCGTCATACAACTGGTGATGGAGCTGGTCCAAACAGTGAGGTTCTATATCTTCCATCAAGAACTGAAGGTTTTAGTTTTAAAGATCAGTGTTTCTTGTGTGGAGAGAGGATACTTGAAGATTTCTTTAAAAAACAGGAACGACTTCCTGAGCATGAAAGACATTTTATCCACCATGCTATGAAACTGGGTGTGAAAGAAACAATTGTAAATGGTGCCAAAAATCGTGGGGATGAGCGAAGAAAAAGAGTACTTGAACGCATCGGAATTGTAAAAGGTTTAGTTGCTATAAATGCTGGGTATCACAGGTTTTGTCATCAAAAACTGCACTGGAGGCCTAAAAGTGAGATGAAACGAGGATACTACCCTGCAAGTAACACTGATGAGGCAATGGAATCAATTTTCTCCTACACTGAAAACGACTCGGAGGAGTGCCAGTCTCATAAAGTATTTGATGAATAAAATAGAGGGTGATTTTCGTCCTGGCATCAGAACGGTTACATCACGCCTTTGTAAAAAATATGATGAAGATGTTTTAATAGCCGAAACTGCCAACAAGAAAGCAGTTTGCTTCCAAAATTTTGGCTATAAAATACTCAGTGAAACTGGTTAATGTTGTACTAATTTCATCATTGGACGAGGCTGAAGAATATGATAAGCTATTCTAAGAACTTATATAATTATTGCAAGACGGAGAGGAACAATTTGAAGACGACATACCTTCCTTCTACTTCTGATAGTCCAAGCGGCGGCTGCAAAAAATTGACTTGATAAGGTACGAAGCTGATTTTTTTCCTATAGATAGAATTCATTGTTACAATGAAAATCTGATAGGGTTGCCTGGTCAAAGCCGTCAAGTTTAAGCGAAACAACCTCACATCCGGTCACAATTTAAACGAATTTCGAACCCCAAAAGATATGAAGATGAAACCGGTGCTAAATCGTAGAGATTAATATGCTCTTTAAAATGGCATAGGGTTGCCTAGTCAAAACCGTCAAGTTTGAGAGGTTGCCTCGATAATAGGGGTCAAATTTAAACGATTTTCGAACCCAACAAGTGTGAAGATGAAACCGGTGCTAAAATGTAGAGATTAATATGCTCTTTAAAATTGAATAGGGTTGCCTGGTCAAAGCCGTCAAGAAACAGAGGTTGCCACGCAAATAGGGGACGTATTTTACGATTTATTTATCCAAGTAAAAAGTGATTTACCCAAGTGTAAAGATGAAACCGGTGCTAAAATGTAGAGATTAATATGCTCTTTAAAATGGTATAAGGTTGCCTGGTCAAAACCGTCAAGACCCGGAGGTTGCCTCGAAAATAGGGGCCAAAATTAAACGCTTTTCGAAGCCCACAAGTGTAAAGAAGAAACCGGTGCTAAAATGTTGAGAATAATATACTTTTTAAAATGGCATAGGGTTGCCTGGTCAAAGCCGTCAAGAAACAGCGGTTGCCACGAAAAAGGGGGGCGTATTTTACGATTTATTTACCCAAATAAAAAATGATTTACCCAAGTGTAAAGATGAAACCGGTGCTAAAATGTGGAGAATAATATGCTCTTTAAAATGGCATTGGGTTGCCTGGTCAAAACCGCAAAGAAAAGAGGTTGCCACGAAAAGTGTGTGCGTGTGGGGGGGGCGATTTTTCGCGGTTTTCTTACGCTAACATATTTAAAAATGAAACCGCTTATAAAATATAGAGAATAATATTCTCTTTAGAGTATCATAGGGTTGCCAGGTGAAAATCTCGAAAAATAATGGTTGCCTCGAAAAAAAAAGAAAAAAGCTAATTTTGAAGGGTTTTTTTATACAATGTAAAGAAAAAAATATAAAAAGTATTTAAAAAAGAAAAAATAAATAAACTGTAATGAAACTGTTCTAAAATTTCCCATAAAAACAACGAATTAATAGTAAAAATTAAAAATGTAGCATGCGGATACAGATAAGAAAATACGACCGCAAAAGTTAACAGAAATGAAGATAATAATGCCCAAGAAACTCATAATAAAATATTCTGTTAGTATACAAAATAAATAATTAAATAAAATGAAAAAAAAAAAAAAAAAAAAAAAAAAAGCTCTTATTTCAGATTTGCAGCAAGATTTACAAATTTCAATTTCATAAATTAATTCATTGTTATTAAGAAGCGCGAAAAATTTATCAATTTTTAAAAACATGTTTTTCGCTTTATTTGTACCCATAATTAATTTGCAGAAGGTATTATTGATTATTTTAGATATTAAAAAAATTTGAGAAAATGTTCTAAAATTGACAAATTTTTAATATAACAAAATCGGCACAACCCAATATTTTCGTATAAAATTCTACAAAGCAGCCGCATACATTTCTTCAGGGAATTATCTTCTCAATAGTTTGACACAATTTGAATATTTTAAGTATTGAAAAATGGGGAAAAAACGAGCTCGTGAGCTGAAATTAGTTTTATACAGATTTGAAAAAGAATGGTCACGCATAATAATTTAATTTTCTTTATGCTTTAAAATCTCTTATATCATTAAACAAATAAAATAAACGAATATTGAAATTCGCTTCCTTTTCTAAGCTGACCGCTATACCTATAGTCCATTCATTCTATCGAGAGAACGAAACTAAATAAACGCACGTGCGATTTGGCTGCGGTGAAAAACCTGGCATTCTGCCAGGAGTGCCAAACAGAAAGTGTGAAAAAAAAATTAAATTCTCCAAATTGTGGATTTCGGCTGAAAGTGAACCTTCTTGACTATTTTTGTGCAACCCTTTTATTTAGTTTCGTTCTCTTCTTTCGTTAAATAAACTTGCGGTGAAAAAACTGGCATTCTGCCAGGAGTGCCAAATAGAAAGTGTGAAAAAAAATTAAATTCTCCAAATTGGGGGATTTAGGCTGAAAGTGAACCATCTTGGCAACCCTTTTATTTAGTTTCGTTCTCTTCTTTCGTTGAATAAACTATAGACAGGTTTGAAGCACAATCGTAAGCAAATTCAAAAGTGTTGTATGTTCTACATTTAGCTAGCAATTTCATCTTTTAAATATTAATCATTTCGTGTTTAACCTTTTTAAATAGTCTTCATGTGTGTTTCACTTTGTGTTAAACACCTTTAATATTTGTTAGCTTTTTGGAGACTGACCGCTATTTCTTTACGAATTTTACCAGGCAAACATATACCATTTTAAAATAACTCCAACACTGTACATTCTGGAACCAGCTACACCTTTCAAATATTCATATAATTTCATCCTTATTCATTTTCTTTGTTAATGCTATTCGTATTTTTTTACACTTTGTTAAGAAATCTTCAAAACTTGCCTATTTTTTTGTGGTTGATTGCTTTACTTGACAGATTTGACCTATTTTCGAGGCAACCTCTGTTTCTTGACGGCTTTGACCATTCAACCCTATGCGATTTTAAAGACATATTAATACCTACATTTTAGCACCGATTTCATTTTTACACTTGTGGGGTTCGAAAATCGTTTAAATTTGACCCCTATTATCTAGGCAACCTCTAAAACTTGATGGTTTTGACCAGGCAACCCTATGCCATTTTAAAGAGCATATTAATCTCTACATTTTAGCACCAGTTACATCTTTACACTTGTGAGGTTCGAAAAACATTTAAATTTGAACCCTATTTTCGAGGCAACCTCCGGGTCTTGACGGTTTTGACTAGGCAACCTTATGCCACTTATAGAGCATATTAATCTCTACATTTTAGCACCGGTTTCATCTTTACACTTGGGTAAATCACTTTTTACTTGGGTAAATAAATCGCAAAATACGTCCCCTATTTTCGTGGCAACCTCTGTTTCTTGACGGCTTTGACCATTATACCCTATGCGATTTTAAAGACATATTAATACCTACATTTTAGCACCGATTTCATTTTTACACTTGTGGGGTTCGAAAATCGTTTAAATTTGACCCCTATTATCTAGGCAACCTCTAAAACTTGATGGTTTTGACCAGGCAACCCTATGCCATTTTAAAGAGCATATTAATCTCTACATTTTAGCACCAGTTACATCTTTACACTTGTGAGGTTCGAAAAACATTTAAATTTGACCCCTATTTTCGAGGCAACCTCCGGGTCTTGAGGGTTTTGACTAGGCAACCTTATGCCATTTATAGAGCATATTAATCTCTACATTTTAGCACCGGTTTCATCTTTACACTTGGGTAAATCACTTTTTACTTGGGTAAATAAATCGCCAAATACGTCCCCTATTTTCGTGGCAACCTCTGTTTCTTGACGGCTTTGACCAGGCAACCCTATGCCATTTTAAAGAGCATATTAATCTCTACATTTTAGCACCGGTTTCATCTTCATACCTTTTGGGGTTCGAAATCGTTTAAATTTGACCTCTATTATCGAGGCAACCTCTGAAACTTGACGGTTTTGACCAGGCAACCCTATGCCATTTTAAAGAGCATATTAATCTCTACATTTTAGCACCGGTTTCATCTTCATACCTTTTCGGGTTCGAAATTCGTTTAAATTGTGACCGGAAGTGAGGTTGTTTCTCTTAAACTTGACGGCTTTGACCAGGCAACCCTATCAGATTTTCATTGTAACAATGAATTCTATCTATAGGAAAAAAATCAACTTCGTACCTTATCAAGTCAATTTTTTGCAGCCGCCGCTTGGACTATGATGACTATTGAAATTTAAGAACCCGGGCTTTCAAAACAACCACGAAGAAAATGAACATGTATATTATACATTAATGTATGTTTCTTTATTTGTTTCAAGGCTAAATGAATCTTCCTATAATTTATATATAAAGTTAAATTTCTGCAATTTACTTTTGTAATTATTTGCTATTGTTCTTCAAACAAGTTTGCCTATTTATGAAGTTCATTTAAAATTAAGATTGTATATTGTTATTATCATCAATATTAATATAGCAGTAATTAATGTTTATTACAACATTATGTATTATATCTGAATATCATTAATGTTTTATAATTTAATAAATAGAAGAACTAAAATATTTATGTATCAATGCATTGCGTTTTTGCTTATTAGCACCCTAATATTTATTCATTTACATTTATATACAAATATTTTTTATTTTATTCATTTTTCTTTGTATAAGTTTGAGTGTGTATTATGTGTTGAAGTGATAAAATACTATACATCGTCAGTTATTGGAGTCTGATGATGACTGCTGTTGTTAGACCAGAATTGTCAGTGCGTGGCCGGGGGGGAGGTTAGTAAAAAGGGGAAGGGAAAAATTAAAAGGGAGCAGATTTGTTATCTGTCGTCCTTAGAGGAAAAAAAAGAAATGATCGCCAATTTATCTGGCAAACATATTTAATTCCTTTCAAAAATCACGATTATGTTAACAAGGTATATGTTAAGAGAACAATCAAGAATATAAAACAGTATTTCTTACAATATATATTGTAAAAAAATACATCTGGCGTGTGTATTTCCGTATTACGTTCTTGATCACCAAATCCAAAAATCCCAAAGACGACAGATATCAAAGCTATACCATTAAAAGTTGTTAAGCTTTCTGTAAATAAAGCTTCTAATAATTACTATACATTATTTATAAGGAGTAATGTGCTTTTTTTTACGAAGTTGAGAAAACTGATTATTTTCAAGAAGCTGTTACGCGCTTGCTATTAGTACTACAAAAAATGTGTACTGAAGTAAATTATAGGAAATTCAATCCTCTTTAAAAATTACAATAGAAAAATATTGCTAAATTCAGCCATTTCTGAGGTATTTCGAAAAAAGTCTAAAAACTAGTAAATTTTCGAAGTTTTTCAGCCGACAAAAATTCTTCCGGGACCGACCATGTTGGATAACTCGTTTTTTGCATATTAGTCTAATATGTACAAACTAAAAAAACAAACTCTTCTACCCCACCTTTTGCAAGATACGATGTATTTATTGACTGGACTAACTACACTGACGGCAAAAGTCTCCATTTTAGAGAAAAATTCAGAAAAAACTGGAAAAGAAATAATAATAATAAACTTACAAAAAGATTTACAGAAGTTCAAGGAAAAAATAAAAAAGACAGAAAGAAAAACTGAAAAAGAAAATCCCAACGAATGCAAAATTTATCCTTATATCCTGAAAAATAATCTGGTGTGTCACTCACACGACTTTCTCTTACACTGAAATTTAATACTAGGTTGGAGATTAAGAGGTAACATGACGAGTACTGTTATGTAAACCTATGTTAAAACAATTCAAAATAGGCTTTGGAAGAGTTTTTATATGATAATTAGTTCTGCGTGAGGGGGGCTACCACGACCGCTCCCCTCAACCCCCATTTCATTACTGCACCTATATTTATATAGAATTTAAATCTGTTATTAAAATTAAAAGTTCGCTTAAAATTATTCAGACAATTTTCACACGCAACATTCCTTGAAACTTATAAGACTTGATCAATTTTTTCCAGCAACAAACTTATGTTAATTTGAAATACAACTTTTGGATCTCCTGAAATTATTCGTTTTTAAGTTACTCTAAGAGACACAGACAAAGATGAAACGTTGAAAAACGTGACTTCGGTAATCAGAAAGCCTCAAAACGTGTAAAAAAACAAAAAACAAGCGATGAATATTTAGCTTAAAAATATGCACTATTTATCATATGTCTATGCGGAATTAATTTACATTCCTAAGCAGGTTTCCTGAGCATGGTAAAATATTATTGTGAAGCACTTCCACAAACAATAAAAAAGAATGTTATCACTCAAATATTTGCAGCCCTGTATATTTTTTTGAAGATTATATACAAACCACATAGTGCACCTAAATATATTCCCATAGTAATAATATACGGCACAACCTGAAATGCGCTTTCATCAATTTCCAGCTATTGTCGCACTATAATCTAATTATTTTGTGTAGCCCTGTAAATGAACAGTGAATGACTTCCTTGCCATATTCTACATGAGACTTGTTTTTACGCATATAAAAAATATATATTCATTTCATTTGGTCTGGTTCAGTGCAGTCTCTAAACGTTAAACTCTACTTTCCTGCAATTTCCCACATAGACGTAAAGTATTTTAACACTCTTGAGTGTCCCTGTACACGAACCATTTGCTTCATCTCAACGAGAAGCTTAGTGTAGCATCCCTATATGACACACATTTAGAATACCAAGTTTAGACTTTCTGCTGCTATTTTTTCTTGAGTTATGCTGATAACAGACAGACAGACAAACACACACACACACACACGGACCAACCACTAAAAACATGATTTTCGGATTCAGGGAACCTCAAAACGTGTAAATATAACAAAAACTCACTTTCGAAAATTTGACCCATAAACAATACCCTCTCTACCTTATGGGTAAAAGAAAATAAAAAAACTCTTAAAAGTCCCTACACATAAGGACAAATCCCTGCAGTTGACAGCACTGAAAAGCTGTAATGATACAACACGGATTATATGACAAGGTAAACATTCATTTTAATGCCGGAAACAGGCATGTTCATTTAGTAATAGGGGCTACTCTAATGAAGTCTAGGGAAAGCTGAAACCTTCAAAGCTCAGTTAAACGTAATAAAAAAATTTCTAACCAATTTCAGAAAGCTATTTATAGCACTGAGCTGAAGAACAACTGGAGGAAATGCTAGATCGGTTTTCGCGTGCCGTTTTTTGAAGGTTTGTCTTCCGAGCGTTGTATGGCAAAAAGCCTTTGATATATTTATATTTCAAAGTAAAATTGTGTAAAGGTTGTCTGTTCGAACAACCATATGCTAAACATGACATTACAATTTTAAATTTTAATTCTTTAAAGATTATAATAGTAATAGATGACCCTGTGATGTTGAAAAACATCACATATCCCTTTTTAAAATAAAATAATAATAATAATATAAATTACATTTTATTTATTTATTTATAATACAAGCAAACATTATATTTCTTATTCTAAAAGAATTTAATACAATTTTGTTTATTTCGCTTATGCTATTTTATTTTTATTTCTATTTCATTAATCTGTAATTTCATATAATTTATTGTTCTTTTTCCTGCTCTAAATCTCATCAAGTAATAATTAAATAAAATATCAAAGAAAGAGAAACCCATTCATTTTATGCTTTAAAACCGCAGACGATTTTTTTCTATTGTAGCTTCCTGTCTCCTGTCGAACGTTAAAAGATTCCGTTGAATCATAATAGCTGAAAACCATCTGTAATATTTTTATCAATTGATTTTGCACTTTTAGTCAAATTCTGGATGCCTGACAAAATTTAATCACATCCTATGACGTAATTTAATTTTTAGCCAATCTTTTAACTATTATTTAGGTTTACCAGATATAAAATTTAAAATGTGTTCAGCCAACTTGATTTTTGATGCCAAGGACATTTGGCGAAATAAATTAATTAGCTTGCTGTCTGTCATTCTGTAAAGATGTTATATTTTTATCATTGACTGGAAATGTCGAAATGTGTTCTGTTTAGAAAAAGATATCGTAATGGCTTCCATTCTTCTTTTGGATGTCTGTCTTGAAATAATAAACAGGAATTCTCCATCGTGAATGTTTTCGAATATACTTATTCCATTTTGTCCAAGAATATCATTAATATATGTCTTATAAGAGTAATTAAACATCTCATTTACTAAATGTAATTTTTCTAAATGGAAAATGACTTCATGCTACATTTTACGGAGCTGAGTGAACCTGCTACGCTGTACGTCATGGCCGCTTCTTATTTTATATATCTCCATCCCAGCTCTTCATTAAATATATGTGGTGCCAGACTCAGGCCGGATAATATATCCGGATATCCAAAAATTTTTTTCGTCTGAAAAATTTGGGCATCGACATTGAACTACTGTTTAACGAATATAAACAAGTGTACTGCAATACTCGAATTTCGGTTTAACGGATCTCTGCTTAGGCACCTAATATCGACGTGAAATCGACTACTGATTAATTCATGAATGCGAAGTTTTACGTTGTTGAAGACTGTTATGTTTTAAAAACAGCTGCCCCAATGATGATCCAAAAAGAAATTAACTACGTTACGGTGAACAGCACCGACTTTACCGATTTGTTGATTGTTGTTCATCTTTACTAAAGGCTAGTGTGCTGCGGGATGTGATCTGTGATTTTTTTTAAAAAGAGATTACTTGGTGTCTACGGTACCGATTCTTATCGCCGATATTGTGTGATGCCATGCCGGTGGACTTTCTACGGTTTCATTGAATAACATCCTCTCTACAGTCTGCAATGTTCGCAATTTGTGACCGTCTTATGCACTTACCGTTCGGTATTAAATGATCGTTGATTTATCGGTGCAAGGAGAATTACCAAATATGGGTCGTCTTTCTAGAGTGTGTGCAGTTAATTTCTACGTTGATTTTTTTTTCTCGCGCACTCATACAGGAGAAGAGCCTTACAGTTTTAAATAAAAGAATAAATAAAATACCGTAAATAAATAAATTTATATCTATATATATATTTTTGTTTTAGCTAAAAGAAGATTCGGAAAAGGGGTAAGTTTCCTTTGGAATCATTTTATCGTGCCAATAAAAAGAAACATTTCTCACATATTTTTTCTTAAATACTAACAATAAGAACTTTTCGTACATTTTTCTTAAATATTGACATTTATTTAAACTTTATATATAAATTTTTATTTATAGGTAAAATCTTTTATTCTTCATATGAGTATTATATTCTACTTTAACTTTTCATTTCAATTTTTAAGAACAGTTAAAAAGTTATATAAATGATCAAAATTTGCTTATATTATTTTTGAAATATCTAGTTTTTGGATATTCAAGTAAAGATTTATTTCATTTGTGAAATTAAATACCAGATCATAGTGATATTTTTTTCTTTTCATCATACTGCATAAAATATTTGTTTTGATTTTTTTTCATATTTTGATCTTTGTGTTTACAATTTAATATATCTTGACAATTATTTTCATTTGCATATATATCCATTTTTAGTATTATTCATTATATATTTTTAAATATATATATATATATATATATACAACAAGACGTATATAAGCCAATTTCATGGTTGCAAGGTATAATGTTATACAGGAAAATATTACAAATAATTTCTACATATTTTTATTAATCTTGAAACTTTATCATCCAACGTTTGCAGGCTTAATTAAAAAAAGAAAGTATTTAACAATTTTATTCATTTTTAAGTGTTTTGGTAATTTATTTGTTTATATGATATTCAATTGAATTCTTATGCATATTATTTTTATTTAACTTGGTTAACATTTTTATATTTGAAAAACATGGCACAGAATCGAAACGCGTTTTGCTCCGTTCCTAATTTCGATGGGGACGCGAGATTTGTCAAATTTTTCTTTGATCAATTAAGATCCTTTGCCATGTTAAATAAACTAACAAATGACGCGACGTTACATGTAATGAAAGAAAAACTTCGTGATGCCGCGTTGGCATACTTTATTGAAAATGAAACTTTATACAAGTCGACAGATCTTGAATATATCGAGGAAAATTTCTGTAAGTTTTTCAAGGAATCGTCATATAACACTGGAATATCAGAATTTCATAATTTAAAAATTTTGCCGGGAGAGTCTATTAAAAATTTCGCCCATCGTGTAAATGTTGCTGTACCTAAGGCTTTCCCTGACCTTAAAGACAAACAATCCCTTGATAACATTAAACTTCCGAAATTTTTAGAGTGTGTACCATCAAATATTAAAATTAAGTTAATGGAGGAAAACATAAGAGACTATAATAAGGCAGTTGAACGTGCTCAAACATTATCCGAAATATATGATTCTTTCAACAACACTACTAATACTAAGACTGTTCTTTCTTGTGATAATAAAAATGACTCTGTAATATTAAACACATTGAAAGATTTATCTGAGAAAATTAATAGCATTTCACTTACAAACAACAATCCACCCTCCCATAATGAATCCTTGCACGTAGTTCAGTCAAGCAGACCCAAATTTGATCAAAGAAATTATAGAAATAATTACAAAACTAGACAGACCAATTTTCGTTCTTCCCCTAGAAGAAACTTTTCTAGAAATAATCTGATTTGTCAACTTTGTTCCAAACATGGCCACGTTGCTTTAAACTGTTACAAATGGAGAAATAGAGATAATTTAACTTATAAAACACGTAATTATGAAAACCGTAATTTAAACTAGAAAAGAGGTATGGAGATGCTGATGCTGATGCTGATGCTGCCATATCTCGAAAACTAAGGGTCTCATCAGCGAATGAACATAAATTCACAAATATGTCATCTTGAAATTCTCTTCCGAAAATTTCACATACTAGACTTGTAAATTCAGTTGGATCTCAAACTGTTGCTAATGTTACTGTAGCAGATAATAAAGCTACCCAAACATTTCAAAAGTGTAATCTTAATATTGGTAATACAGGGTATATTCCAAGTCACAACAATGAGAGTTGCACAGATAATATTGAGGATCATATTTTATTTAATGTAAACAAAAATTCTCATACACTTCCTATAATAAAAGCTAAATTAGCCAATAATGATATAAAGTTTCTTATTGATACCGGAAGTAGTTGTTCACTTTTAGCCCAATCAACATTTGATAATTTAAAAGCAAATTTAAAATATAAAAGACTAGGTTCGTCTATTACTCTTAAAACGGTCAATTCTTATGTTGAATTTTCTTCATGTATTCGTGCAACTTTCAAAATTGAAAAAAAGTTTTTCCAACACAATTTCTATATTATTGACATACCACATAGTTCTAATTTTCATGGAATACTTGGCATGGATTTTATTAAAGAAAATCATGTCACTATTGACTTTTCGAAAAATTCCATGAGAATTGGAAAATTAGACTTTACTTGTTCCTTATTTGATTCAGGAAATGAAAAATTAGATGTATATAATGTTAACTCTGACGATAATAATATGAATGTTTACCTTCTAAAGAAAGTTATAATACAAACTAGTGAAAATATCTACATTACTGCAAAAACAAATAATAAGTTACAAGAAACGAATTACATATTTTGTACTGACTTAAAGGATCATGATATAGAAATTTTAGATTCTATTGTATCACCGAATTACAAGAATGAAATTAATTCTGAAAATAATAATTCTCTTTTTACGTTACTTATCTCAAATAAGGGTAAAAATTCAATTCATCTCAATAAAAATATGCATATTGGTAAATTATTTTTAATTGATGAAATTAAAGAACCACATTTAGATAAAATTGAAGACTCTTGCTCTAGTAATAATAATATACAAAATATCGAGGACCATATCCACTTAATTCAAGCTTCAGAGGATATATTACTAAAACGTAAAAATGATTTATCAAGTAAAGATTTTTGTTTGAATCATTTAACCCTTGATCAACGTAACACACTAGAAAATTTATTTTTAAGCAAATTTGCTGCTTTTTCCAAATCTCTCAGTACTCTAGGACATACTGATAAAATAGTTCCTAATCTTAAATTAATTAATGATTTCCCTATTAAAACACTTCCATTTCCGATTCCACAAGCTTTACAAAAAGAAGCCCAAGAACAGATCAATGAATTAGTAAACGCCGGCATAATTGAGCGTAATTGCTCCGAGTGGGCTTGTCCCATATTGCTGGTAAAGAAAAAATCTGATGGTTCAAAGAAACAACGTTACAGACTTGCTTTAGACCTTAGAATGGTCAATACAGTCATACAAGGTTCCTCATATCCACTTCCTAAGATTCAAAATATTATTTCAAATCTTTCGTCATTCAAATACTTTACTTCGTTAGATTTCATGCAAGCGTACCACCAAATTGACCTTCCTAAAAAATATCAAGATATGTTAACATTTACATCTATTTTTGGCAGTTATCGATACAAACGTGTTTGTTTTGGTTTAAAGAACGCCAGTTCTATATTTCAGTCTCTAATGGACACAATACTCGATGAAATAAACATTAATGGCATATATGCTTATCAGGATGATCTGATTATTGGATCAAATTCATTTGAAGAGACTTGTGAAAAAGTAAATAAAGTGTTAGAAATTCTTATCAAATATAATTTAACATTATCCCCATCCAAGTGTGAATTCCATAAATCAGCAGTTAATTATTTAGGTTTCCATATTGAAAACCATACTATTTCACCCATCACCGCTAACATCGTAAAGATCAATTCTTTTCCACCACCAACGACAAAACGACAATTAAAAAAAATTCTTGGACTTGCTAATTTTTACAAATGGATTTTACCATCTTTCTCAGAACTTGCACAACCCCTTGTGGAACTCACAAAACCCAAAACAACATTCAAATGGACAGAAAAACATCAGAGTATTTTTCAAAAAATTCAAAAATTATTCTTTCTTCCCCCAATGGTTCGACTTCCAGATTGGGAGAAAACATTCTATGTCAACACGGATGCATCAAAAACAGCCATTTCAGGAGCACTTATGCAAAAATTTAATGGTAAATTACTTCCTATAGCATACTTTTCCAAATCTTTAAAACCTTCTGAAAAGAAATATCCTGCGTTAAAATTGGAACTTATGGCAATTCATAAAACTGTCACCGCCTTCAAATACTATTTATATAATCGTGAGTTCGTAATTTTGTCAGATAGTGCTCCCCTTGAAAAATATAAGAAAACTACCAATCCCGCTGACGTTACCACCCGATGGTTAATGGACTTATCTGAATATACATACGTTTTTAAACATATTCCTGGAAATTTGAACATCTTAGCAGATTATTTATCACGTTGCAATTTTGAAAACAATCAAGAGGATCTCAAAGATAATCCAAACTTAATTAATGACATACAACCACTACCAATAGTTGATGTTGATAAAAATGAAAACAGACTCGAAATTAACAGTAATGATAAAATTAGTAATGATAATCAAAACAAATGCTCAGAATATGTTAATTATATGATTTCAGGAAATTCAAACTCTAAAGACCCCTTGCTAGAAATTTCAGACCAAACATTTGTGTCCGAACAAATTAAGGATTCTGAATTAAAAACAATTTACGAAGAAATCTTAAAAAACGGAAAGTCAGAAAAATTTCCCAATTACTTTATAAATCCTGATTCTAAAGTATTAATGCTCAAGAAAGAGAATATCCATAACAATTCATTCAGTTATTTAATTATTGTCCCAAATTCTTTAAAAGCGAAAGCATTGTCCATTGCGCATTTATCTCACTTCGGTTTGGCTAAAACCTATGAATTTCTTTCTAGAAGATACTTTTGGAGGGGCATTTATACTGATACCCTTAATTTCGTCTCTTCATGCACTAAATGCTTACAAGCGAAACATCACAAAACACCTCCTGCTCCATTACAAAAAACATACACACCCACTCATCCAAATCATACAATCTCCACAGACTTGGTGGGTCCTTTTAGTAATGGTCAATACGTCTTGACAATAATTGATCATTTCAGTAGACACTTAGAACTTTACCCGTTATCTAATATTACTTCCCCAAAAATAGTTCAATGTTTGTTTTCATACATTACAACCTTTGGTCGCCCTGCATGTATTCTATCAGATTTAGGTCGACAATATACATCTCAAGTTTACAATACATTTAATGACACTCTAGGCATAAAAATAATACATTCGTCTGCTTTTCATCCCCAGTCGAACTCTATTAGCGAACGTGTAAACACATCAATTAAGTATTCAATTAATATATTATTAGAAGAAGGTCATTCATTTCAAAATGCACTATATATACACAAATCTCTCTACAATGGATCTACGCATTCTTCCACTCAATTCTCGCCCAATCTTCTACATTTTGGTAGAGAACTGGCACTAATTTTTGACACTTATAATTCAAATTATAATTGCACTTACCTGGACTCTAATGTAAACATCTATAAATTAATGCAAGACCTTCAGGAAATTTATAAAAAAGCGTACAATAACATTCAAGATTCCCAATCAAAAAGAAATAAATATTTTCAAAGAAAAGCTAAACTAAGAAGCATCTGCACAAAAGATATTGTGTATCTGAAGTCTATGGATAAATTTAAACCTAAATATACAGGTCCTTTCATTGTCACAGTTAAACATTCCCCTGTTTCATTTTCAATTAAACGGTTACATGCTAGTGATGATAAAGCATTTCGTGTGCATATAGATAGAATTTTATTGGCACCTCCACGTAATAATCACTTATTTGACATTTATAATAATTCTAATTTTAATAAGAATCTCATTCCCAATGATACACATCAATATAATTTACGAAACAGAAAGTAATTTTTCATCAATTTTTTTTCCTTAGGTTAAAAGTTACGCAGTGTAAATTTTTAAATATTTATAATGATTAAAGATAAATTAAATAAATTTGATGTATACGTACATCGCAACAGACCTGATCAACCTGTTGTGATTTTTATCTGTTGTGAAATTTCACAGCTTGGATAATCAATGGCTGGTCCAGGAAATTATTTCTAAGCTGCATTGTCTTACAACAGCAGTGTATATCACTTTTATCACTATCTCTTTAATTTACGTGTTATTTATAATTGCATATTAGTAATAGTTAACATACTAGAATATTATTTTTTTATTTCAAAAATGTGCTAATGGAATAATTTAAAAAAAAAAAAAAAAAAAAAAGTTTACATAGAGACTTTTGGTGCAGGTAATATTTTTATCATGCATACATGCATATGTCTCATATATTCCAATTCCAATTACCTATAAAAAAAAAATGTATAAATAAAAACATGTGTTATTATTACTTTCTTTCAACATGTATTATTTGTTTAAACCTTTTAATGAATATAAAAGGCTCACTATATATATTTGATAACATATAAATATACTTGGTTTTTATTTTGTCAAAGTTTCATATTAAAATTGCTTATACATTTGAACTATGTATTTATTACAACGAATTCTTGTCCTCTCTGAACTGAAATGGACTCGTCAAAGTTTCTCGCCATGCATGGTAACATAAAAATTTACTGATTTCAGCATCTTACCACGAACTGATAAAATATATGATGACTGAATTATTATGATTTTAAATCAAAGGACTTGAGCTCATTTTGTTTATGGATATATATTCTAACGACTTGTGTACACAGATTTATGGCCATACCACATTATATCTCATCACCATATAATATCCTTATTTTCTGTATTTGTATTTGTATTTTAATATTGTATAAGAATATTTTTTTTTTTTTTTTAAAGTATGCATACTAGATTTTCTATTGATAATATGACAATGTACGTATTTTATTTGTATTGGAAGCCATTCGTTTTTTGTTTTTGTTTTGTAATCAATCTATTTTACAAGATTGGAAATAATTTGATTTAATTTTAATTTTTGCTGAGTTTTCATATCATAGACGATGTAATGGCTGAACCCATTTTTTTTCGGTCGACGGGGAGAAATATGTGATGTTGAAAAACATCACATATCCCTTTTTAAAATAAAATAATAATAATAATATAAATTACATTTTATTTATTTATTTATAATACAAGCAAACATTATATTTCTTATTCTAAAAGAATTTAATACAATTTTGTTTATTTCGCTTATGCTATTTTATTTTTATTTCTATTTCATTAATCTGTAATTTCATATAATTTATTGTTCTTTTTCCTGCTCTAAATCTCATCAAGTAATAATTAAATAAAATATCAAAGAAAGAGAAACCCATTCATTTTATGCTTTAAAACCGCAGACGATTTTTTTCTATTGTAGCTTCCTGTCTCCTGTCGAACGTTAAAAGATTCCGTTGAATCATAATAGCTGAAAACCATCTGTAATATTTTTATCAATTGATTTTGCACTTTTAGTCAAATTCTGGATGCCTGACAAAATTTAATCACATCCTATGACGTAATTTAATTTTTAGCCAATCTTTTAACTATTATTTAGGTTTACCAGATATAAAATTTAAAATGTGTTCAGCCAACTTGATTTTTGATGCCAAGGACATTTGGCGAAATAAATTAATTAGCTTGCTGTCTGTCATTCTGTAAAGATGTTATATTTTTATCATTGACTGGAAATGTCGAAATGTGTTCTGTTTAGAAAAAGATATCGTAATGGCTTCCATTCTTCTTTTGGATGTCTGTCTTGAAATAATAAACAGGAATTCTCCATCGTGAATGTTTTCGAATATACTTATTCCATTTTGTCCAAGAATATCATTAATATATGTCTTATAAGAGTAATTAAACATCTCATTTACTAAATGTAATTTTTCTAAATGGAAAATGACTTCATGCTACATTTTACGGAGCTGAGTGAACCTGCTACGCTGTACGTCATGGCCGCTTCTTATTTTATATATCTCCATCCCAGCTCTTCATTAAAGACCCGATAAATGTAGCTTGCCATACAAGGCAGGCGAACGATTGCAGAAAAACTGGCACGCACGAACACTGTGTAAAAGTATTGGAAGCATTTGCTCCAGTTGTTCTTCAGCTCAGTGATTTATAGTAAACTCGCAATTCGACGATTAAAGCTTACGAATAAATCTAATTTAATTTGACACCGTGAAATTCATTAGATAGCATTACTCAATTGTAGTTTTTTTTTTTTTTAACAAATTCTTAATAAAAATAATACTTAGAATAATAATAAAAAAAAAAAAAAAAAAAAAAAATCTCATTTTTCTAAAGGCTACACATTAAATTAGTTTCGAAAGGATAAAATTAAAATTAAAATTTGAATTTACTTCAATTTGTAGATAATAAATGTAAGTAAGAAGATTTGATTAAATTAGGTTGTTATTGAAATAAAACAAAAGATAAAGTAAGAGGCATGATTATAAAATTACTATAAAGCAAACAAAGAACAACAAAGTAATAAGAATAAATTAAATATACTTAAAATAAATTAATTAGTTAAATTAAAACAAATAAATAAATATTCCTGCTTTTTTGTTTCATCTCTGCTAAATCAATTTCTGTGAATGCGCCTTCATTAGCCGTTTCCCAAAATTTTTATAAATATTTAATTTTATGCACTCGGTGGCGCATTCTTAGCGCTTTATTAAATAAAATGAATAGCAATTAATCATTTATTCAAAAACAGAAGTAATGAAAATTATGAGCTTACCTTTTTTCTGTTCTGAGGAGTCGGCTGTCCCGTGAACCAGTAGCTCAATGTTTGTATTTATTATTATTATAATTTGTTTATTCTCTGTAAAATAATAATTCTATTAGTATTGTGTGAAGTAAGCACTTTGAGACCATCTTTGGAAATTAACTTGTATATTTAATGAAAAGGAAAAATAAAAGGAAAATAAAAAAAGAAAGGAGCGAGAAATGATCTCACTTTACATATTCAAAATTAAACACTAACTGAAAGTATCAGAATCTATTCCGATGAAAACATACAGGTGTGGAGTCACGTGGTACAGTTCTAATAATAGATCTTCACCCCTTCAAACCACGGAGGGGATGAAAAGTTGGGAGGGTGAAAACAGACACACTTTTGTTCTTATTATAATGTTCGTCTTTTTTTTTTACAGAACACATTTTGGAATAAAGGAGTCTTTTCGAGTTTGTAATTTTCTGTCAGCCCTCCACAAACGAGGAATACTGTCTTAGTTCCAAATTGTCACGGTGTTTCAGAAAAATCGGCTTAGGAGTAGGTTTGGTCAACACATCTGCAGTCATGAATTTACTCTGCAGATATTGTAGAGAAATTGTTCCATTTTCACACAGGTTTTTCACGCAGTGAAAACGAATATCGATGTGCTTGGAGCGTGCTGTGTGTTTGGGCGATTCAATCATTTTGATGGTTGACTGATTGTCTTCGAATAATTTTATGGGCAATTCCTGTGGTAAATCAAGGTCCTCTAGTACCCTGGTGAGCCATAATATCTCTTGTCCAGCATTTGCGGCTGATACGAATTCTGCTTCTGCAGAAGACAGAGCTACACACGTTTGCTTTTTCGATGTCCACTGGATTGGTGTCTTTCCTACTAAAAATAGGTTTCCTGTCATCGATTTGCGATCAGATTTATCACCGGCCCAATCGGCATCGGCATAGCAGGTTAGGATAGGTTTTTCCTTTCCACTTATAACCAAATTTAATTTTTCAGTGGTTTTCAAATAACATATTATCTTTTTCGCAGCATCCCAATCTTGCTGCCTGGGCTTCTCATTGCGTCTACTCAGAATATTGACAGCTGCTGCAATGTCAGGTCTAGAGATAGTAGCGATATATAATAGGGATCCGATGGCTTGTCTGTATTTTGTATTGTTGTTTAGTAGATTATCATCTGAGGTATTATCCAGATAGCCAGGATTCATAGGTATATTTGTGGGCTTAGCATTTTGAAGATTGAATTTTTCTAAAAGTTCTTTAATTTTAGATCTTTGGTTTATAAAGTATTCTCCTTGTTTAGATTTTTGTATGTTAATGCCGAGGTAGTAACTTATTTCCCCTAAATTTTTGAGCTCGTATTTTGCACTAAGTTTCTCAATAGTTTCTTCTATTTGTTGGTCCGACCCTGATATTAAAAGGTCGTCCACGTAAATAATTATATGTATGGGGTTTGTTTCATCTTTCCTAAACAGGCAGGCATCTGCTGTGCTTTGTGTAAAACCCAATTCTTTTAGAGTTTCACCGATTTTCAAATGCCATGATCTGGCGGCTTGCTTAAGACCATAAAAGGCTTTTTCTAATTTCCATACTTTATTTTCGTTTCCCGGTGAAATATAGCCTTTAGGCTGTTCCATGTATACTATTTCATCTAAGTCTCCATGCAGGAAGGCAGTTTTAATATCAATATGGTGAACCTGTCTGTTTCTGTGAGCGGCACTGGCTAAAAAAGCTCTAATTGTGCTATGGGATACCACCGGGGCAAAAGTTTCGTGAAAGTCTTCGCCATATTTTTGGCTGAAGCCCTTCGCTACCAATCTTGCTTTATATTTGGCTATTTTGCCTGAGGAGTCATATTTGACCTTATAAGTCCATTTGGACCCAATTACTTTTCTTCCTGGTGGAGGTTCTACCAATGTGAATGTTTTGTTTTGGATTAAGGAATTCATTTCTTCCTGCATTGTGTTTGACCAGTTCTGTTTTTCTTGTGGGTTTGTTATGTTGAGAAAATCATTATAATCTTTAGGTTCATTAGCCTCAAAGTTTTCTGTTAAGTAAATAAGCCTTTCGGGAGGTACACCTTTATTGTGTCTATTTGACCTTCTCAAGGTGTCATTTGTGTTGTCGTGTTCACTAGTGATATTTTGATCTGGTGAACTTATGTCAATTTTGACAATTTCGCGCACTATATGCGATTCTGTGTCGGAGTGTTCATTTGTATTGTTTTCTGAGAGTAATTTTATTTCATTGTTTTCTCCTGAATTGTTTATAGTATTTTCAATGAATTTAACTGTTCTTGCAAGTATTACGTGGTCATTTTTCAGGTAGATTCTATACGCTTTAGCGCTGTTGTCGTAGCCGACAAAAATGCCTTCTTGGGCTTTGTCATCTAATTTACACCGTTTACTTTTATGAATATAAGTATAGGCTTTACAGCCAAAAGTTTTTAAGTGACTTAAATTTGGTTTGCTACCATGCCATAATTCGTAAGGAGTTTTTGTAGTGGCTTTTGTAGGTAGTCTGTTTTGGAGGTAATTGGCGGTGTTTAAAGCTTCCCCCCACAATTTTTTGTCTAAGTTGGCTTCTGATAAAAGTGTACGTGTCATTTTGATTAGTGTACGATTCTTTCTTTCCGCAACCCCATTTTGGGCTAGGCAATGTGGTACGGTGAGCTGATGGTGAATACCATTTTCTTTAAGAAACTCTTCTACATTTTTGCTCATGTATTCACCGCCATTATCTGACCTTATTGTTTCCGGTTTCTTTCCAAATTTGTTTGTGGTAAAATTGACGTATTCTTTTAATTTCTCGATTACTTCGCTCTTTTTACTTAGAAAATAAATCATTGTATACCTAGAATAGTCGTCAACAAAAGTTAAGAAATATGATTTACCGCCTATTTTTGGTACTTGAATAGGTCCGCAAACATCGCTATGTACTAATTCTAGTATTTGTTTTCCCCTGTTTTCTGCAATTTTTGGATACGGGGTGTCAGTCAGTTTTGTTTTGATGCAAGTTTCGCATGTTATCTCGTGTTTGCAGTTATTGATTTTTATTCCCAGAACTAATTGATTTTTGTTTAGTTCTTTAATAGAGTTGAAATTTTTATGTCCCATGCGTTTATGCCATAGAGTAATACAGTTAGGATTTTGGCATTCTTCAGTCAGGTATGTGTTATATTTGTTTATTGGCATGGGCAAATTTAACTCATATAAGTTGTTATTTTTTGTACCCTCTAAAATGGTTTCATTTTTCATAGATATGTAACACTTTTGTTTAGTGAATGTCACTTTACATCCATTTTGGGTGGCTTTGTGTGCAGATATTAAGTTTGCCTTTAATTCTGGAACATACAAGACGTCCCTTAGTGTTAGTTCCCTTTTTTGCTTATTTGGATCCAGATATTCAATTTTTATTTCTCCTGAACCAAGTGAAGTGAGGGTGTTACCGTTTGCTACACATACTTGCAATTTTTGTGATTCATCTAAATTAACGAAAAGGTCTATATTGTTGCTTATGTGCGATGAGGAACCACTGTCAATTATAAAATTGTTCGTCATTGTGTTTTGACTTGTGTTCGTCAGTGTTTTGTTCGTCGTGAAAGCCATTTGTTTTGTTTGTGATGTTATTTGCTTCATTTGTTTTGAATGGCTTTGTTGTTGTGTATGTGTGTGTGGCAACTCATCATTGTGTGTGTGTGTCACTAACTGTGAGGAATTGGTTGCTCTGAATTTATTTCTAAATTGTTTGTTTTTAGTGTTATCAGCATTTCTGTTTTTCAGATGCCAGCACTCCGATTTATTATGATTGTTTTCTTGCAATAAGTGCAGTATTTATTTTTCCTTTTGAAATTACTATTATACTGCTGCTTTTTATTTATGTGAAAAGCTTTAGAAGAATTTGAATTGTTTTCGGATGCTTCTTTTCGACGATTGAATTCATCTAGCAATTTGCTGCTAACATAGTTAGGTGTGAGTTCATTTTCAGGGCGAGCTTCAAGGGCTATAATCAGTGTTTCATAACTCTTGGGTATTGAACACAATAATAATGCAGAAATGTGCGCGAATTTAATTTCTTCCCCAATGGATTTCAATTTATCTATAATTTCCAATATTTTATTTATGTGGATTTGCATATCGCCACCTTCTTCTAGTTTCGTACTGTACAATTTTCTCAATAAGTACAATTTACTACTTAAGTTTGTTCTTTCGTGGATATCACGCAATTTGTTCCATGTTTCTAGTGCTGCTTGGCATTGTTTAATATGTATAATTTCGGAATCATCAATGAACAAGTTTATTATTGCTCGCGCTTTATTGTCTTTTTTCCGCCATATATCTGTGATAGGATTTGGCGGGTCATCTGTAATGACTTCATATAATTCGTCCTTCATGAGGTAAATTTGCATTTTAAACTTCCAAACTGAATAATTTTCAGAATTCAATTTCTCAATTGTTGGACTTTCTTTAAAATATGCCATTTTTTGATTTCTTTTTATTTATAGTAAATACTATATCTTTGAGAAGAATTTAATTTTTGAAAAGTTTTGTTTTTATGATATTTTTTATTAATTCTTCATTTTTTTTTTTTTTTTTTTAGAAAAACGAATTTTCGTAATTTTCGTAATTCAAAAAAATGTATAAATGCATTTAATTTTTATTTTGCATTTTCTTAATATGATTTCAAACACTGAATATACTTTTGTTTTACTTTAAACAAAAATACTTTTGTTTTGTTAAATAATAATATTATTTAATATTCATGTTTTATTTTCATATTAATTTACTTTTATATACTTTTCCCTTTATCTTTGGGACAGCCAGACAATTTATAAAATAGGTAAGTTTTAATATGTTACTTAAGAACAATGATACATTTTTCATTTATTTAATATGGTCAGTCGTTCATAATCTTTTATAAATATTTAATTTTATGCACTCGGTGGCGCATTCTTAGCGCTTTATTAAATAAAATGAATAGCAATTAATCATTTATTCAAAAACAGAAGTAATGAAAATTATGAGCTTACCTTTTTCTGTTCTGAGGAGTCGGCTGTCCCGTGAACCAGTAGCTCAATGTTTGTATTTAATATTATTGTAATTTGTTTCTTCTCTGTAAAATAATAATTCTATTAGTATTGTGTGAAGTAAGCACTTTGAGACCATCTTTGGAAATTAACTTGTATATTTAATGAAAAGGAAAAATAAAAGTAAAATAAAAAAAGAAAGGAGCGAGAAATGATCTCACTTTACATATTCAAAATTAAACACTAACTGAAAGTATCAGAATCTATTCCGATGAAAACATACAGGTGTGGAGTCACGTGGTACAGTTCTAATAATAGATCTTCACCCCTTCAAACCACGGAGGGGATGAAAAGTTGGGAGGGTGAAAACAGACACACTTTTGTTCTTATTATAATGTTCGTTTTTTTTTTTTTTTTTTTTTACAGAACACATTTTGGAATAAAGGAGTCTTTTCGAGTTTGTAATTTTCTGTCAAAAATTTCACAAAATATGGAGAAAATCAATACTTCGTTTAAAAAATATAATATTAATATCAACAAGCGAAAGGAGAATGAAAACGTACATTTTATCGTAATCTGTACGTTATATCAAAAACTTTCAGAACTGTTTTTATATATAGAACATTTAGATAGAAGATTAGAATGCAAACAAAAGACCTTAAAATAGGTTAGTAAAATTTTGAGTGTAAATTGAAAAATTCTGGAGGTACTCGACTCGACTTTCCGGAACATTAAAAAATTAACAATTGTAAAAGAAGTCATTATATAAACAAAAGAAAAAATTGTAATAAGGTGTTTCAGTATTTACTTTATATTACACGTTGTTTAATTTAACGCTGTCGCTCTTCAAACAATTTGAGCCCACAAATCATAATAATAAAGAAATTTTCATTCTATCCCTGTAAAATTCTATAAGTGCTAGGTTCTACAAAATTCATAGAGTTCGTGCCGGTGGTCTGTAACATGTACATGAATTTTCAACTCAATCAGATAAGAAGTTTAGACACTATCACACTTTAAAGAATTTGAGCCAATATAATTAAATGGAATTTTTCGTTGTGTTACTTTAAAAAAAAAAGTCTGGAGTGACTCCACTCGACTTTCCGAACATTGAGTAATTAACAGTTTTGTAGATAAAGTAAAGAAAGAGGAGTTGTTAAACAAACAAAAGAGAGAAAACCATAATAGAGTGTTTGAGTATTTTTCTCCATATATTACACGATGTTTTATTTAACGCTGCTGAAATTTGAGCCCATAAGATCATAATGATAAAGAATTTTTCGTTGTGTCCCTGTAAAAACCTATAAATGCTAGATTCAACAAAATGCTTATATTTAGTGCAACAGTGATTTATAATATTCATATAAATTTTCAGCTCAATTGAATAAGCCGTTTAGATGCTATCGCATTTTCAAAAATTTGGTCCCATAGACCATAATGATAAAGAATTTTTCTTTGTGTCCCTGTAAAAACACTGTAAGTGCTAAATTCACCAAAATCTACACAGTTGGTGCAACTGTGACCTATAACATGTGTAAAAATTTTTTGCTCAGATAAATAAGGCGTTTAGACGCTATCACACTTTTAAAAATTTGGCCCCTTAAGCCATAATGATGAAGAATTTTTCTTTGTGCCCCTGTAAAAAAACTGTAAGTGCTAGATTCACCAAAGTCTATAGGATTCGTACTATGGTGACTTACAATATACGTACCAACTTTCAGCTTATTCGAACAAAGCGTTTAGACGCTATAGCGTGTTCACTCACAGACATACACAAATACATACACACATACATACACACACACACACATACATACATCATCGTAAAAATAGTGGAAACGGACTCAGGGGACCTCGAAACGTATAGAAACTTCAAAATCTCAAATTCGGATTTTTGACATGATTACAATACTTTCCTCACTATAGTGTTCGGAAAGTAAAAATATAAGTGATAGATTCACCAAAATCTATGTAGTTCGACCAACGGTAACATAGAACATATGCATAAATTTTCAGCTCAAATGAATAGGTGTTCAGACGCTATCGCACTTTAAAAAATTTGGGCCCATAGACTATAAAATTCGCGTGTCCTTGTAAAAATCTATAAGTGCTAGATTCATCGAAATCTAAACAATTCGGGCGACTTTGATCTATAACATGTACTGTCAGGGTAAAAAAAAAAAAAAAAACAACGCAGCACTCGATGTAACTCCGTTGCTAATCAATGCACAAAAATGCAATAGGTATCATTCGACTGGGAATTGTTAGTACTTTCAGAAAATGAAGTGAAATTTTGAATTGGGGGGGTCTACATGTTAAAACGCGCACAAACTTTGATTTTTTTCAATGGTAACACTCTATTTTTATTTTATATTTGAATTCCTGGGGTCGCGACGATGTGAAAAAGTATATTGGTTGTATAGTTTACTTATTTTTTATAGAGTTATAAGCGTTCAAAGTTTGAATGTGCTAATGTCAAATTCATATTTCAAACTTTTATGAGAAGAAACTCAAACATAATCCATTATTACTTTTGATTCTGAAAAATATTTTTAATTTTGAAAAATATTAATAAATTCATATTCATAAAAATTATGAATATATATTAATTTTTACATAAAATGAATCCTAATGCTGAAAAACATGGGTGTGCAAATTTGCAGCTCATTCCAGTTATTAGTTTTCGAGATATAAATAAATCTTTCTTTTGGAGTGGTTTAAGGGCCGGGCCGTCTCTTATCAATTTTTGCATGGGATAACAAAGCAAATCTTAAAAAATGACAGAGAAAATTGTACAAAATATTTTTATTTTTTATTTACGAGTGAAATTATATAACAACAACGTGAAACGCAAAGAAAAGAACCAAAAATGATGATTTTTAGACATTAGTGTTAGCATCAAGAATTTCTGTGTTCTAAAACCCCGCCTTTCGTCGTGCTTCAAAAGAAAACAATACAGAAAAGAAAAGTAACTGTGACTTTGAGTATTTGTGTTAAACCCCTTATTTTACGATGACAAAAATATACACAAGTGGTATTTACTTCATCGATTACTGGTGATAAATTTTGAATCCTTTAAGCGAACACTAGCATACTTGTCAACATCTTCATTAATATTCCGTAGTGTTGCTTGTCCCGCTCTTTTATCACACCACTAAATTTGTAAAGTAATATTCTCCAAATACAATTACGATCAAATAAGACGAAAAGTACTCTAAAATATTACTGGTGTTAACAAGAAGGCGTGGCTAATGATACTACGGAATATTAATTAGGATGTTGGCAAGTATGAGTCATTAGAAGAAAAAATTAGCTAAATAGGCAGGGTTAAAATAGAAAAATAGGTTGAATGTAAAAATTGTCAATTTAAAAAAAAAACGAATGGAATTGGAATGCAAGACAGACTTGTAAAATCGTTTCTTAACTTCCGTCATACTTAAAGGCTTAAACTTTTACTTCATATATTGCTGTATTTTTTTTTTTTTTTTCTATTTCTGTAGGGGTGAGGATTATTATTTTAAGGATACTTTAGTCTTTAAAATTTTACAAATATATTTTAACTTTATATATATTTTTAAATATACTTTAACTTTTATAAATATATATTAACCATAGCATCCTAAACTAGATGCCTTCCGCGTGGCTCGGAAATTTGGTGGTAGACAGCGCCACCTGGTACAGAGTGTGCGACTTTTTTATTCAACAGCCACCAAAAATTTTTAAAAGTTTGATTTGGTACACATGAAAGGCGAATAGAATCGAAGAAACGTCGATTATATATATCATATATCACTTCTTAAAATTATTGGTAGCAGTTGAATAAAAAAGTACGCAACTTGTACCAGGTGGCGCTGTCTACCGCTTGAACTGTTGCCAAGTTTCCGAGCCACGCGGAAGGCATCTAGTTTTGGAGGCCATGTATTAACACTTTTGCAACCGCAGGATTTTGTGTTTTTGACAGTAAAGTCCGCCTACAAGCGTTATTCTCTCAAAATAAAATATTTCAGAACAAATTTTCTGTATTCACAATTATATTACAAATGGATATATATTATAATTATGTTCTTTCTAATCAATATATTACCATCCATACTATATTTTATTGTAAAAATATGAATACTGGGTACATACTTAAAAAATAAGTAACACACAAATTACGAAAGAAACGCCCACTGACAGAGTTACAGATTTTCAAATGACGTGAATCTACGTTAGCAGTCGCGAAAGCGTTAATTAAGAAATTATATTTTCATAGAAATTATAAAAACAAATCGTAACAGTTCCAAAGAGACTGACTCAAAATTGGTAAGTGCGATTAAAATTGTTTAATATTTACTTCATGAAACCTTGCAATAATTTATCCGAAAAGGTTTAGTTTATGCGTTGTTGTATATATATTGCTATATTATTTCAGTTCGTATATTATGTCATACCTACGAAAGAAAATTTAACCTTTATTGATGATCAGTATATCCATGATAGATACTTTTTAATTGAAAAACATTGCACTTTTTTAAAGAGTATTGTCTGACCAATCGTAAGTGTAATGTATTTAAATATACCTATAATTATCTAAATAAGTTTTGAAGTATATATATAACTAAAAAACTGAATTGAGGCTAATTAAGGTATTGCAAAAATGTAAACGTTTTATTAATTTTTATAATTCTTTTTTTCTTGAAATATTTCCGGTGTGAAACAGTAAAATTTTGTCTATTGCTGTAGGGTCTTAATTTTATTTTTCTACATTTACAGTTAACCCCCTAAGACATTTTTGATTATAACTCTATGAATAATAAAATATACAAATAGTACCCTTTTCCGCACTGCCAGGCTCTCAGAAATTCGAATATGAAGTCAAAATTGTGTGTTGCTATTGGAAGAATCAAAGTTGGCGCTCATTTCAATATGTAGATAACTCTTAATTCAAAATTCGATAAAATTTTCAGAAAGTGCATTTAATTTTCTGTTTAATGGTGTGGTGTCTATTAAATTTTCTGCGTCAATTAATAACGAAATTACAGCGAGTGCTGATTTTTTTTCCCCCGACTGTACATGAATTTTTAGCTCAGACGAATAAGGCATTTAGACGCTATTGCACATTTAAATAATTTAATTTGAGCTCATAGACAATAATGATAAAGACTTTTTCCTTGTATCCCTGTAAAAACCTATAAGTGCTAGATTCACCAAGCTCTATATAGTTCGTGCAGCAGAGTATTGTAACTTGTGTATAAAGTTTTAGCTTAGACAATAAAGACTTTTAGATGCTATCACACTTTAAAAAATTTGTGCCCAAAGGCCATAACGATTAAAAAAAAAAAAAAAAAAAAAAAAATTCTCTCCGTTCCTGTAAAAAAAACTATAAGTACTAGATTCACTAAAATCGATAGGGTTCGTGCTATGGTGACCTATAACGTACGTACCAACTTTCAGCTTCTTCGAACGAAGCGTTTAGGCGCTATCGGGCTCAATCACATACATACACGCTCACATACATCATCGTAAAAATAGTAAAAATGAACTCAGGGGACCTCAAAATGTATAGAAAAACTAAAATCTCAACGTCAAATTTTTCACATGATTACAGTACTTTTCTTGCATGTGTATGTTCGGAAAGTAAAAATATACACTGTTAAAAAAGCCACAGTAAAATAGTAAAAGGCATAGCAAAAGCCACAGGCAAAGCCCAGCAGAGATTCTACACAAAGCCCACAAAAAAAAAAAAAAAAAAAAAAACATTTAGACGATGAATGATGTATCGCCAGTAATTTTACGTTGTGATGAAACATACAACCAACATGTAAAAAAAGTAGTATTGACCGTAAAATTAAAAGTTAAAGTTTGAGTTTCTCGAATACTTTTAATATTGTGAATATTATAAATAATCTCTAAAAAAAAAAAAAAGAGTTAAATTGAACACGTGTCATTTGTTAATTATATTAAAAACACTTTAAACACACGTAAAATTAAATTTTATTTAAAAGATGTAAAAAAATTTATCCGAAGCTTTTCGCTTTAACAGTAAAGCATCATCAGGGATTTTTATTAATCGTTTCCAATGAGCAGTTTTTAAATATTTTTTCTTTTCACAGTCAACAGTTAGGTCTTTTAACCCTTTGCGGCGCAAGACAATTCGTATCATTTAAATTATACTGCCACCGAAATTTATAAACTAAATTAAACTAAAAGAAATTTTAAATTTTAAGGTTAAAAAAACCTGCCTGTTCTGGTATGTTATAAACGTAAATTTTTGCTAAAAAATTTTCGGGATGAATTTTTGCAGCTGGATCTAAAATTTTGCGTCCTCGCAGCGAGGACGCCGCGCGTTAAGGGGTTAATAACGTGAATATCAGCAAAGTCAATTTGAAGTCCGGTAAAGGTTGGATCAAGGAGCTAAGAAAAATAAGAGAAGCTGGAACTATTGAAATATCACACAAGGCTATTGTAGGAGAAAAACCATCATGAATTAGCAGAAATAAACTATTACCTATTTTTTATAATATTGTGCCAAATTATTGGCAAAATTGCAGCATCTTTGGAATGTATTGCATTTTTGCATTTAATTATATGAATAGCTTCAGAAATATAAAGTTAATGAAAAACAACAAATCAACAATATTATTCAAATAGGTAATGCTGCAGGATATAGTAAATCTAGTATTATAAGTTTAGTTAATAGAATAAAAAATCGCATGCTAATTAAACCTATTAATCACACTCTATATTCAACTCTAAAATTTCGTTACACTAATAGTCTCCCTTTCTGTAAGGAATTTTATAGCTTTAAACATTATATACAACGTAAATTTATTTATCCCATTCAGTTCTCCTATAACTATTAAACAATTAACCCTTCATGACCGCGACTTAAATGGACCCACTGGAAGAGTCTATCAAATTCCTATCGAAAACAATAAAGAACTTTTCTAGTATATTGGACAGACTAAGAGGACTTTAAATAAAAGAATACAAGAACATATACGAAATATCAAAGAAGGAAATAGTTTTACTCTAGTCGACTTCATTTATGCCAACGCAAATGCTAACCCTATATGGGATAAAGTCAAAATTATTACAGCACCATCTACTATACAAGAACATTACATTTCCGAAGCTATTAATATAATTAAATGCTAAAATTCCAAAGATGCTGCAATTTTGCCAATAATTTGGCACGATATCATAAAATGGTTAATAGTTTATTTCTGCTAATTCATGATGGTTTTTCTCCTACAATAGCCTCGTGTGATTTTTCCATAGTTCCAGCTTCTCTTATTTTTCTTAGCTCCTTGATCAAACTTTACCGGACTTCAAATTGACTTTGCTGATATTCACGTTATTAAAAGACTTAACTGTTGACTGTGAAAAGAAAAAATATTTAAAAACTACTCATTGGAAACGAATAATAAAAATACTTGATGATGTTTTACTATTAATGCGAAAAGCTTCGGACAAATTTTTTTAACATCTTTTAAATAAAATTTAATTTTACGTATGTGTTTAAAGTGTCTTTAATATAATTGTGAATATTGTTAATGTTCAAATTATGCATAAAAATTATTTTCTTTTAAAACTATTTGAAAATCTAAATTTGCTAATTTTGACAAAATTAAGAAGTCATTTAATTCTCACATTATAAAAACGAAAGCCCTTTCATTTCCTATAAAGTCTATAATACTGATTTTTGAGAAAGAAAATCTGATGTATTTTAAGAAATCATTTTTATTCGTAAACACTATAACTAAAGAGGAGTCTTATTTCAAGGTTCTCATTAGAGGAAAATAATGGGTGAGAATTTCTCACCCTTCTTCAAAAACAAAATTAAACTTTTGAAAACAATGTGAGATCTCTGAAAATTAATCCCAAATAAACTTTGAATAATAATAATAAATCGTTTACATGGACACAGAGAATTTGTATCTCCAATTAATACGATTTTTTTTTCGTGGTTTTCTATCTTTATGGTACATATGATGTATATGTACATATCTGAGTGTCATATTCAGATAAAACAGTTTTGTTTTTTAGCAGTGAAGATCATGCATAATAATTATAAGACTTATCTTCAAATAGCTAATTACATATGCATCTCATATTGAAATAAACTTTATTTTAGCATATTGTAATAATTGCATTATGAAAACAACATTAAGATTTTCCGTTTTCTAAGGCTTAACTAAAGGGTTAAAAGCAATTAGAATGCTGTATGTTAAAAAAAAAAAGCGTTTCCTGGATAAAATAACGACTAAGTTGTAGTTTGTGTTTTACAAATCTGGTTTCAAATCAAGAAACCTTTTTAGCTTTCTTTTTTAATGTTTTCCTGTCAATATACAAACAAAATCAATTTCAACAATATCAATTATTCAGTTTCAGTCAGATGGAAATTCTTTGAATTAAATTAAGAAAACAATAGTTCATTAAAACCAACTGCTGTTTCTATGCATCATGCATGCATAATTAAACACATTCAATCAGTATAAATAACAATCATTGTTTCAGTTTGAAAATGGAAGCGTTCTCTTATGACGTCACTGAAATGATGGCATTTGAAAGGATATGACCGTAAGAAAATGGTTTGGTGGGAGATAAGAGCAATTTTCGAAAACTAACGGCTTTTCTCGTAAAAATTCCAAAATTATACTTTCAAAACACCGATTTACGGACTACGATCTTTTTGCTAGCAGAACGGTCATTTCCCATAAAATTTACAGTCAATTCCTAAATTAGGGTTTCAAAACTTTAATTTACGGATTATGACAGTTTAGGTTGCAAAACGGTCATTTCCATTAAAATTATACGTCAAATACCGTGATTTTACATAAAATGCGTTTGTAAGCATAACACGTCTAAAGAAAATACACACAAGGAAACTAGACATGAGAACAAATAAAACCTTATCTGCGATTTAGGAATTTTCGATTTTTAAGGAAAGGGAAGGGAAAAATCGATTTATGGAGGGAAATTTCACAAATTCCGGATATTTGAGTAGAACTCTACCAAAAATGGAACAAAGATGCTGAAAAAAGAGCTATGCGACTTTTTTAGGATATTTCCAAAACCACGTTTTTGTCTTTTTGTGATTCGCGACTTTTTTTTGGGGGGGGGGGTGGGGGGGGGGAATCGAGATACTTATTTTAGCGCTGAATTTGTATTCAGAAATCTATGGGAGCTGTGGTCACGAATTTTGATGCTTGGATTGTTTATATGTATCCGACACCTAAAGTAACGGGGTTTATCATAATTCCCCTCCCCCCTTCCCTTCTTGGAGGCAGGAATCAAAAAAAGTTTGTAAGCATAACTCGGCCCAAAATTACTTCATGGTGAAGGAAATACACATGAGGAGACGAGACTTGAGTATTAGACATTATGTACGATTTTGGATTTCTTGATTCTTAAAGGAGGGTGGGGAAAAATCGTTTTTCTGGGGAAAATTTTAGAAATTCCGAATTTTTGAGTAGAGCTCTACTGAAAATTATACAAAAGTATTGAAAACAGCCATGCGTCTTCTTTAGGATATTTCCAAAAGCACATTTTCGTCTTGTTGTGATTATTATTATTATTATTTTTTTTTTTTTTTGGAGGCGAGGAAGTTACAAAGGAATCCCCTTTTTAGCGCTAAATTTGTCTTGGGAAATCTATGGGATCTGCGGTCATAAAATTTGCTGCGTAAATTGTTTATATGCATCCGACACTTATTGCAACAGGATTTTACGAAATTTCCCCTTACCCCTCTTGGGGTTGGAGGTAGATGTTGTGTAGATGTTGATTAAGTCTACGCAAAATGTGCTTTGGTGAGATTTCACAAAACTTCGAACTTACCCGCTGGGGAAGGGGAAGTAAGAAGCAGGTAGCAGGTAAGTTGCTGTCGAAGGCAGTGGGGACCCGGACTCCTCACATTGAGAGAAGAAAAACCTCTATCGAACACCGTTGGAACTTAGGTTATTTATAATGATAGAGGATTTTGACAACTCTTTTAAGTATAGTGTCCAGGGAAGCGGGCAAAGCCTGCTAGTATAGCACACATATATGTAGCACACACATAGCCTGCTAGTATAGCACACCTGCTAGTATATGCACACATATTTTCAATCGCCAAAAATCATTACTTTGTGAGTAAGCACTTAAAATTTACAAAAGTGATCCATTTTACTCCAGTCTTCCCTACTACATAAAAAACAAATAGCACAACCCTAAATGCACTAACGGTGATTTCCAACTACAGTCTCAATGTATTCGAATTCTTTTGAATTACTCTATAAATGAATGGTTAATGGTTTTCATTCCATATTCTCAACGAAAAATGGTTTTATGCATATAAAATAAAGTCTCTTCTTTTATTAAATATAATACAACCTATAGATGTTAAACTGTATCTTCCAGAAATTTAATCTCAACAAAAAATTTAGTGTAGCACCTCTACATGATACAGATTTAGAATACTCAGTTTTAACTTCCTGCTACTTTTTTCTTTTTGAAATATTCTAATAAAAGACACAGTGGCCATATCTTAAAACCAGTTCTTTTTCAGATTCAGAAGACTTCAAAACGTATAAATATAGCAAAAACTTAATTTTGAAAATTTGACCCAAAAATAGTACTTCCTATACTCTATATGGGTAAGAGAAAGTAAAAAAGCGATTTATTTGATCAGCCTAACGGACGTAAATTACTAGATTTTGATACACGAGAACTTCAAATAAACAAGCAAGAAATTAAAAAAGCGATTTATTTGATTAGCGTAACAGACGTAAATTATGAGATTTTAATACACAAGAATTTCAAATAAACAAGCAACAAAAGAATTCTTAATGTAGCGCACGTGCAGTTTTTCGTACATAATTTTCATTCACTCAAAGAGAAAGAAAATTACCTTTCATCAAAAGGAAACGTGATAAGTAAACAAAAGTAACATCGTATAGTGACGTTAAAATTATTATCCTCAACGGATAAAACTGGTTCTTCTTTATCTCGTATCATACGATTTAAAGATATAACAAACTCAGATTCAAAACATTAGTAGGATACCCACGTAATTTCTCAAATTCAGAAAGAACCAATTTGTCTTCCTTTAAAGTAGTATGACATTTTTAGTTCCCCATCATACTATAGGTATGGGGAACTTAGGTAATCGTGAAAATTTTCGACCTCGGTTTTTTGGCTTTTCTACACGTTTTCAGGTGTGAGGAATCCGAAAATAACAAAATTTCTATGGTGTCTGTCTGTAGGGTGTCTGTTAGTGTGTCAGTGTGTCAACACGATATCTCACGAACAAATGATCGCAGAGAGGTCAGATCAGTTTTAAAGTATTACTTTCGACACTGGCAAGAACCCTATTCATTTGCAACATTCGAATTTAAAAACTTCGTAAGTTATTAGAAATTTACGATTTTCTTAACATGGGAGAATAGTACAAAAATTCACTTAAACGTGCATTTAATGGAAACTTTTTACTGTAAAAATGTCAGACCAGTTATAAAATATCAGTTTTGATGCCGAAATGAACATCAGTAACTATAAATATGCTACTTTGGAAATTTCGCAAGTTATTGGAAATTTACGAATTTTTTAACATGGCAGTATAGAGCAAAATTTCACATAAACGTCAATTTTTAGAGATATTTTCATCGTAAAGATGTCAGACTACTTTTGAAATATTATTTAGGACACTGGCATGATTATTAATGACTATGAATTTTCCAATATAAAGATTTCGTAAGTTATTGGAAATTTACGAATTTCTTAACATGGCTGAATAGAGCAAAATTTCACATAAACGTCAATCTTGAGGGATATTTTCATCGTAAAGATGTCAAACCACTTTCGAAATATTATTTAGGATACTGGCATGAATATCATAGACTACGATTTTTCCAATATAAAAAATTCGTAAGTTATTTGGAATTTACGATTTACTTAACATGTCAGAAAAGGCAAAATTGAGCATAAATTTCCATTTTGAGGATCGTAAATACATTAGACAACTTCAAAATTACATTTATGATATTTGTTTGAACATGATTGAATACAAATATTCTAATAGGAAAATTTCGTAAATCATTCGTAATTTACGATTTTATCAACATAGCGAAATTGTAACTTTTTCATATAAATATGAATTTTGGGGATTATTGCATTGGAAATAGTAGGATGAAAACTAAACAACGGAATTGACCCTGATAAAATAAATTAATAGATTAGAATAAGATATATATATCGAAGTGAACGATGGATAGCCTATTAGGCGGGGATTTCATTCTGTCATAATATCAAGCTTTGGTCAAATTCATTTCTTTTAACATGATTATAATATGTCTCGCACTAGAAATTTATGAGACCATAAATATGGTGGGGAACTGAGCAGAGTCCACCTATGCCAACTAGTTTTGTTTCTAGTTATTCTTTGCTATCGAAAAAGTTAAACTAAAGATTAACTTTAGGAATTTTTATTTATGAATTCTACCGTGAAAATTCATTTAAGCAGAAGGAAGATTGATTATTTTTTTTTTATATACCAACTACGTGAAAAAAGCCAGAGCAAGGAATCGAACCCGGCCCCTCCGCTTAACGTGATGAATGGAAGAGCATTCGTACGTTAAGCCGAGGGCCCGGGTACGATTCAAATCATATTCTCTCTTAAAAATTGTTTGAAAGCATCAAAAACGCTTAATGCAAACGAAAATGCAATTTCAGCAAATTTCCAATAATAACCGTTGCGTTAATGTGACTGAACATTTTTATGTGTTCCTATAAATCTCAATGCTACTCATACTTACCCTCGACGACAAATTTAAAGCCCCAAATCTACATTCCGCTTCTCCATGTCTTTTTCTAGTCAATTTTTCTTGTCCTTTTATTTTTTCCGGTGTAAGACTTTTTTTTTTTTTTTTTTTTTTTACACACTTGACATTGTGAGTTTTTTTGTTTTCGTCCCATGCTTTTTTCTATGAAATTTTGACTCTTTTTTTCCGTGTTTCTATGGATTTTTAGTTCTTTTTCTTCGTTTTCTACATCCTAAAGTGCGTTGAATAACCTACTATTTACAAAAAACATTTTTGTGCATATAAATAATATATTTTAAATTTATTAAGATTTGTGCAAATTTATTAAAATATAGTTTACAAAATAACCTCTCATAGAACGCAATGCTTTGGATTACTTACGGGTGTCCTTGTACACAAACCAGTCGTGGTGTTTACTCCACTTTCAATAGGAAACATCCGATAGTGAACTTGAATAACGTATATCAGTTTCAAGAAATTTCATTAATATTCACTGAAGTCAGTGCACAGACAGACCGACGGACAAGCAGATAGACAAATCGAAATCACAAACACTTTTTTAACTTCGTTGGAAAGTGTTAAAAACTGGTAACGACAGTAAAATCGTTGTCTAAAAAAAACAGTACGATCTCTCGTACTAATGAAAATAAATAAAATAAAAAATACTTTTTAATCATATGCTGTCAGTTTTTAAAATAAACGATTTTCTGTAAAAGAGACAAAAATAAAGTAAAGAGAAGAAACGAGGAAAAAAAATGGCCAAATAAAGTAAAATCTTAAAAAAAAAAAGGGGGGGGGAAGTTACCTTCTTTAACGCAGTTTTTAATACTATGTCCAATAAAGTTGAAAAGGTTTTTATGACTTCGGTTTGTCTATATCTCTGTTCGTCTATCTGTCTGCACTCTAATGCATGTAAATATTAATGAAATTTTTGAAACTGATATATGTTATTTTGTTGAATGTTTCCTGTTGAAAATGAAGTAAATACCACTGTTCGATTTTGGACAGGAACACTTGAAAGTATTCCAAAGCATTGCGTTCTAAGAGAGGTATTTTTATAAATCATATTTTAATAATTTTACTTTGCGAAAACCTTAATGAAATTAAAATATGATATTTATATGCACAAATGAACGCTTTTTATAGAGTAGAGTATGATTAGCATTACGTTTTACAAGCCCACACAAAAATATTCAGTTACATTACGGACTATTATTGGAAATTTGCTGGATTTGTATTTTCTTTTGCATTAAGGGTTTTTAATACTTTATAACGATTTTTAAGAGTGTATATTTTCAACACTTTCCAACAAGGCCTTAATGACTATCGGCATGTCTGTCTGTCTGCGCTCTAACTCCCATAAATATTCATGGAATTTTTAAAAATTGATATATGTTATTCAAGTTCGTTATAGGATAATCCTCATTGAAAGTGTAGTATATACCACTATTAGTTTGTATACAGGGATAGCAGAACGTATTCCAAAACATTACTCTCTCATTTCTACAAGCAATATTTTATTAGCTTTACTTTACACGAATCTTAATGGAATTAAAATGTGCTATTCAACTTTATTGTCGAATGTTTTTTTTATTTTATTTTATTGAAAATGGAGTAAATACCCGAAATGTTTTGTGTACAGGGACACCCGAAAGTATTCCAAAACACTGCGTTCTAAGAGAGGCATTTCTATAAACCCTATTTTAATAACTTTTTACTTTGCACAAATTTTAGTAAAATTAATGTATGTTATTCATATGCACAAAAATGCTTCAAAATTTATTGGGTCATACACAAAATATTCAGCTACATTACGATTTATTAATAGAAATTTGCTGAATCACATTTTCGTTTATATTAAGCGTTTTTAACACATTCTAACAATTTTTAAGTGTGAATATGATTCTATTTGTCTGTCCAACTGTCAGTCTCGCTATCTGCTCGTCTGCCCGCCTCCAGCGTCTGGAAATATTTTCACAATATCTTAAAAATGATGTATGTCATTAAAGTTCACTATGGAATGTTCCCTATTCAAAATGTCATTAATAGGTCTTGTACAACTAGTTTGTGTACAAAGACACCAAAACAAAAAAAAAAAAAAAAAAAACCTGCAAGTTGTTCCAAGTAGGGTCAAAATAAAACTTATTTATAAATCTTGTAATTTCACACTGATCATTTTTTAACATTACAAAATCAGACATTTCTGGGACACATTTGATTTTTTTTTATTATGGTAAGAAAGAAATTCATCATCTTAAAAGTATAGGCATTAGAAAAAAGTATAGACTTTAGATTATAAGTACTAGATTTTTTTTTTTTTTTTTTTTTTTCTTTTAACAAGCAATTACATCAAAACATTCATCGCCAAATAATGACGAAAATTTTTAAAATGCCAAGGGTGTCACATACTAAAGTTGTATCACAAAATGGTCTAGATATTATCAATTTCTTTCTATTCTAAAAATAAAGCCTAATATTTCATTTAAAAAGCAATAAATGATGTCAAATGATTTCAATTTGACATTAAATATGGGAATTTCTATAACATTTTCTCTGCTTTTGTCTTGTAATAAGCACTATTAATATTCCTATTCAGTGAAAAGCCTCGCAGGGATTAATAAGTGAAGCGAACCGGGGGTTGGTGAGCGGAGCGAGCAGGGCGGCAGAGCCTCCTAGTGTTTAAAAAAATTATTCAGAGCAAAATAAATACTGACCATGATTATTGGGGTTAAACAAAATAATGATCATTATATGGAATTATATATAAACAAATACGATTTGTGTGTCACAGTCACCAAAAATTTTTAAAAGTGGAATATGATATACATAAAAGGCGAATAGAACCGAAAAATGTCGATTATATATATCATACATCACTTCTTAAATTATTGGGGACAGTTGAATAAAAAAGTCGCGCAATCTGTACCAGATAGCGCTGTCTACCGCTTTAACGGTTGCCAAATTTCCGACCCACGCGACAGGCATCTAGTTTAGGAGGCTATGGTCATAGTACCTAAGGACGTAGTCCCCGCCCTTTTTCAGAGACACTTTCAAGAATTTTCCGCCTTTTTTGCAACAACAACACTCATGCAGATATTTTTATGATATTAAACACAAATTTATGGCATTTTTTTAAATAATATGTTATGATTAAATAGGCTTGAGATTATAAAATAAAAATAATGGTAATAAAAAAGGTGGAAATTTCTCCTCCCTGAAAGTGTCTTTAAAAAAAAAAAAAAAAAAAAAAATGGGCATTTGTACATATCTACTTTTTTTTTTTCAAGGATTTTCCAGAAGTATGTTTCAAAAATAAATGTTATTCGAATTTTATAGGCCTTTATTCAAAATCAAAATTAGTGAGGGAGAAAATAAGAAATATTCAAGACCCATACCATACTTGACAACCATCTCATTATGAACCGTATAATTTTTAGTACCCGCCTTTTTTTTTACACCAATAATTTTTTAGAGTAATTTTAGTCTTATTTAATCGTAACAACATGTGGAAAGAATTACTCTAAAAATATAGTGGTGTAAAAAAAGGGGCGTTTTTTCAGGGGGCGTTAAGAACTGTACGGTTATTAATGAGATGGATGGTAAGTATGCCCATACCACAGATTATTATACAGATAGGACACTCCCGTATATTGTTCGGTAACCAAAATTTGACTGCTACGACCCTATTGTCAACGGCTGTAAGTTTCTCGAGCTCTCCAGCTTACACAATCGCTCATCTTATTTTTATTGTATCTATGTTCATTGTAATATTAGTGCAACGTTAAACCCAACATCCAACCAACTAACCATTGTAACGATGTTTACATTAGGCAACTTTGTTATTGTTTACGAAATTGATTGTCGAAAGCAATTTATTTTAAGAAGCAAGTACTAAATATTAAGCAAATAAATTTCGAAAATATATATAAACCAGAATTTTTTTTTTTTTTTTTTTCTTTTTTTTTTCATTTTAAAGCATTTTGTATTATTTAAACCAAGCAATGTTAAATATTTAAGATTTTATTCCATACTGCTATTTCAGAATTACAGTTTGTTATATTAATTTGTACACTTGAACAAGAATGTGTTTGGCAAAATTTGTTTTCAAACATAGTATAAATTAGTTTTATTTCTTAGAAAATAGCTGTGAATGTTATGACTTTGTGAATTCAAAAGTAGTAGAAAAAGTGAAGGAAAGAAAACTGCACATATTTTTTCATTTGGCAATTTTATTATTGTTTACAAACTTGATTGTTAAAAGCAATTTATTTTAAGAAGCAAGTGCTAAATATTAAGAAAATAAACTTTGAATGTACAGTCAGCCAAAAAAAAAAAAAACGCCACCCCCACCTAATTTCGCCGTAAATTATCGTAGAAACATGCGACTGTTACCGATCAGTTTGTAATAACGTCTAGTTTATAATGTTATAGTTAGATTTTATTTAGGGGGTCATCTACATATTAAAACTGACATCAACTTCATTTTTTTCAATGGTAACCCCCCTTTTTTATAATTTATTTGAATCCTTTGGATCAAATCATCACGGAAAATGGTATAGTTTATATATTTCGCTCAATTTTTCATAGAGTTATAAGCTGTCAAAGTTTGGGGATGCTAATGTTAAATGAATGTGGCAAACATTAAATCATATCTTCCGAAATAATTATGATATTTAAATTCTGTTTTTTTTTATTCGTTAGAATGAAGTGACCCAAACATATTCCATGCAAATTTTTGCTAAAAAAACCTTTTTTGAATTATGAAAATTATTAATAAATTCATATTTGAAAAAATTATGAATTATGACCTATGTTAATTTTTGCACGAATAGAACGGCCATCATCAGAAACATGGGTTTCTAAATTTACAGCTCGTTCCTAACATTATTTTTTGAGTTACAGTGATATTTCATTTTTTACTGCTGTTAGAGGGGCGTCACTTGTTATAATTTGTATCCTCTGTGAGTCAATATTTCTATACATTTTGACGAAAAACTATTTTAATTTACCTTTATGTTATTATAATTGTTTTCTAATGAACATTTCGATGTTTATTATACAAATTGGCTTATTTTTTTTATAAAATTATCGCAATGCAGGCAAGAGATTGGGAAAGAATTACAAAAGAAATGTAGCCCTGCCCCTATATTGCGAAAACAGTATTAAAAAAACTAGTTTGCATACTCGTATATGACTCTATATGTGACACTGGTATGCATAAATGTCAATGGCATTTACTACATTGAATGCTGAAGACAAAATTTAAATGATTTAATTGGAAGTACGTAAAATAATTTTGTTTTATAATGTAAAGTTTTAGAAAAATTCTGTAAAGGCGTGGCTTTCGTTACAAAAAGGAGTTTACTCGATTCTGAAATGTAAAGTCTTTGTTCTTAAATATTACATAACTTTTTCTAGTTTCTCACTGCTAAAATTCTATTTTATCCCTTTTGGCTTTTGTTTTTAACTTGAATATTCTAGGATTCGTGATTCTCAAGTTATATATCATGATTTAGAAAATGCGGTAGGACGAGGATTATTATTTGAAAGGGCAATATACAGTGAAAAATACTTTTGTATTTGCTTTCTTTTAAATTAATATAATTAATTTTATCAGATTTTTTAAAACATATTTTCTACTTTAATCTTGTTGTGACATTTTCGCATTCGTTTACTCTACCGTTTATGCTATTTAAATTTTATCGCATGACGGAACATAATAAAATATAAACTTTTTATTAAATGTTTTTTTTTTTTTTTTATACCCCATAGTATAGTGATTTTTTTTTTTAATTTTTTAAAATCTATTATTGAAACAAAGCGCAATATTATTTATTTTCGATTATTCTAATCACGGCGTAAAACTGGCGACACATTTATCACGGAAAAAGTAATTTAAAACTAAGTAATATGTCTTATAACTTTTAAAGATATAGATTTTACGCATTTAAAATTAAGAATTCAAGTACAGTAGACGACTGCAGAACGGGGAGCGTATCTCCGAAATGTTGGCGCGTACAGAACAGATTGGCGCATTTTCGTAGCTAACGCCAAAATCTCTCTACCGCAAAGCAACCCTTGATTATACTTCGTTCCGCATTCGTGAAAACTTCAATCTTTTTTTTTTCTTCTTTTCTCCCTGTCAGAAGAATAAACTGCTGAAACTGTGTGTTAATGAGTTTTAGCGTCGTTATTTTTAAATAATATACTTAATGTCTAAATTTAGTAGGAAACCTTCACCTTTTTTTTTTTTTTTTTTTTTTTTTCTAATTATTTATTTAATTTTTACTTTTTCTGATCCATAAAAGGAGTAGAGAAAATATTGTTCTTAGGTCAAATTTTAGAAAAAAAAAAAAAAAAAAACTATTTTTTGTCCAATTATTTAATTTTTACTTTTTTCTTAATACAAAAAAGAAGTAAAGAAAAATTACTTTTGCTATTTTTACTTTCACTTACCCATTAGGTAGAGAAAGTATTGTTTTTAGGTCAAATTTCCGAACGCGAGATTTTGTTATATTTACACGTTTTGAGGTCCCCTGAATACGAAAATCATGTTTTTAGCAAATGGTCTGTGTGTGTGTCTGTGAGTGTGTCTGCCTGTTATCAGCATATCTCAAAAACAAATTATGGCAGAAAGTTCAAACTTGGTATTCTAAATGTGTATCATATAGGGATGCTACAGTAAGAATTTCGTTAAGATCAAGCAAATGGTTCGCGTACAGGGACAATCAAGAGAATTCTAATACATTACGTCTATGGGGGAAATTGCAGGTAAGTAGAGTTTAACGTCTATAGACTGCACTAAACCAAATGAAACGAATATATATTTTTTGTAATAGAGATAGTTAACTGGGAAAAAAATGTTTGTGTATGTAGGAGCCTCGCCTCCCGCCCCTGGGGGGAAGTCTCCCCTCGAGGGGAGTAAATTTTCATGATAGGTATCATTCAAAAGATCTCGCCAATACCTTTAAAACGAATGTTTGAACTATAAATCTGTGATAATTTAAAACAAAGTTATAGATTTTTTTTTTACTTTTAACGAAAAAAAACTTAGAAAAAAAAAATCTATTTTTTTTTTTTTTTTTTTTTTTTTTTCAATATTTTTTTTTTTTTTTTTTTTTTTTTTTTTTTTTACAATATTTTTGGCAAAATAGGGCAAAATTTCCTTTAAAAATCCATTAAGAGAAATATTTTATCTTTAGGATATCACATCACTTTAAAAATATCATTTATGTTACATCTCATAAAGTATAAACATTTTAATTTTAAAATTTAGCAAGTAATTTAAAATTTAAAAATTCTTTAATATGACAAAATAGGAAAACATTTTACGTAAACTTATGTTTTTGTCTTAGTGCATTGGAAATAGTAATATCATATCGCATTTGAAACTAAAGAACGAAAGCACGCCTAATAAAATTAATCAGCAAATAATAATAAGTTAAATGTATTGGATCGGATTGAGATTAGCCTAGTTAGAGGGGCATTTCAGTCTGCGACTATGTTAGTTTCCTATCATATTCATTACTTTTTAACATGAAGCTTAACAGAATGTTATTATGTTCGCTCTTAATAGCATTTCATCAGAACAAATATATGAGGAGAAATTGAGCAGAATCTATCTATACCGACATGTTTCTTTTAGGAAAAGGTTGTAGATAGATTATGCATATCCTTATTACCTTGTTTTTATAACACATTACGATTAGATTTTTTATGACTACTGAGAAGGAACAAATAGAATAGCACTAACAAAATCTTGAACGTTTCACTTTTTAACATATGTACGTTGGAAGGTGTAAAGATTGAGATGTCTAAGTGGAAAATTATATGTAGAAGGTTTTATGAACTCTAACTGTGGAATTTAAAACAAAATATCGATATTTATTATGATTAAGATATTCTTAGAAAAGTACATAATAGTTAAATATATAGTGAAAATTCAAGCTTTCCATCATAAGATAAATATTTTATAAAGTTAAGTCATACATTTAAAATAATAATAATAATACAAAATAATAGTTAAACAGAAATAGGGTAAGTGCACCAGTGATTGACACTTTTAGAGCAATCTCTGATGTTTTTAATGTTCTAGTCATCAGAAAATATGTTTAGAAATCTTAAATTAGTACATATGGCATGAAAGACATTCAAAACCACATACAGTCGGTAACAAAAGTGTCCGAACACTAGCAAAAATTAATATGTAGAAAAAGTACACTTAGTACGGTTTTGTTAAATAAATCCTTATCGAATCATGTTCTTACACTGACTAAGAACAGGATTCGACAAGGATTTATTTCACAAAACCGTATGAAGTGTACTTTTTTTACATAGGAATTTTTGCTAGTGTTCGGACACTTTTGTTACCGACTGTATATGTTAAAATATATACATTTGATAACAATTATATTTTTTATAAGTTTTATTTGACACCCACTCAGTGTTCCAGTAATTGACACTGCCAGTGTTTTATTTTACCAGTTTTATTTTACCTATGCTCCAGTGTTAGACATAAAATGTTAAAATTCTTATATGTAAAATACTATATGATTTTATAATTTTTTAATTATTTCCGGATAGATGTCAATTACTGGAGCACCTACCCTAGTTAAAAAATAATATAACATTTTTAACTTACCGATTTGGACGGTGGAGAACTCTGTATATAATCCAATGAGTATTGGTTATTCGACCAAACACTTTGACAAATTTTTCTGCTTCCTTCTCACATGTTAAATTAGATCTTAAAGTTAATACATTGTCATTATTAGAATGTATTATTATATGCGGAAAACTGCCTTTTAATTTTGAAATAATAGTGTCAGCTTCCATTTTGCGATTTAAAGCTTTAAATATAACATGATTCAACAATAAAAAACAAAAGCGGCAATGTTTATTTACACAAATTAAGTGCTGCGTAGTTTTTTCTCTTTGAACGTCCACATTTGGCGAAAATCGCACTGTTTGGCGAAAATTTGTCAATCTGTTCTGTACGCGCCAACATTTCGGAGATACGCGAACGGGGAATATTCGTTCTAGGCAATAGGAAACCGTTTTTTCTGTATCCATATTTATTTTCATATGAATACACACAATAATTATACTCTTTCTAGTGAAAGTATTTGTTTCATACTATTTTGTTTATATAAATATGAATATAAGGAATATTCTTAAGAAATATCGTAACACACAAGTTGTGAAAGAAACGCCCACTGGAGGAGTTACATATTTCCAAATGACGTGAAACTACATCAGCAGTCGCGAAAATATTAAATATCCTTTCTCAGATTTTAGTTTAAATCTTGTTACCTATATTTTTGTATATTATCTACTGTTGGTTTGTACGCCTAAAATTAAATGTAAAACTTTATAGTAACACTTTCATGCGGGGCTTACTGTATCAAATAAAAATATACCCAACAAGAAGTAGATAATTCTTTTTCTTAAATATTAAACACTTTTTTTTTTTTCTTTTAACCGCTGTTAATATTATTATCATTAAAACTATTATTCTTTTACCTTGGTTCCTAGATTTTTTTAATTCAACATTGTATTGTAGGGTTCATATGATTCAAGCTATTTAATTTTCTTCGTATGAAGTGATGTATTTTACTAATGTTTAATAAATACTCAAACAGCTCAACAAAACACAGATCTGATCATTTGTGAACTTTCGATGAATGAGAACGATTCGGCATAATGATAATCACACTTATCGACGTTCCCTGCCTATAGTGGCGAAAACGTCTACACCTGATAAATAAGGAACTAACTCACCGGAAGAAAGGGTTTATTTTTTTATAAAAAATATTTTCTGACCGGATAAACGGTGTGACACTGTTTAATTATTTTTTTGGTAATTTAATTTAGTATTCTAATTGTTTAAAGAAAAGTTTTGTATATTTTTCATATAAACGCGTATATAGATTTGTTGATTTCAAGACAGGAATATTATCTGTTGGTAAAATAAAAAAATATAAAATATAAAAGACATAATTAACTGTCACCTATGATAAGAAGTAAGATTATTACATTCGAGACACAAGTTATTATGTTTATTACAAAATTAAATTTTATTACATGGTAATATCAGTGTATGCTACGATTCCAGATATTTTATACGTACATTAAAATAAAAATGTCAGAAAATTATTTTAAAAGTGATAAAGTATTTATACATTCTTTTATTGAAAAAACTTATAAAACTATCTGGACAACATTAAAAAATAAAAAAAATAAATTCACGAACACTGTAAAAAGTATGTCCTATTTGCTGCCAGAAATTCTCTGTAATTTGAGGAAATACGTTCTGACAACGTAAGTTTTTCGTAAATTACGCGTATTTTCTCAAATTACAGAGAATTTCTGGCAGTAAATAGGACATATTTTTTACAGTGAAGAAGAATCGATTTAAATTGTTCTCTATGAACATATCGTTTGAGTGACAAATTTTTAATTTACTGTAAAATATTATCAGTGAAAAAACGTTCAGCATGATTTATAAATTTTAGACTTATCTTGATAATGTATCATGGGTAGAGTAAGTTAGAGGAAACATGGCAACATTTTAATTTATTTCAAAGAAAAATTAGTCCTACCTTTTTTAAGCCAATTTGATTGAAGTTAAATTATCTCTTCTCTAATAAGTAATTAGAAAGATGTAAAAAGAAAGATACTTTTAAGAAAAGAGGTGGAGATATAAAAGTGGTGAACTAAAATAATTTAAAATATTGGCATGTTTTATTAGTTTGGATAAACTCCTTTAAGAAGCTCTAATTTTTGTGCGCTTTTACATTAAAAAAAAAAAAAAAAAAAAAAAAAAAGAAGAAGAAGAAGAAGAAGCATTAAGATACAGTATACTTCTTTGCAATGAGTTAGCTTATAAATAAAGTTTTATTTCTTTTTGGAAACTTTTTTTTTTTTTAAGTAAGTTATTCAAAAGATGTCAAATGTCCTTCTTATGAATTTTATAATTTTACGTTTTGAAAAATTTTTCATATATTTCCTCTGAAAAGTAGAAGGACGGGAGAGATGTTGAATTTTAAATAGTTGCGAAGTAGGAAAACAGTAACATGTTTAATAGAAAATATTTTATTTTTATTGTAAAATCCGGACGTTTCTGACTAAGTCAGGGTTCTAGTTGAACTTGGAGGGGCGGAGCTTCAGACGTTATTGGGATGTGTAGAAATATTGTACAGAGACAAATGTGCCGACTTTTACAATTTATTCCGGAGCTTTGTTAGTTCCACCTTTATATATTATATCATACCACTTTTTTGTAACAAGGTTTCCACGGTCCGAAATTTTTCAAGTACTCTTCAAACAGTATTACCTAAAAAAACACTTTTTCTTAAATGCACATTATAAATTTAAGAATAAATTTATCTTAAGAATATTCTGATAAGAGAGTCCTTGAAAAAAGGCGTGGCCGTGAGAGTCCTGTGCATGCATGACACTTTTCCTATTTTACCGTTGGAGAACAATGCATAACATTGTTGAAATAATACATATAACATTTGTTATATAACACTGGAGAAATAAAATCTGCAAATAAATTGATCTGAAATATATGGGGCTGAAAATGCTCCGGAATAAGTGAAAGTGTTTTGAACTCTGTTAATGATAGGTTTTATAATCAGCTGATACAGCAGTAAATAATAAATTAGAGTAAGACATGTAAAATTAAACAGCATTTAAAAGAAATTTAAAATTTAATTTAGAAAATTATTAATTTAGAAATATCTGTATCCCAACAACAATGTATATGAAAAATAATGGTAAAAGTTAGAGAATTGTAGATTTATATTATGTTAAATTTACATGTTAAAATTTATCGATTTTTTTTTTTTTTTTTTTGTGAAATAAGCATAATAAAAATATGTATACCATACTTGCCAGCCTAACATAGAAGATTGTCATTCCCACCCCTTCCCGCATATTTTTTTCTAACCAGTCTTTTTTTTTTAGAGTACTTTTCTTCTTAATTAATTGTAATCATATTTGAAGAGAAGGACTTTAAAAATTAGGTGGTGCACAAAAAGGGGCGCTAAGTAACAATCTTCTAGATCAGGTTGACCCCTTAAAATACTTCACTGCCGAAAAAAAAAGTTCAACGAACTGCAAAATAAATAATTATTCCATAAGAAGCGATTAAATTTTAACATAAAATTACATATTGCTGCATAGGTATGAACAATTAATTTTCGTTCCTAATCAGTTTTTCTGGACATGATATAGTATTGTACAAATGTCATACCAATTACATTCCATAAAAGGAATGTTTACACCTAATTTTGCAGCTCTTTTCGTTTTCTATAAATTTTTAACCACAACATGTTCTTCCTATATATTACCCTTTAATTAAATACAATAACCTATTTTTACTCTGTATGTGTTTCACTTCACATGAAGCTAGAGTAAATAGAAGATCCAACGCCGTATTACGAAAATGGTCCTGATTTTGACTGAGTCTGCTATCACGGCTGACCCTCGCGCCATCTATTGATGACTCTCGATAACAACATTAATTTTTTAAACGAAGTTGTGAATGACAAAATTTAAATATATGGCTGAATATCACATAAATGTGCATTTTAGTGTTTCAGGTCTTTATTATTAATTTTAAGCAAATAAATTGTAAAATTTTATTACTATTCTTTAGAAGTACCTTTTTAAAAAAGCATCCAATCATAAAATGTGAGTTTATAGCAATTTCAGTATTTTTTAGAAAATTTTAAACCTTAAAATCGTCATTTTCGTGACTGTCTCCAAGACCAAATGTTTACATACAAAGTATGTTTTTACTAAGAAAAATAAAATGATAATTATAATAATTGTTAATTCTTGTAAAAAAAACTATTTGTTTTCAAAGGAAATTTTTTTTTCTTTTTAATTACGTTAATTTTCATGCATGAGTAATTAAAATGCTTGTATGCAAGTCTTGACGTCATTTTCGTGACACGTGAAAATAACTTCATATATCATCAAGGGATGGTGCCACCATTCACTTTTTTTAAAGTTTAAGATCAGAAATCAACATTGACGATATGTGGGGAAAATAAATCTCAAGAAAATTAAAAACAGGTAAGAGTTAACATTATTTTTATTGTTTACATGCTGTGCGTATTTTTATTGCTTGTCATTTTCGAGATGCATAAAAAATAAAAAAATATTATTATAAAATTTAGAACAAAGTTTTATTTTAATATAGAATGACGACCAGAAGAAGAAAATGTGACAATATCGGCTTAGTGAAAGCATGTTTTTCAGTACAGAACGAATTATTGACGATTTGTCATTTTCGTGACGGTCATTTTTGTGACGTCACGAAAATAACATTTGTTGCAGATTTACTATTTTGTAAGCCATGGATTTAAATAATTTTTTATTTTGAGTTAAAAGATTTGTTGGTGTAGGATAAGCTTTATATTTAAATATTTAAAGTACTTTCCGGTATCCAGGTAAATATAAAAAAAATTACATACGACATTAATATTAAGATACAATTAAAAAAGCAAACTTTTAATTTTTTTTTTTTTTTTTCCCTTTAAGGTGTCATTGAGAATGTTACTCAAAATATTTTACTTGTGTCATTTATGGCAAGATGCAGAAAAAATAAGTTTGCATGGCCTGAGAAAGAGGATGTCCATGAAATTCAAGTGCCACATATTCTGTGCAAAATTAGGAATTCTCCTGAACCTGCTTCAAATAGATATTTTAAACTTCAGGATGAAGATTTTAATAATGTTCAAAATGCTTTTTCTGAATTTAATTCAGTTAATCATTAAACTTGTAACTACAAGGATTTTAATACAATAAAATTGCTTGATATTCTCATTATTGCTCTTTCTTTTCCCTTCACAATCTTTTCTCTATTGTTCTAATATGTTCCATTTTTAATATTATATGGTCCTATTTCATTGACAAACAATGTTATTTCAGTGAAAAATAGTCATTTTGACAAATATTGTCATTTCAGTGACAAACAGTCGTTTCAGTGACAAACATTGTCATTTCAGTGACAAACCAGTCATTTCAGTGACATCATTTTTTAACATCTTTAAATGCTATAATTAAAAATTTAATGCAAGTAAACTAATTATTTCCAGTTTATAGTCAAGAGGTATGCAGTCTATGATATTTCCCATTGATATAATTTATGTTTATAAAAAAATAAATTTAATTTTTTTTTTTTTTTTAATTTAAAAATTTTGGGTTTTTTTATTTTATTTTATTTTTTAAAATGGGAAGAACTTTTTAGAAAAGCCTAAGTCTTGTATTTTTTAAGGAATCTGAACCAAAAAAAAAAAAAAAAAATTAAATGGTAATTTTGATTTTATAAGATAATTAAAATTATAAATTTTTTTTGAAAAATTTCAATAAAATTTTTAAAAAATTATGATCGATCTCTGTCAAACTCAGAATTTATTTAAGATGTACTTACGGACTTATTTTAAAAAATTCAAATTAAAATACAAAGTTTGAAAAAAAAGTTTAAAAAAATCAAAAATGCACACTTATGTGATATTCAGCCATATATGAATTATATTAGACTTAATGGGTTCTCATAAAACTCACGTAGGAATATATATATATATATATTTATTTATTTATTTAATATTTTCCAATATACTTACACTTTATTTTCTTACCTTTCCTAATTTTATTTAACATAATTTTCGATGTTATGGATAAATTTCAGCTATTTCTTATATGTATTTTCATGTTCATAAATACTTCCATATTTTATTTTAATAAATTTTATTCCTTGATGTAAAAACTTTAACGAATGCTTTAGAAATATGCAAAATATAGAAAACGCAATAAATTATGAAGGAAAAAAATTAATTAGAAAATAATTAAGGTGTTTTAATAAATACATTATATAAGATATTTATACCCCGACCCCTGCTAATTATGTTTTATTTGGAGGTAGTTATGTAGAAGTTAAAGCTAATTGATTGTAATTAAGCCTAGATGCATTGCCTCCGTAGTAGTCCTTTTAAGGAAACGTGAGGTGCCGGGTTCGATCAAAAGTGCACTCGTCAGTCTAGCCGTTCGGAATGTTCCGTAGTTTTCTCCGAAACTTGCGTAAATACGGACTACGATTCCTTAGAAAGACCTCCACGGAAGGTACTCACCCTCAGGCCTAGGACGCAAGTGCAGTCAATCGGCCTTAATCCCAAACATCAACACCAACACATTTTTAACGAAACCAAGTCCATATTTACGCGAGTTAAAAAGAAAAAATAAAATAAAATAAAAAAAAAACGGAAAACTCGGAACTGTTAAAATGCTGATCGTGCTCTGGGATCGAACCCAGCATTTCCCATTAACCAGTTTATTTTGAAGAAAGAAATGTAACTGATGTATATGCCTTGTATGCAATGTAAAAGTGCCTTAAAAAGTTTTATTTGAAACAATTTTCATTTTTCCTATGTTAAAATTCTTTTAGTTATCCCAACTTCAACTCAGAAATGTATACTATTATTTTTTTTAAAAACCAAAAAATTTTAATCAAAAGGGGAAAAGCGAATTTGTAAACCTCTGTTCTAAGGGGAAAAAAAAACATAATAAATAAATAATATGTATTGAATTAGCTTTTTGAATGAAAAATAAATAAGTAAATAAAATTTATAAATAATGGTTATGCTTAAAAAAAAAGGTCAGTTTGCAAAAAAATTTAAATCCATGAACTAATACCTGAGAAATTTATAAAATAAAATAATTTAATTATAAATTTATTTAAATAATTATCAAAATTTAAATTAATTTAATTTTTAGTGGGATGAAGATAACATTCTATTTGCAAAATAATCAAACTTATATTTATTCCCCCCCCCCCTTCCACACACACACACGCTAAGAATGATTTATCTGCACTTAGATCCTAGACTTAGGTGGACTGACTCCCTGTTGGTCTTTTTAAAAGGACCTAGTTAGTATTTAAGCGAATTTTGAAGCAAACCTTGGAAAACTCTGAACGGCCAAGTTGAGGCAGTTCCCACATGCATGTTTTATTTTTAATTTAGTTATTCCAAATTTAATTCAAAAGCTTATGCTTTAACTTTAGTGAAAAATTTTAATCATAAGATAAATAATGCCATTTCGAATCATTAACACATTTTTGTTAAATTCATTAGTGAAGAATAATGTATTTCAGTTTTTAGAATGTAAAAAATGACATTAATAACTAAAATTTCAAATAGTTACACTGTTTTAATTGCAGCTATCTCCTGTACAACAATTCTGCATTCATACTTCTGAATTCTTCTTACTCTCCCCCCCCCCAGATTGTAAGAAAATCTGAGAAATTTATAAGACATATTTATAAGATTTATAAGAAATTTATAAGATTTATAAGAGCTGCACACTTACTAGATTCGAAAGCAGAACATAACGACTATTGTTGGAGTATGTTTTATTCCAAATATATATGTGTATATATATATATATATATATATATATATACGATGAAATGTATTTAGTCATTCAAAAATTAATTCAAAAATTTGTACCATTAATTTTTTAAAAAATGATAGCGATTTTAATGAAAAGGAAAAATGCGGTTATTTAAATCGTTATTCGAAATTTATTTTTTTATTCTTATAGTAATAATAATAATAATAAAAGTTTTAGCTTTTAGAATGCTAATATCCACTAATGACTACAAGGTCCTGTCATTGAAGCTGTAGACATGAGTTGCTGGGTTTGATACTTGGTCGAGCTCATCGATCTATCCGTTCGAAATGTTCGGTGATTTTCTCCGAAACTAAGTTAAATTCGGCTAAGATCCCTTAGAAAGACCCTCATATAAGGCACTCTCACACAGGCCAAGGATCCTTGTGCAATCAATCGGCCTCAATCTTAACAACTTTTAAAATGTAAAAAAAAAAAAAAAAAAAAAAAAAAAAAAAAGCTTGTAAAAAAATTAAATTTATGAACTGATAACCTGAAAAAATTAATAAAATATATTAAAGGCAATAAACTTACTGTGCAAAAATCTCTTGCAAAATAATCAAAACATTCACTTCACCCTCCCCCCCCCCCATGATGTTGTTTTACCTAACTTAGGTCTTAGACTTAGGTGCATTGCCTTCATATTGGTCTTTCTAAAGGGACCTAGTCGTATTTACTCGAGTTTTAAAGTAAACCACGGAAAACTCCTAACGTTTATTTTGACGACCGTTACCTGGAATCGAACCAAGCACTTCCCACTGACTATTTTCGAGAGCAGACACATACTACTACAGTTGGAGTATGTTTAACTTCGAAGAAAAATAAACTTATGAAATATAAGCTTTGTAGGTAATGTAAAAATGATTTTAAAATTTTATCAGAATCAAAACTTATATTATTTCCATGCTAAAATTATTTTTTCTTGTCATTCCAATTTTAAATAAAAAATTTATACCATTAGTTTTTAAAAAATGAAGCAATTTTAATCAAAAGGTAAAGAGGCTTTTTAAATTACTATTATAATTTTATTTATTTATTTGATTCATTAATTTAAAAAAAGAAATGTTACATCCAATTAAAATTTTTAAATAGCTACAATTAATCTAAATTATCTAAAATTATATATATATATATATATATATATATATATATATATATATGTATGTATGTATGTATAAAGATGAAAAAAAGGAATGAAAATTAGAAAAAAAAAATCAGTTAACTATTTTGGAAAATTTTATTTATTACTTATTATTTTTTAAATCATTCTTAAAAAACTAATGTATCTTAGTTTTCAAAATTAATTGATTAAAATAAAAATGATAAAATTTTTAAATAATATCTACATGAAAAAGAAATATATCTTAGCATTTAGAATTAATGATTTAAAAAGTAATAATTAAAAAATAAAATAAATATAAAAATGTTCAAATAATCACTTTATTTCTCTGTATACTCACATTAATGGCATAACAATTTCTAGGCAATTTTTTAAAAAATAAGTACCTAAAATTACTTAAATTTTATTAAAAAGCAATTATTTCCATAAGCTTTCAGTGCTAATCTGCTATAACGGCTAATCTTTGCGCCATTTAGCGATCTGTTGATTAACTAAATTTTCTGCCGAATCCCCTATCTCGTTTTCCCTCCTCCCCTCTTTCTTCATGGTGTTTCATCCATAGCAGGAGAAAGAAAGGACAACGAAAACTATTTTGAAAACTATGATCTGTTCCCTTGAAAGAGTGCTACAGGCAAGTTCACAATACCTACGCAGTTCGTCCAAAGGGATAGAATTCGTCCCGCTGTTTGGACGAGAGGATATAGCACAACAGCTAATCAACGATTAGGCTGCGGAATAATACTTTTCTATTTTCTTTCGATCGATGTTTTGTATTTTTATGGTAAATTTGATTAATGAAAGCATTTACAAATGTTTTTCGATGATATACTATACATTTTTTATATTATAGACCATTTTCATAAAGAGATTAAAATCTTTTACTGCCTATTTGTTCGTATTTATAAAGTGACATTATTCATTTTTTTTACCCCACTTTGAAAAGTAGTGATTTTTTAAAAACCGAATTTGTATGAAAAAATAATAAGATTAAAATATGTAAAACTGTATTTTAATTTTAATTTTAATTTACTATTTGTTTTTTCATTTGTAAAACTCACGATTTATACTATTTTCTAAATGAAATCATTTACAATAATCAAAATTTTCAGATCACTATAGGTTCATGTTTGTTTCCATCTACTTGAGGCGTGTTAATGATAAATGTAAAAGAGGATTTTTTGAAGTAGAAGCAGCGATATTTTTGAAATTAAGTAAAGGACAAGCTATGAGAAAACGATGAAAGGGGAAAAAAAGTTAAAGAATTGTACAATAAAACCTCATCGTTTTTAAATCGATCTGAAAGTCATAAGAAAATAGACTTCTAGAATTTAATTAGTGCAAATTGTACATATTACAGTCATAAGACAAGGGTTCAAAATTTGAGAATAAGTTGAAATTGCCAATTCTTCAAATATTGAAGTATAGTCATTTACACAGCATTAGACGCTCTTCTTTCCTTTTTTTTTTCTTATTTCAATTCCTACTAAAATGGAGATATATTATATCATCGTAAAACATTTGTAAATACTTTCATTAATAAAATTTACCATAAAAATACAAAACATCGATCGAAAGAAAATAGAAAAGTATTATCCCGAAGCCTAATCGTTGATTTGCTGTTATGCTATATATTCTCGTCCAATCAGTGGGGCGAATTCCATCCCTTTGGACGAGCTGCGTAGGTTGATCCTAGCGTGCTGCAGACATTCTATTCGCTAAATAAAAACCAATAAAAATCTTTTAATTTATAAGCTATCATAGAAAGTTTTGCAAATTAGAATCGTTTTCTATTTTTTATCAACATTTCTGAACTTTATTTCCGGTGTGAAATGTAATAAATAATGTATATTGCGTGGTAGATCAAAATTTATTTTTTCTAAATGTATAGACGGTCCCCTAAAACATTTTCACGTGTAACTCTGTTTAGAATTGATTTAAAGTATATAAATAGGTAGGTTTTCCGAACTGCCTTGATCTCAAAAATCGGAATATGAGGCCAAAAATAGGGGTCGTCATTGAAAAAAAATGAAGTTTATACCTGTTTTAATATGTAGATGACCCCTTAAGTAAAATCGAACTACACCATTAAAAACTAGACGTTGATGCAGATCGATAGGTACCAGTCGCATGCTTCTACGATAATTTACGGCGAAATCAGGTGAGGGGGGTGGCGTTTATTTTTTGGCTGACTGTACATAAAATAAAAACATTTTTTTCATTTTAAAGCATTTTGTATTATTTAAAACAATCAACGTTAAATATTTAATGATTTCATACTGCTATTTCAGAATTACAGTTTGTAATTTTAATTTGTACTTGAATATGGATATGTTTGACAAAGCATATCTTTAAACATTATAAAAATTAATTTTTATTTCTTAGAAGAATAGCTGTAAATGTTTTGAGGATAATTTTGTGAATTCAAAAGCAATAGAAAGTGAAGAAAAAGAAAACTCCCCATACTAACCTGCTACTAACTACTCGCGAAATAGAAAAACAATTTTCGATCAAAGATGTTATTCATGTAGACTTAACACTTGTAGTTCCCCTCTGTTGACACTAGTGGTGCTACTATATTTCCGGTTCGCGTTTTAGCTTCACTGTCCTATCTGTATGATAATATGTGGCCCATACTAACTATGCAATGTTATTATTCATTAACTTATCTCCGATCATTCCTTCCTTTTTAATATAGGGGTCGAATACTCTGGACTTTTTCCACGACACTTTCTTGAATGAGCTATTTCTGCCTTTTTTACTACAATATTTTTATATAACCTATCTTATTTAATCATAATACATTACTATAAAAATAAAATAAAGATACCTAAATAAAAATAGTGCTAGCAAAAAAGGCGGGTACCTAAGAGTGTTTTGAGAAAGGGACAGGAAATACAACCCTGTAAATATTATATTATAAGATTTCGTTTAATTCTCAAATACATGACTGTGAAGGTGTTCACATATGTTTGGTTAAATTTTAATTGAGTTTTTATTTAAAACAAAATCTAATGATAAAATAATGCATTATCGAAATATAAAATAATTAAATTTCATGTGTGATATTTTATTCACATAATTTGTTTTCAGACATTTGAAGAAAGAATTGTTTTTTTTTTAGTGTCATTAAAAATTGCACAATTTTAATTATACATACGACCTACACTATTTATTAACATAAAACATTAACACACATCATTCAGAAATCTAATTTGTATATATTTTATATCTAAATTATAAATAAAATGTTTATCTTTTAAATAGAAAAGTAATTTATTTTATGGGATAAAAAGAAAATAAAATAATAATAATATCTAACGGAAATTCTGACATTAAACGTAATTATAAAATAAAAAGTGTTCTCAAATAGTCATAAAACAAGGAAACTCATTGTCAGAATTTATATTATTTCAACACAGGATGTAATTTATTTTAGATTGCGCAATATTGATGACTGCACTTCTTAACCGTCTCTTTCTCTTGTCTAACGGTAGTTTGGCAAAATGTTGGCGATTAAAGGGTTACTACAATTATAAACCGTCATTACAAATTCAAAAATTAACATTGTTTATCCGATAAACAATGAAAGTATTTGGCACTATAATTTGGCTGTTTTTCTAAAATTTGGCTCTTTTTCTTCAGACATCTCAGATCTGTTCTGGTGTAGGGATCTCAGAACTGCTCCAGATCATAGGATTGTAAACATGTAATTACTTCGCTCTCTCCCCCATCTTATGCGACAATCTCAACGTTTAACCCTGGGTTTATGTACTTCATTATTAAATGTTTCACAACGCTCTGTATCTAATTATTGGATATATTAATACTTTATATATTTTTGCAAGAATTATTCAATAAAAGCATCTTGATGACAGCAATTGGACTTATTATTGAAGTATTGCTAACCTGACTTTCTTTACAGAAATCTACATTAGTCAACGATCACGACTACGTGAAGAAATTCATCTTCACAATGACCCTAATGAAATTCTGTTAAACACAAATTGTTAATGTGAGACCATTATTTTGTATAGCTTTATGTAAGAGTATCATATGGTTCATGTTTTATGTAATATTCTAAAATGAAGAAATATTTATATAACAGAAAATTATTTACATTATATATGAACAACAATGAATTTTCTAATTCAGAAATACATTTCAGAAACCTAGCAGCGATTTCTTTAAAATTTAGTGTTCATTTGATAAATTTATTGAAAGAAATTTTTTTGGCAAATTTGTCTAAGGAAAAAAAAAAGTTAATTTATAAATATATATGTAAATTTGAAAATTTAAAAATGAAATATGTATTAATTAAACATTAATATTCGTATACAATTGAAAATACCTGTACTATTTCATATTAATACATACTGTGTGACAATCCACATCGTAGGAGAATGCGTGCGAAGATAATAAGTACAGGGTGGTCCATATAAAATGGTCCATGAAATACATGGCGTGGACAGAATACCAAAAATAGACCGTGTTTTATGATGACCGCGCGTTGTTCTTATTATACAGGGTCGGTTTAACAGGGAGCACTCAGGACAAAAAAAAAAAAACTGTATTTCGTGTTAAAATACAATGTGTGAAGATCCATATCATACCAGAATGTGTACACTTAATACTAATATAATGCATTTTATGACGACCTTCTATTATGCGAAACTGGTTTTATATAGAGCACTCTATATTACCTCCACTTTTATTTTATGTCTTTTCCCCTTCATCTGTGCACCGATATTTATCTGCCTTCTTTTTTACTTCTTGTTTCTCTACATTGAATTATATTTTCATATATAGTAAATATAAATGTAAAAAAATTTAAACGTAGGATGTAGGCAGGACACCAACTCATGCAATTTTTTATTATAATCATGTTTGTAAAAATATCTTCTCGTTATAATATTCCAGAATTTATATAAGCTATGTTAAAATTTTTCTATCTTGAAAAAAAAATCATAAATAAGATTTACGTAATTCAAATCATGCCTATAAAACAGTGTTATTAAATACATTTTTACCACCAAGAAATTTTTAATTTCTTCTTTTTATGTATATTTAACACAATCTTGGATTATGAAGAATTCTATTCAGATGTTAAAACGAAAAGTTTCGGTTAACTCCTGAACTTTGCGATTGGTTCATATCCCCAGAATTTGCAGTATTAAAAATCCGCTCGGGCCCAGGTCCAACTTCTCATGAAAATGAAATTTCAAAGAACAAATGTATTTATTCAAATTCTCTTCATATTTTCCCTATCGAAAATGCAGTAAATATCACCAATGGTTTCTTTGCAGGGATACCCGAAAGAATTCCAAAGCATTGCATTCTACTAGAAGTATTGCCATAAGCCCTATATTAATACCTTTTCATTGCACAAATCTTAATGAAATTCGAATGTATTATTCAAGTTCACTATCCAATGCTCCCTAGTGAAAATAGAGAAAATACCACCACTGGTTTGTACAGTCAGCCAAAAAAAACGCCCCCCCCAACCTAATTTCGCTGTAAATTATCGTAGAAGCATGCGGCTGATACCTATCGATCTGCAACAACGTCTAGTTTTTAATGATGTAGTTAGATTTTACTTAAGGGGCCATCTACCTATTAAAACAGGCATAAACTTCATTTTTTTCAATGACGACCCCTATTTTTGGCCTCATATTCCGATTTTTGAGATCAAGGCAGTCCGGAAAACCTACCTATTTATATCAATTCTAAACAGAGTTACACAGGAAAATGTGTTAGGGGACCGTCCATACATTTAGAAAAAATAAATTTTGATCTGCCACGCAATAAACATTACTTATTAAATTTCACACCGGAGACGAAGTTCAGAAATGTTAATTATAATATAAAAAACGATTCTAATTCGCAAAACTTTCTATGTTAGTTTAAAAATTAAAAGATTTTTATTGGTTTCTATTTATTAAACATTAAATAGATACATCACTTCATACGAAGAAAATTAAATAGCTTGAATCATATGAACCCTACAATACAATGTTGAATTACAAAAATCTAGGAACCAAGATAAAAGAATAATAGTAATAATGATAATAATATTAATAGCAGTTAAAAGAAAAAAAAAGTGTTTAATATTTATGAAAAAGAATTATCTACTTCTTGTTGGGTATATTTTTATTTTATACAGTAAGCCCCGCATGAAAATGCTACTATAAAGTTTTACATTTAATTTTAGGCGTACAAACCAACAATAGATAATATACAAAAATATAGATAACAAGAGTTAAACTGAACTCTGAGAAAGGATATTTAATATTTTCGTGACTGCTGATGTAGTTTCACGTCACTTGGAAATCTGTAACTCCTCCAGTGGGCGTTTCTTTCACAATTTGTGTGTTACGATATTTCTTAAGAATATTCCTTATATTCATATTTATATAAACAAAATAGTATGAAACAAATACTTTCACTAGAAAGAGTATAATTATTGTGTATATTCATATGAAAATAAATATTGATATAGAAAAAAACGGTTTCCTATTGCCTAGAACGAATATTCCCCGTTCTGTAGTCGTCTACTGTACTTGAATTCTTAATTTTAAATGCGTAAAATCTATATCTTTAAAAGTTATAAGACATATTACTTAGTTTTAAATTATTTTTCCGTGATAAATGTGTCGCCAGTTTTGCGCCGTGATTAGAATGTGCGATAAAATTTAAATAGCATAAACGGTAGAGTAAACGAATGTGAAAATGTCACAACAAGATTAAAACAGAAAATATGTTTTAAAAAATCTGATAAAAATTAATTATATTAATTTAAAAGAAAGCAAAAACAAGAGTATTTTTCACTGCATATTGCTCTTTCAAATAATAATCCTTGTCCTACCGCATTTTCTAAATCATGATACATAACTTGAGATGCACGAATCCTAGAATATTCAAGTTAAAAACAGAAAACAAAAGGGTTAAAATAGACTTTCAGCAGTGAGAAACTAGAAAAAGTTATGTAATATTTGAGAACAAAGACTTAACATTTCAGAATCGTGTAAACTCCTTTTTGCAACGAAAGCTACGCGTTTACACAATTTTTCTAAAACTTTACATTATAAAACAAAATTATTTTACATACTTCCAATTAAATCATTTACATTTTGTCTTCAGCATTCAATGTAGTAAATGCCATTGACATTTATGTATACCAGCGTCACATATAGAGTCATATACGAGTATGCAAACTAGTTTTTTTAATACTGTTTCCGCAATATAGAGGCGGGGCTACATTTCTTTTGGAATTCTTTCCCAATCTCTTGCCTGCATTGCGATAATTTTATAAAAAATAAGCCAATTTGTATAATAAATATGGAAATGTTCCTTAGAAAACAATTAAAATAACATAAAGATAAATTAAAATAGTTTTTCGTCAAAATGTATAGAAATATTGACTCACAGATGATAAAAATTATAACAAGTGACGCCCCCCTAACAGCAGTAAAAAATGAAATATCACTGTAACTCAAAAAATAATGTTAGGAACGAGCTGCAATTTTGGAAACCCATGTTTTTGATGATGCCCGTTCTATTCGTGCAAACATTAACATAGGTCATATTTCATAATTTTTTCAAATATGAATATTTTTCATTATTCAAAAAATGTTTTTTTAGCAAAAATTTGCATGGAATATGTTAGGGTCACTTCATTCTAACGAATAAAAAAAACAGAATTTAATTATCATAATTGTTTCGGAAGATATGATTTAATGTTTGTCACATTCATTTAACATTAGCATCCTCAAACTTTGACAGCTTATAACTCTATGAAAAATTGAGCGAAATATATAAATTATACCATTTTCCGTAATGATTTGATCCAAAAAATTCAAATAAATTATAAAAAAAGGGGGGGTTACCGTTGAAAAAAAATGAAGTTTATGTCAGTTTTAATATGTAGACGACCCCCTAAGTAAAATCTAACTATAACATTATAAACTAGACGTTATTACAAACCGATCGGTACTAGTCGCATGTTTCTACGATAATTTACGGCGAAATTAGGTGTGTGTGTGGGGGGGGGGGGGGTGACTGTACATAGGGACATTCAAAATTATTGTAAAGCATTGTATCCTATGGGATATATTTCTATTAACTATTTTTTAACAAATTTTTGTGAAATTAAAATATATTATTCATATATTATTTACATATAAAAATGAATGCTTTGCGTAGTATAGACGACAAAAAGCATTGATGCCAATAATTTAACATTTCCGGAGTATTTTTAGCCCGCCTTTATTCCGCACCCTTTTATTTTTAGAATTTTTTTTTTTTTTTTTTTTTTATTTAACTACGATAAAATAAGAAAAATTTACACGCACAAAAAAAAAAAAAAAAAAAAAAAAAAAGAAAGAAAGAAAAGAAAAGAAAGAAAGAAAGGTGGCATGGATTAAAGGCGAGGCTAAAAACGCTCCGGAATAAATTAAAATGTTGGCAACTCTGCAATTAGCTGTAAGATTTACAGAATCGCAGAAATATATTAAAATATATGAAGAGCTGTTTTAAGAAATAGCTGAATTGCATTTTAATTTTTTAAGCATTTTAACACTTTTTAACAATTTAATATTTAATATGATTTGAATTAGTATATGTGTCTAACTCTCGGATACTTTATCTCACCGCATGCCCAATTCCAACGTCCGTACACATTTCATAATTTCTTAAAAATATTATATATTATTCAATTTCATTATGAAATATTCTTTATTTAAAAGGGCATTAATACATACTGTACAACTGGTTTCAGAACAATGACACACACACACACACACACAAAAAAAAAAAAAAAAAAAAAAAAAAACAGTGTATCCTGTTTTAGGGAAGATATTTTTATAAATCAGATTTAAATAACTTTCTACTGCAAAAATCATAATGAAATTGACATTATTGCTAATATGTCAAAATAAAGGAACAAAATAATGATTAACATATTGAATTATATATAAATAAGCTCAGTTTTGTAACTGCCGCACACTACTTATGAAATAAAACTGGAATGAGAACAACATTAGTTGGCTATCTTCTTTTAGAATGACTAATTGGGAGCCGAGGTAGATTTTGAAACCGGTTAGTATAATATTCATAGTAAGAAGAGTCGTACGTACTCCACGCTCTTTTTTACAGGACAGTCTCAAATAATTTTTGCTTTTTTGCTACCACTACTCTTTCATACAAAAATCTGTATCCTGTTTGTAAAGAAATGTATCATGATTGAATAGGATAGAAATTATTATATAAAATAATGGTAGTAAAAAAGTGCATATTTCTACTCCCCGAAATTATCCTGAAAAAAGGGCGGGGATTACAACTCCTGCAGGGCTTCTGCATACCCCCCTTTTTTACATACACTTTGCACTACTAATTTTGAACAATGCATTTAATATTAAATTTGTTGTGTATTTTTGTAACAAGCTTCTCTACAAAATTAATGGTGAAAAAAAAAAAAAAAAATTAAAGACAGTACAAAGACATGCGCTATAATTTTTCACAAATTTATTTTTTACAATTCTCAAGCTTTATGAATATAGACAGACATTCCACGGCTGAGCTTTTTCTAGCGACTCTTTCACAACTATTATCTAAATATAAATTTATTTTTAAATGTACAGTGTACATTTTTTAATGAATTTATTGTAAGATAACAGTGGTAGATAAGTGCTTATAAAAATTCAAGCCGTGGGAACTCTGAGAATAATCACTGCCATTTTTCATGATTTTCATGATTGAGTTATTTCTGCCTCTTCTGATTCTACAATTTTTATATAACAATTCCTGTCTTATTTAATCACGATGCATAACTATAAAAATAAGATAAAGGTTTTCGTATGAAAATAGTAATAGCAAAAAATGCGGAAATTCTTATCCCTAACAGTGTTTAAAAAAAAAAAACAGCGGAAGTACAGATGCTGTAAATATAATAAATTTTTGCTTAATTCACAAATACCGAGCGCTACTGAAATTGATTTAAATCCACATTGTTATAGCGAGCAAAATATTTCCCATGACTTCCTGTAAAATTGTTATTTGATACATGATTCATGTAATATTCTAAATGGAAGAAACATTTATATAACAGAAAATTATTTACATTATACATAAACAACAATGGATTTTTATTTAACGTTCTCTGATAGCCAAAAGGTACTATTAGGGGGACCGGAAATTAACGTCGTTTTGAATTAAAATATGTGACATCGGTAATTTATCCTAGATAAAATTTAAGATATTTTTAGGTAACTTATAAGATGGTTATTTGTAAAGTACCATGTAAATACTGTTAAACAAAAATTTCCGGTTTCAATTTATTAATTCAAAACGACATTATTTTCCGGTCCCCCTAATATGTTGTAACTGTTTATATTTACTTCCTGTTTGTCTGCATTGATATTTTTGTTCGAAATTGATATATTGAAAATTTTGTTCTGAAATATTGCAACTGGGGTACTGGGGAGAATAACGCCTACAGGCGGACCTTACTATGAAAAGGACAAAAACATGCGTTCTCGAAAGTGTTAATTATGAATGGAAAGCTATTTAATTTTTTTTTCTTTACTAAATAAAATCCCTCTTCACGGGAATTACTTTTTCGCTAACCACGTTTAATTCTAGTTCTACCTATTCCTTCTGTTTTTATGAATTTTTAAAAAGTATACAGATTTATAGGATACCCGGTATATGTAAGTGTATATGTATATTATTATTTAAAAATATATATATATAATGTTTAGTCGTAATCTTGTTATTGAAAGTGTCTTGTAATAATAATAATACATAATTTATATAAGCTACGTTAAAAATATTTAATCTTGAAAAACGAATAAGAAATAACTATTTATAGGTGGAACTTCGTGTACAAACCAGAATAGTTTATTAAAAGGACTCTCTACTTATCATACCTAGAAGCGAAAGCCAATGTTATTTTTATGGAGAATTTCGCTCCACTATAACTCATTAAGGGCCTTATTCACCAACTTCTTAACACTCGGATTAAACCATGGATAATCAAATCCGAGAATTAAAGTAGCCGGTGAACAGCGGATTTGGTTGATCCGTAGAACAGAGGTTCACTTTCTGCTTGGCGAACTTCCGTAGCGAGAAACTGCCTATCCTTGTAAACATAACTTAACAATTCTATTATGACGGAGTATGGAGAGATTTGATTGGTTCATTTGTTTTTTATTGATTTGAGTGTATTTACATTGCACTAGAGCTACATTATGGGTAATTAAGCTATATTTAATTGGTTCATTTGTTTTGAGTATATTTTACGTTGCACTAGAGCTACATTACAGGAAATTAGGCGTTATTTGATTGGTTCATTTGTTTTGAGTGTATTTTACGTTGCACTAGAGCTACATTATGGGTTGGTTGGATTTTTACGTCGCACTAGTGCTGCGCAGATGGGCAATTGGCGACGGTCTGGGACACACCCCTAGAGGTGGTCCGGAGACATGCCATCACAATTTTGATCCTCCACGGAAGGGATGGCTCTCCCGCTTCGGTGACCCCCAGAGGTATAATTTTTGATGGGAACATGGAGGACATTGCGGCCACGACAGATTTTACGTGCACCAGCCACCATTAGTGTACACGACGGTCTTTGGCCGGCTCGAGTACCGAACCCGCAATCTTCCAATTACGAGGCCGGCGCTCTACCGACTGGGCTACCGCGGCCCCCCTACATTATGGGAAATTAGGCGATATTTGATTGGTTCATTTGTTTTCAGCGTATTTTACGCAGTGGCGGATCCAGAACTTGACTTTTGGGGGGGGCTAAGATTTTTCAAAGTGTTATTCTAGACCAATAAAAAATTTACAATTGTAATATTCAATTGTGAATGTCAGTGTTTTGGGGGGGGGGGGCTTCAGCCCCCTAGCCCCCCCTTAAATCCGCCACTGATTTTACGTTGCACTAGAGCTACATTATGGGAAATTTTGGTCTTAACATGCGCGATAGTGATTGCTGCGGAGCCGAGTTACGTGCGTTTTCAGATTCATGCACAGCGGTGTAGGGGTGTCCAGTGATGTTTTTTGGTTTTAACATGCGCGACAGTGATTGCCGCGGAGCCGAGTTACGTGCGTTTTCAGATTCATAGCTTTATACAGCCATGTTTCTTTGTTGGTTCATATACCTTAGGGGTATGTCCCAATTCATCCTCCGTCGTTACAGTGGCCGGATCCGTGAAGCTTTAAATTGCTACAATTAACTAATTATGTATGTATTTTTTTTTTCTTTTTTAATTAATAAGCACTAAAAATAAAATTTGAACATTAAATAGTTTACTTTCTATAATTTTTTAAAAAATTATAATAATGCGAATAAAGTAAACGTTGTCTGTAGAAAATGGGGATATTTGGTTACTGTACTCATTGCCCACAACGTAGCACTAGTTCGACGTAAAACTCACTCACTCAGTCACTTGTTGGTCAAGTTTATGAAAACTAGGGAATTTTCCCCTCCGCTGAAATGTAAGTGTTAATGAAAAATTCGAAACGATATGTGTCTGGATAAATGAAAGCGTATCATTTGATAACTTGAAAATATGTTTTTTATTTTATTTGTATATTCCAATTTTTATACCGATGTGTTTCGATTCATTTGAATGCGGTTTTAGAATCCTCGAATGTTACGAATTAACTGAGCGCGAAGTGAAATATTTGATATGTGATTTACGTATTATGGAGTCAACAGAAATTTGAAAATGGAAAAAAAAAATAAATAAATAAAATTCATGTTGCATATATTGTAAGTTTTCATACTTTTTTAGTTACTTTTAAAGTTATATTTTTATTCTGAATTTTCATTTATTTAATTAAATTTATTGTGTTGTTGAAATTAATTTGCTCTTAAAACTTCGATGACAAAACGGGCATTTTGTTAAGTATTTGCTTATTTATTAAAATATTGTAGTTAAAAAGTAGTTGTAGTAAAATTTCTTCGATAATTTTATTTAATTACGTTAAATAGTCGTCTGCATTAATATTTCTTTCATTTCGAACGTAAAGAAACGTTTTGTAAGCTTGCCATAGGATAAATTCATTTCCTTGGTTCGTTGCAACGAGATATATAAAGTAGAGTGATAAATGGTAACCCTTGAGAAGGACCAAGATGAGTCATGTGACATGCTCTCCTTGCACCTGTTTATTCGGTCGTTCCCTTGGTAAAAGCTTATTTTCAGTAAATTTCTATGGCAACGGTTTGGAGATTGTTCTTCGCATAAGTCATAAACGCCAATGTTTTTGTTTACTTACGTAGTTTAATATTCTTTTGTTCTAAATCATTTTGATTTTGATTTTACTTCTTTTTTATTTCGTGTAGTTGAACTTTAACCGAGAAAATGCTTAAAAATAGTTGAAAAATTATTATTTGTTGTTAAATTTAGCTCTTTAAAAGTTTAAATTTTCTTTTTTTAACACTTTTAAACTTTGTTGGGAAATGATAAAAAAAAAGGTATTTTATTATTTATTAAAATGTGAAATATGTGTAAAATTATTTTAAAAACAATTTATTTCGGTCATAGGACTGTCGTGTTACCTAATAATAATGATAATTTGTCGAACTGATATTTTAAATGCCAAAATAGCGATAAAGGGCCAAAGAGAGCAACCTATTCGAGCATGTCACGTGATTCATCTTGAACCACGGAAAGCTAATCCTTCATCCATTGAATCAGCACTCTAATTTATATATCTCGTTGGTTCGTTGGCGCACGGATAATATCGTTAAAATGTAAACAAACACCAGTGAACCTCTCTTCTACAGATCTGCCGCGGATTTTTGTTGGAGAATACCGATTTTTGTATGATCGAGCGATTACCACTGATCCGAGGTTTAATCCGAGTGTTAAGAAGTTGGTGAATAGGGCCTTAAGTAAGGCTCCTATATATACGAGCTGGCGCATCAGGCATTTTGTTGCCTTAGGGTTGCCACATGTACCCAGCGCGTTTCCCTGATAAACAAACGACAAACATTTTTTTTATCGTCTTACGTTACTTTAGAGTAACTTGTTTTATTATATTTCATAATTTTAGCTAAGTAAACTATGATATGGAAGTTTGTTTAACGATAAACTGCTATAATCATTCAAGAAGTGAATATAAAGTGTTCACAGACCTTCTATTACTGTGTATTTGAGTTTTGGCGACATTTTGTAACAGAAACCGCCCTAACAACACATCTGACAGTACATACATGGGATATCCTCAGAATAAAATGACATCCTGAGAATGTACTGTGAATAAAATGTGTTCTTAGGAATATTACTGTTGCTTATTACTCTTATTTTGACCGGATTAGCTTCAGATCAAGATTTCTTAAAATCATTAGGGAAGCGATAAGGACGCCAAGCGGGAAAGCAGTTCTCTTCGGAGGCAAAAAAATGGCGGTGATGCGCCGGCCTATTATTTTATTTAGGGGCTCTAGCCCTAAGTAATACATATTTTTGAATTTCATTTTCCCATTTAGAAAATTCACAATTATTAAACAGGTTATTAGTTTCAAAAAATTTCTTTTTTTAAATTTTTAATGTTTTATTTTGAGGTTGAAAAATACGAATTTTCGCAGTGATATTTTGCATTTTTGAGCTTTTTTTTTTTTTTTTTTTTTTTTTTTTTTTTTCTTAAATCAAGTTTTAGAAAGCGATAACCTGTTTAACAGTTGCGAATTTTCTGAATGGGAAAACAGAATTTATAAATACGTATTAGTTAATGAATTATAACGGGATAAAATTCTCCATAGAATTAATAACATTGGTTTCGGCTTTCGTAGATGTTAAGTAGAGAGTCCCCTTAACGGCCCTCTTTACTTACCGTCGCCAGAAGCCCGAGCCAATGTTATTCTATGGGGAAATTTTCTTTACAAATAACTTATTAACTAATACATATTTTTAAATTCTGTTTTCCCATTCAGGAAATTCTCAAATGTTAAATTGACGCACCTTTTTCAAAAATGTATTTTTTTAATTTTTAATATTTTATTTTGAAATTGCAAAATGAAAAAAATTCACATATTAAAAATTCGTATTTTGCAGCTTCAAAATAAAATATAAAAAAGTAACAAAATAATTCTTTATTAAAAGGTCCGTCAATTTAACAGCTGGGAATTTTCAGAACGTGAAAACTTAATTTCAAAATATATATTAGTTAATAAGTTATTTGTAAAGAAAAATTTCCATAGAATAACTTTAGCTTCGGCTTCCGGCGGCGGTGAGTGAAGAGGGCCCTTAAGAGCTAGAGTCTGAGAAAGTGACGCACCTACCATTATGTCGTAATTCACACCATCTACAAGTTTTTTTTTTTTTTTTTTTTTTTTTTTTTCCCAGAAAAAAAAAAAAAAACAGTTGTTGCACACTTTGTCTAAAAATGAATAGAATGATAAAAACAGTCTCAAAGTTCAGTAGTTCATTTCTTATGGGTCCCCAAATGCATACTCTCCATCTTCAGATCTTAGGATCCTGTTGGATGGAAGCATCTGTGACAAAAGCCACGCATCTTCCTCTGCCTAAGGAGGGAACCAGCGAGGCGCGAGTCCTAAAAAATCACAATCACTGCAACGGAGAAGAGGGGGGGGGACAGAGAAGGAACGCCAAAACATAAATACATAAACCTGGAATTCATAAAATAGGAAGTACAAAAAAAAGTAAATAAATAAATAAATAAATAAATAAATAAAATAAAATAAGGAAGGTTAAGGATAGCATTACAAAATATAATAGAAAGTTTAAGGAAAGTACAAATATTTTTGTATTTTCTGGAAGCAAATTTGTTAATTTTTATTGTCATTTTAATTTTTTTTAATTTTTATTTATTTTAACAGAGAATGACAAACTTAACATAAACAAACACAGGACAGCACAAGGTATAATCTCCGAGGAGAAGTCAGTGCCCGAAGGCAATAGAAAAGAGAAAAATACGTAACGTAGAGTAAAACAGCAAAAAAGTTAAAGGTGGGAGTTCAGAACGAGGCCGCTTTGGGTCTGCGTCTGTTCACAGGATTGTTATGGTCCTACGCTGCTAGTGGGTTTAAAGCTGGGTTATCTAAGGATTCTAGAGCCAAATGAAATTGTATATTTAAGTACTGAATGAAATTATTGAGAGTTGGAGTAGAAATCTCCTTATAAATGTGAAAATTTCGAATATACCATGGCATATCAAGTATTTGCCGAATTGTTGCGTTTTGTGCCCTAATGAGTAACTTGATATGGGATTTCGCAGCATATGACTATACCATACATGCATAAGTGAGAATGGGTCGTAAATAGGACGTATACAAGAGCATCTTATTTTTAGTGTTTAATTTACTATTCCGAGCAATTAGGGGCATTAATTTCGATTTAACCGCTCGAAATTTCTTACGTGTAGTGGTAATGTGTTGTTCAAAACTGAGGTCTTGGTCTAGAATAACTCCAAGGTATTTACAGTGGTTTGACCAAGGTAGGGAGGTAGCGCCAAGGTTAATTTGATACTTATCTCCAGTTGCAGATGTCATGGCATTTCTTCCACGTGAGAATAGAATAGCATCAGTTTTGCCAATATTAACGAGCTATTCTCCATTTGCTGAACCATCTAGCAAGAATTTTAAGGTGACGGGAGATAGCTGAAAGAGCACAACGCCTGTTAATGCTAGATGCAAAAATACAGGTATCGTCTGCAAAAACAACCAGTGAGGTATGAGGGTAGCGGGGCATATTATTAATATAAAGGTTGAAAAGTTTAGGGCTAATTTTTGAGCCTTGAGGAACGCCAAAAATGGCAAAAAAGTTCCGTGAAAGAGTGTCTTTCACCTTCACGTGGAAGTTTCTATCGAGTAGGTAGCTTTGAATTACCATAATTTCTGGTAGATACCCCGCAGGTTATATAATCCAGTTTTGCACCAGAAATTTCAATTGATAAATAAATTTGTATTTGTACGAGCTCTTCCTTCGAAAAAGTATAGATTTCTCTATAAAATAAAATTTCTGGTGGAGAAATGACACATCTTGCCTGCGGCTTATCTACCAAAAATTACGGTAATTTAATGAGGGGAGGGGGAAGTTATAATTAATAAGTTTAAAGATTAAGCCAGTAGTCCAAACTTTGTCAAACGCCTTTTCGATGTCAAAGAAGACTGCAGCGATATATTGCTTCTTAATTTTGCCTATGGTAATGTGCTCAACAATTCTGTAGACATGATGAGGGGCGGAAAGGCCACTACAGAAACTAAACTGTTCAGGGATAATAATATTATTTTCTAAAATGTGAGAGTCAATTTGTTGAGCAAGAAAAACTTCGAAGAGTTTACTTAAAGTATTTAAAAGGGAGATTGGACGGTAACTCGAAGCCCTATCAGGAGGTTTGGCGCTGTTTAGAATAGGATCAATAACTGCAGTTTTCCAGTAAAAGGGAAAGTAATTAAATAAAAAATGTTATTAAATAAATAGGTAATTTTTGGAATATAAGGTAAGGGTAGATTCTTGAGAGCGTCGTTAGTGATACCGCTGATTCCTGGGGCTTTCTTATTTTTAAGTCTTTTTAATTGCACGGATGACATCAGCGTGGTAAATCGAGATATAAGAGGGAGGAATAGGGTAATTCAAGAATCTGCTAACAGTGGTATTCACTTCTCTCTCGGTTTCATCACTATCAATGGGATTCCCGTGGAACTGCGTTTCAAGGTTCATGGCAATGGCGTCTGCCTTTTCTTCATTGGTGTACGCATAGTTATGGTTGTTTGGAATAAGGATTGGAGGTATGGGATCGAATGAGCTCTTGAATCTCCTGGCAGCTTTCCAGATAGAGTTATCCTCTGGAAAGAGCAATTCAAGGAATTCATTCCAGCTTTTATTTCGTTTTTTGTACAAATTATTTTTAAGGTCCTGCTGAGCTCTATTTAGAATAATTTTGTCCTGAATTCCATGCGTACGCTGCCAAATTTTCCTAGCACGGTTTTTATTGGTGGTTAAAATGCGGACCTAATTTGAAAAATTCATTAGCAGGTTTGGAAACAGTAGCATAATCAATAGCACTTTTTAGTTCAGTAGTGATGGTGTTGACCAGGAGATCAATGTCATTAGTGCTATTGATAGGGGGAAGAGAGGGAGGGATGTCATTAATGAAGTCACGGAATTGAGTCCAGTTGGTGCGGGAAACGATTTTAGAAGGGATGAGGGGAAGACGAATTTGGATATTAACTTTAATAGGGTTAAGGTCTGAACTCAATTCAGCTAAATAGGTGATAGTTTTGTCAAAATTAAAATCGTTAAAAAGGCCCGAAATCAATAGTGCTACAACTTAGGCCAGAGTGATGAGTGGAGGAGTCCGGAAAAAAAACGTCCGCATAATCGAACTGAAGAATTTGGTCATGAATCGCCTTGCCATAAGCATTGGTAACAAAACAGTTGCAGGAAAGGGGATGGGCATTGAAATCAACAAGGAGAATGGTGTTGACATCATACCTAAGAAGAGTAAGAATATCAGAAGTGATCTCAGTCACGCTCTCATTACAAGGAACATAAACCGAGAAAAAAGTCAATGGGGGGAGCATGGCACCATGAGAGCAATACCAGTGGCGTTGACAATGTTCAGAGTAGGGATTGACACCTGATGGAAATTTAGATTATTTTTAATACCAATAGCAGTAACCCGAATAGCCCGAGGGCTATTGGGGTTCTCAAAATCATTTCTAAGAATAGTATAATTTGGAATTTTAAGGTTCATACCTGGTCTTAATTTGGTTTCCTGGAAAAGAAAAATGTCAGGAACATGCTCTTGTAGGAATTCCTTGAATTCCAGAATTTTTCCCTGAATACCATTACAATTCCAAGCAACACAGGACAAGCAACCTCGCGCAGCCATTAAGGGGCAGAAAAGGCTTGGGAAATAACATTAAATTTGGAAATCATATCTGGGCAATTTTTTAGATTAGTTAGAACTTGTTTATATTTATTAAGCAACTGGTCGAAGCTATTTGCGGTGAATTGTTGGGCTATTTCTTTTAAGATATTAGGAAATTCGGCTAATGAATTGGAATTATTATTTGAGGGTGCAAGGTTGGGGTTTGGAGTAATAGGTTGTGGGTTTGAATTTTGAGAAGGATTTAAGGTACTGGTGAAGGAGGTATTAGGGTTAATCGGGATGGAGGTAAAGGTAGGAGGATGTTTCTAGACTGCCCTGGGAAATTTAGAGCAGCAACTGTAGCTGGCTGTATGCGTGCCTTTGCAATTACAGCATTTTACGTGTTCGATATTTTTTTCCGCAGTGCAGTTTCGGGTTTCATGATCGCGAGCACATTTTATACATCGAGCTTGCATCCTGCAATTTTGAGATGAATGATGAAAGTACTGGCAGTTGAAACACTACACAGTACGGGAGGGGCGCAAATAATCCTCGACCAGAATTGCATAATAAAGCAAATTATCTAAATCGAATATTTTTCGGCTCACCGTGCCGTCCTCAAGGTGGATTTGGAAGAGGCAGGGCCCGACTTAGACCACCTGAAGCCCCGGACAAGCCTATTCTGGGGGGGTCCTTGCAGTGGCATAAGAGCTCTTTAGGTTGCAGAATATCTGCATACGCCTGTAGGGGGCCCCTTCCAAAAGGGGGGCCCAGGGCATTTGCTCCGTATGCCCTGCCGCTAGTCAGGGCCTGGGAAGAGGGGCATAGGAAGTCCCGTTTTAAAGCTTGTCAACTGATTCACTTTTATGGCTTTAAAGCCTTTTTCAATTAGGGCATTAAGTATTTCTTTCTTATCAGTTGTAGCGTCTAGCCCTCTAATTACGACCCGGAGAGGCATGGAAGCCTTGTCTGAAAATAAGAAATGTTGTATCTCTTATTGTCATCTAATTTGGCCACTAAGTTTTTGAAATCGGTTTCAGAATTTTGGGGTGCAATCTGGTGAATTTACCAGCTGGTGATGCCCGGAATTGACATTCAGCTGAGTATAACTTTTTTAGGGTGGCCGGTATGTTAACATCAGATATGATAGTTATGAATCTTGTTTTAGGGATATTTACGCGTTTAACGGGTTTTGGAGTGGTCGCTGAGGGAGAGGTGGTCGTTTTAAAGAGGTGGGATGGGCCACCTAGTGAGGTTTTTTTAAGTGGGGCAAATTTATTAGAAGTATTTGGATAACAACCTAAACGGGCTATTTCAAGTTGGGGGTTAAATTCGTAAGAAGGGGCGGGGTGGCTTGGTTTTGGTCTTTTTACATTTCTAGCTACAGTTATAAAATCATTAGTAGTAGGGGGCGCAGTGAAAGTGAAAAGAACGGAATCACCCAGTTTGCAGCAGTGGCTGGAGACATAGTATTAGTAACTTCCATCTGCACTTCATCATTTTCAGTTTTTGAGTCAGGATAATTTGGATAAATGGTCCTAACTTCAGCAGGAGTGAGATCTTCTATCTGCTTGCAGACTTTGTACGGTGGGTCAGGTGATTGAACTTTCAGATAGTTGTTCTGAACCATATCATAGTTCATTTGAGTCCATTTTTTTTTTTTTTTTTTTTTAGAAGCATCCATCTCCAATTTTGGAGTAGAAAAATCAAGTAAATTTCGAAAAACGAGCCGAAAAAAGCACTTAAAAGTGCTAAAAGACACTTGCGGCTCTCAGAAACAACCTGAGAAGCCTCAGCCAATCCGAAAATAGCAGGAATGACATCAGAGGCGTGGCTACTGACTTCAGAAACGATAGGATTAACTCTCTCTCTAAACGGCCCTCTGAGAAAGCTACCAGTTTAGCAGGCCATGGCTCCCTGCGATTCAATAGCGGCTGTTCAGACGCGAACTTGAACAATAGAAACACTGTACAAGGCATAGTTACCCTCTTCTACGCTTGGTGCGCTAGTTACGTGTCTCGTAGTTACGATATGTATTTACTTGCACACAAAGCTTTTTGACAATTTAACGAATTATTTTTATTACAACTGTCTTGTAATGCACAAAACTGTTTGTTATACATGCAGAATGTTTTAAGAAGATTATTTGTAGATAAATAATTATTTATTTCTACATTTATTCCAGAAAGTTCAGCTATTTAAAACTTTTCTACTAAAAATGTTTCAACAAATTTAAAATAAATTAAATATATATATATATATATTGTATTTCTTTTATATATATATATATATATATATATATATATACAGTAGAACCTCGATTATCCGAAGTAATTGGGAGCGAACTTACTTCGGATAATCGAAATTTTCAGATAATCGAGAATTCATCAATAATCATCTAAAATATTTATCAGCACTCGTAGTTTGGAAAGGATGGCTTGCATACAAAAGGAATGTGGAAAAAAAAAAAAAAAAAACTTTAAAAATACATATTTGTTAAGAGAAAATTTTGGATGATAGTAGAAAGTGAAAAAAAAAGTGAAGAAGAAACCGACTTCGGTTAACGGAGAGTTTCGGTTAATCGAGGTGAGTTTCGGTTAATCGAGGTTCGGATAATCGAGGTTCTACTGTATATATATATATAAAGTCACTAATTATAGACATAAAAATCTCTTTGAAATAAGCCAAATAATAATAAGAATAAGAAGGAACAGTATATAAGGAATATTTAATAATTGTGCTTGAAAAAACAAATCCATATGCGAAATCATTTTAAGTATTTATTGCATCAGTATCTGAAATACTTTTTATTTTATTTTATTTTATTTTTTAATAATATCTACATTTTGTACGCAAATTAAAAATTTTCTTTATGTAAATTTTTTAATTTTTTTAAAAAATAATTGTCTTAGATATTTTTATTATACATATGCAGTGAAAATCACTAATAATTATTATATTGACATTTCTTGGAAATTATTTAAAAATAAAAATAAAAAAATAAATATTTAAAAATTTAAAAATTTTTTTGGGGAAAAGTTTTGATGCTCCCTGCTAATTAATTCTTGATTTTTCCCTTATCGTTTTGCTCCATTTGAGGCCGAAAGGTTCTGTTCTCTAAGCCGGTAGAGGGGAGATGCCGGGTTCAAAGCCACGTTGCGATCCCGCCATTCTGATTTATTCGCGATCTTTTCCAATACTTGCATAAATACGAGATAGAAACAAATTATATTTATATTATCCCTACTAGTTAAAACAGTTTTTTTTTTTTTAAATATCTACGCTTTGTATTTAAACTAGAAATTTCCTTTAAAAAATTATAATTTGTGTTTATTTATTTATTTATTTTTATTATGCTCTTTGATTACTGTTTCACACACACACACACACATACAGGGATGGAACACAGGCGCAGAACTCATACCGGTATTTGTTGAAGAAATTTCTGTACATGTAATATCGTTGATTTAAGATGTAGAAAATTTTGTTTCATTGATAGTGGTATGAGTTCTGCGCCCGTGTTCCATCCCTGCACACACATATATATATATATATATATATATATATATATATATATATATATATATATATATAATCACTATACATCTGCAATGAAATATAGTAATCAGATAAAATATTTAAATGCTATTGTGTTCACTCAGACACATACACATATCTTTATAAAAACAGAAAAATGAATTTAGAAAGCCACAAAACGTATAAATATACCAAAAACCTACAGTGATTTTTTTTTTTTTTTTTTTTTTCATGGGTACAATATTTCCCTTATATATTATATGTTTGGAAATTAAAAATGAATTCAGGAGATCTTAAAAGTATAGATATACCAAATTCTCATAGTTAGGTTTTCTTTATAATTAAAAGCATTTTCTAACATAGTTTTATATAACTTTTTTAACTTCTCAACATATACTAGAATGATAAATATTTATTTGGGAATAACAATCCTAAAATAGTACCCAAATAAAAAAGGCAAATTATGGGCATTATAATAATTTTTACTTTTCGTACATACATATTTGAGGAAAATGTTGTAATCACGTCAAAAATCCGACTTTGAAATTGTAATGCTTCTATATGTTTTGAGGTGTCCTAAATTCAGTCACTATAGATTTTTTTTTTTTTTTTTTTTCATAGTCAGAATTATAAAAAATCTGTATGCATTGGCATTGCAATGAAACAATATTACGTATATTAAAATTTTACTAGGACTATTTAAATTAAATAAAATTTAAAATTTTTAATATTTAAAAAATGTTTCCTACTAACAAATTTTTCTTTACTTCCTTCGGTTTTAAAGTATTGCAATTTGAAATTATGTGGTTGTGTGGCTTAAGGCTGATTAATACACTTGGGTCCTAGGCCTTCGTAATTGTCTTTGTAAGGGGGGGAGGGACCCAGCCCCGTAATTATGTTAGTTTTGGAGAAAACCACGCAAAACTCCTAACGGGTCGTGGGGAAACTGAAGCCTGGTTCGAACCTGGCACATCCTATCTATCACAATTTAATAATATAATCTAAGTATGGTGTATTCATCAATAAGTTTTTTATTTTTGTTTATTTTTTTATATTTTTATTTTTTTAATGTTTGAATGTTAACGATTTGAATTAAATTTCAGCATTCAAACATTCAATTACATTAAAAAAAAAAAAAAAAAAAAAAAGAAGAATTTACAAAGTAAAATCAAAGTATGTTTAGAATATATTGTTAAAAACTGTAATAATGCAAAATACAGTGAAAAAAAATTATAAATTAATAAGCAGGCAGCATATATATATATATATATAATTTTTTAATTAGATAGTTTTCAAGAAATTTTCATATACTTATGCAAATTTTCATAGCTGTAATGCAGTAAATAACAAACATATATATTAGGTTGATTCATAAATAATTTGCGAAGCAGTTAAAATAGAATACACACCAATAACACTATACAACGAATATTTAGGTATTATTTCCTGCCGAAGAACAAGCCCCTCCCGCATTTAATTACGTTACGTCTTTGTAGGTGGAGTCTTAAATGACTTCCTTTGTTTTTAACTCCTTTTTGTTCACGCATTTATTTTGCTTTCCTTTAGTTATAAAATTATATCAATTTGTTATGTATTCACCATTTTTATGTATGACGTTCTCCCACCTTCTTGGCAGTTTATATATTCCTTCCTTGTAAAAGGTGATTGGTTTCGATTGGAAGAAATTTTCAACGCCCTGTCTGACTTATTCTTCAGATTTGAACGTTTTTCCTTTCAAAAAGTTTTGAAAGGAACAGAAAATGTGAAAATCTGTCTGGGCAAGGTTCGGGGAGTAAGGTGGGTGCGGTAAAACAGACCAACCGAGCTCTAGAATTTTTCCTGAGTCACCCTTGCTGTATGTGGTCTTGCATTATCATGTAAAAGAATGACGTTTTTGCTGTTGGCGAGTGTGGGACGTTTTTCATGAAGTTTCTTTTTCACTCTTTGCAGTTGCTGAACATGTATGTGTGCAGTAGATGTTAAATTTGACTTTAATAACTCGTGATGGATTAGTCCTCGACAATCCCACCATACACACAATAAAATCATGGATGTCAGCTTTCGAATCTGGTAAAGGTTTTTGTTCTTTATCAAGCCACTGTCTTTTACGGATGATATTCTCATAAGTAATCCATTTTTCATCGCCAGTCATTATTCTATCTAAAAAAGGCTCTTTTTTGTGTGTTTTTTTTTTCTCGGGATAGCATACTTGTAGCGATAGACAGGCAACCTTCCTTATTCTGTTCACTGAGATTGTGTAGTGCCCATACTCCTAATTTACTGACTTTCCCTAATTTCTTCAGGTGGCAAAAGATAGTTGATTGTGGTGCATTCAAACTTTCTGCTATGTCTCTAGTTCATTGGCATGGGTTTGGTTCCAATATAGCCTTTAAAAGGTTTTCTCCAAGGTCGGAAAGACGTCTTATCCTCAGTTCGTCCTTTAAACTGGTATTTCCAGAGCGGAATTTTTTAAACCAATATCTAACTGTCCGAACAGTCGTTAGTTCTTCACCGTATACACTGCATATTTTTTCAGCTGTCGTTTTAGCACTATTGCCTTGTCTGAATTCCCAAAGCATCACATGACGAATATGCACTTTTTAACCGACTTCAAAAAAAGAAGGAAGGTTCTCAATTCAAGCCGTATGTTTTTTTTATGTTTGTTAGCTCATAACTTCTGAACGGATGCTCCGATTTTGATACTTTTTGTTTTGTTGAAAAGGTCTTGGTCTACAATAGGTCCCATTGTAATATCTTTACGATCTAAAGAAAATACAGGGTGCCCAAAAAAATCAGTCCCAACTCTTTTAACTGCTAAACGACTGCAGCTATAGTGATAAAAATGGTATGTAAGTATAGCAAAGTGGCCATGCTGTACAAGGTTAAACCGCTTGCAGCGCCACCTGGTGGAAAATAGCGGAGTTAGTGTTCCTATCTCGAAAACGGTTTTACAGAAAAAGTGAATTACAAAGCTGAAGGGTATCACCGATTTAGTACAAAAAGATAGTTTAGATATTCATACTAACGTTCCTATCTCGGAAACGGTTCAAGACAGGGGGAAAAAGTGAATTATAAAATTGCAGAGCATCATCGATTTAGTACGAAAAGATAGTTTTGACATTGACGCTAAAAATACAAGGCTAAAAACGTTCATTTTTTTGTTCGCAATTTTTTACACTATACATACTTGAGTTACATTGCTCACGTTGTAGCGTAGCTGCTGAGACATACGCTATATAGTTCAAAATACGGTTAATTGATACTTTTTGTTTTGTTGTAGAGATCTTGGTCTGAAATAGGTCCATTATAACTTCTTTACAATCTAAAGAAAATAAAGCACCATCTGGTGAAAAACAGCGGAATTAGCGCTCCTATCTCGATTAACGCATAGACGTTTTAAACCGACTTCAGAAAGGAAGAGGTTCTCAATGCAAACCATGTTTCTCGCTGTTGTTGTTGAAATTTTTTAGCTTATAACTTCGTAAGAGATGATTCAATTTTAATACTTTTTTTGTTGTCGTAATGATCTTGGCCTGAAATAGGTTTCATTATGATTTCATTAAGATATAAACAAATTACAGAATACTCACGAAAATCTGTTCTCACTCTAACTGCTGAACGCATGCAGCTACAATGGTAAAAACAGTATGTAAGTGTCGATGTTGAAACTTCTGTCCGTCAGCTGCAATGCATATTTTGCTCTTTATTTGAACTTTACGCTGCGCAATTTCCAGCGCAGCGGGTGACACGTATTCACTGTAAAGTACAATATATATGCCTAACAGAATTTTCGGTTACGAATACAGCGTATCCGTCCTTTACATTTCTAAAGAATTTTTAATTTAACGTATGTTCATTCAATAGATAGTTTTTTGCTCATATCCGATAAAGGCAAGAAAAATAACACAACTTAAAAATGCAGCATTTGAGAAAAATCAACTTAAAAATAACTTGACTATAATAAAACTGGCACAACTGTCTCTCGAGTGGATAACTTTCTAGATGGAGATGTAACTTTTTTTTCACATTGGGTGCATTTCATGTATTTTTCAGTGACATAAACCATTTTTTTGAGTAATGTCACTTTTCTTGGAACTTATGATTTGTGAAACATCCGTCGAACGTCTTCTGATGCTCTGCTATATAAATAAGTTTTCACTGAAAAGAGAAAAATAAAATCTTTTTGTAAAAAAATAGAACCGACTCCAAAAAGGAAACAAATAAAAATTCAAACAAATAAAAATGAAAGAGAATTGGCAGAAAATGGAACTGTAAATTGCGCCTAAAAGTATAAAATAATTTCCTTCGCCAAACAACCTATAACACTACAATTAATCATAACTTTTGAAGTCGGCGCAAAATTAAATAAAAATTGATACCTTTGTTCAATACAAAAATCAAATCCCATTCAAAATACATATCTCACATTGTTACCTGCAAAACGCAACCGAGAACTAATTTGGTTCAAGAAAACAAATAAGATTTCGTAAGCAGCAAAAGTTGGCGAAGATGCTGGTATCTGACGTCCTTTGTGAAAGAAAAATCGCAAAATTATCTGGCAAACATATTTAATTTCTTTGGGATATCATGATTATTTTCATAAGATATATCAAGAGATAAATCAAGAATATGAAACAACACATCGTACAATATATATTATGAAAGTATACATCTTGCGTGTATATTTTTGCCTTACGTTTTGATCCTCAAATCCAAAAGCCATCAAAGTTATACCAAATTTGCAAAGGAAACTCTAACTTCGTAGAAACATAAATACCGCATTGTGAAGAATGTTCACTGTTCTATGTAGATGCTACTAATGGACCAATTGTATACAGTGATAAAATAATAAAGGAAACATTAAAATGGATCAGTCGAAACAACAGCATTCGTTGCTACCGGTCTAAAGACAGACCTTTAAAAACTAATTAAATTTTATTTAATTTTGCGCCGACTTCAAAAGTTATGATTAATTGTAGTGTTATAGGTTGTTTGGCGAAGGAAATTATTTTATACTTTTAGGCGCAATTTACAGTTCCATTTTCTGCCAATTCTCTTTCATTTTTATTTGTTTGAATTTTTATTTGTTTCCTTTTTGGAGTCGGTTCTATTTTTTTACAAAAAGATTTTATTCATTATCCATTTTAGGAGTTTGGAGTAACAGTTTAATCAAACATACACCAGATAAAACGATTATTAGAAGAATAATTCAACCACAGATTATATACTAAGACAGATGGCACACGCACAATAAAATCAGACCAATGAGTACAGTAATGCCAGTGACGGCTGAAAGCTAATGTTTAAAATATTTGCATAATTCCATTAAAATAAAAGGTTATCGTTATTCTGATTAGTTAAAAACGAACATAATGTGCAAAATTACACACCTTCGAAGAATTTTGTTAATATTTGCAGTATGCATGCTTTGACCATTGGTTCAATGCAAGTAACGCCCAAACACACTACATGAGGAATACAGGGGGAGGAGCTTATCTTTGAAGCTTTATATTCATTGAATAATGTTTCTGGTGTAAATTTTAACTAAACTGCATCGGAAATTATTTATGAATCGACCTAATATTTAAAACATTTTCTATCACCATAAAATTGTATCAGATGTTTCAAGATTCTCATATTTTGACACGATTAAAAAGAAAAAAAAAATTCCCTTGCCTTTACAGAAAAATACTAAAATGCACTCTATTTCATCATTAAATATATATATAGTACTTCCGAATTTAATTCGTTTATTAGAAAGGAATGGTTCTAAAAAATTATTATTAGGCATTAGTATTTCAAATCATCATTAAAGGGCGCGAATATCACGATCTTTTTACTGTATTTTTTATGATGAAAACATTTTGACAAACATGTATAATTCTACATGCATTGATATAATTATTATGCCCATTCAAAAAAAAATTCGACATTTTAATAATATTCTAGCGTGAACTGCAAATGCATATATAAAATGTTATTCTTATGACCGAACCTTTAAATTAGCGATGAACAAACGATTTTTTTATTATATTTTTTGTGGTGAAAACATTCTGACAAACAAACACATAATTCTACATGCCCTGATATTAATTATTATGCATATTCAAAAAAAAATTTCGGCATTTTAATGAGTTTACAGCGTTAATTACAAATGCTTCTGTATAATGTTATTCCTATGGCTAGACCTTTAAATCAGGCGAAACCGAGACTTGTATACAGCGCCAATTACTGGAAAGTGGTAAAATATGTAAGTTCTCGCTGTACACTCTTTTCGCCTTGTCTGAACAGCCGCGATTGAATCGCAGGGAGCCGCTTTTATTCGGTTTTTTTCCACTGCATGCCCTTCGTTTTAGAGAATGTTATTGTAAATATTTACTAGTGTGGAAAAAAGGGTGGGACTAACAATACTACGGAATATTAATAGGATGTTGGCAGATATTCCAAATGTGTGTCAACATCCAAGACGAAAATTTGAATGAATTGTGAAGATATGAAAATTTTTATGGGCCATAACTTTTTGCGCAAACCACTTGCTACTTAATTCTTGTAATATATAGCATGTAGAAAAGATGAGCTTTATATAACGAATAAAATTTTTGGGGTAAATCGTTGTCACAAGGTCACTGAAGGTCTCAAATAAATGTTTTTTCAATACGTTTTGGAATTTTTAATGAGCATTTTCTATTGCGCCTTCCAAATGCCATGTCAAAAAAGGTGCCGTTTGAAAGGCATATATTAGTACTATTTAAAAAATGTTTACTTCATTCAAGCAAGTTGAATGCGCTTTTGGTGATACAGTTTCCAATATCAGTCAAATGTCATATTTCCCCAATATTTAAATGCCATACCTTCTTGCAGCAGCAACATATTGAAATAATTTTTTGACATTATTTTACTGTAGTAAAAGTTTTTGCATGATACTAAACACTGCTAAGACAAGTAAATTTACAAAAGATTATTATATATATAGCTATATATATATGTATTTAACAGACCCTTATTTTCTATTAATTATGTTACTTCTCGAAACAACTTACATAAGCTTACAGATTTTAAATGCATATTTTGTTATATAAATTTATAAATTAAACATATTTTTGCATATATGTATATATGTTGATGGCATTTTTCATATTTTATAATCTAAAGTTCTATTTAAAATATTTAAAAATCATCACGTCTCATATATAATTATATTAAACTTTAATCACATCAAAACTGAGACAATATACACTAAAAATATACAATTTAAAACATTAAAATACACAAAACAATAAATTTAAACGTATCGAGCCTTTTACAGGCTCCTCATCAGTAAAACATCAAAAAGTAATTAGTTGAGTAGATAAAACAAGAGAACTCCTTTAACAGAGTACAGTGTATTCAGCGAGAATTGTGCATGAGCATGCCTCATTAAGCGGGGAAAACTGTTGCTTCGTATACCAGCCCTTGAGGAAAATTCTTGAATAATAATTTGAACAATTAGATATGATTCAGAAATTTAATCATAGAGCATCCGCGCGTTATGCGGAAGGCCCGGGTTCAATTCCCGGCTCTGGTATTTTTCACATAGTTGGTAAAAAAAAAAAAAAAAAAAATCAGCCTTCTACTCCATTCTATCTAAAAATAGATATGATTATTTTAGTATTGCTAAAATCAGGTAGATGGTCGGTTTCTATGGCATGCACTATTTTAGAACGTATATCGCGGTTTTTGAAATTTCTTTTATGTTCGAGAATTCGGGTATGAAGGGAACGGCCAGTTTCACCACTATAAACCGAACTGCAAGATTTGCAAGAGATATTATAAATAACACCTGTTACGCACTGTTAATATATCTCTATCCTATAAACCCTAATTTCTAATTCGTAATTTCCTGTCTAATTTTAAACCTGTTATCCCCCCTTTTCGCGCACAGATGTTTTTTATAATCTCCCTTGCAAATCTTGCAGTTCGGTGTATATTGATGAAACTGGCCGTTCCCTTCATACGCCAATTCTGGAACATAAAAGAAATTTCAAAAACCGTGATATACGTTCTAAAATAGTACAGCATGCCATAGAAACTGACCATCTACCCTATTTTAACAATACTAAAATAATCGCATCCAACTGTTCAAATTATCATTCAAGAATTTTCCTCGGGGTATACGAAGCAACAGTTTTTCCTGCTTAATGAGGCGTACACAGTTCCCGCTGAATACACTGTACTCTGTTAAAGGAGTTCTCTTGTTCTACTCAACGAATTACTTTCTGGTATTTTACTAATGAGGAGCCTGTAAAAGGCTCGAAACGTTTAAATTTATGTTTTGTGTATTTTAATGTTTTAAATTGTATATTTTTAGTGTATATTGTCTCGGTTTTGATGTGATTAAAGTTTAATCTAAAGTTCTTCCGCTGCCTACTTATTATTATTAAGGTGAAGTAAAATGGGTACACTCTAATTTCACACTACTACGTTCAAATATTATTATCACTTTTCGCATTTATTAAACAAAAATCAAAAAGTTGATCATATTTGGTACTTTTATACATTAGTTTCATTTAAATACTTAGTTATTTATTTATTTACATATTTTTAAAATTAGCATTTATGCATGCTTTCCATTTCACAATTCTTTTTATTGCATAAGATCACTTAATTGTCTCTCCAAAAATTTATACACACTTATTTAATTCATTGAAAATATTTGATATATATAAACTTAAAACTTAACATAGTTTGCTACAGATTAAAACCTTGACTTTTTTTTTTCGTCAGCTGAATGCAGAGAAAGTGAGACATGTGATAAGATATATCTACATTTTGAGAGTTTTCCCTCGTCCCTAGGCTTTCCAGAAAAAAAAAAAGCCTGTGATGCTTTTATGTGAAGTTCCTGAACCTGCGATTAAGCTTTCCAATTACATTATGGGTCGTTTTTATTATTATTTGTTCATTAAGAACACTATCAGTTATATAAGCTCCTCCTTGTTAAGATTTTAAAAGGGTTGTTTTCTCAATAGAATTATAATTTATTATAAGTACTATTCTTGTTTATAAATCTATATTAAAATTATACAGGTCAAATTATTCATATTATTTTTATAATATTATAATAGATATTTTTATTATAGTTATTTAGTAATCTATTTAGGGCCCTTGTGGATTATCGGGATAATTTAATCATTCGGTTTATTTTTTAATTCTTTTTTTTTACTTTCTTCTATATTCAATAGAAGAAAGTATTGGATTCGTAAAAACAGGGATGGAACACGGGCGCAGTATTCATACCACTATCAATGTAAGAAAATTTTCTACTTCTTAAATCAACGATATTATAGGTAGTAAAATTTCTTAAACAGATTCCGGTATGAATTCTGCGCCCGTGTTCCATCCCTGTAAAAATTTTCGACCTCGGGTTTTTGATGGATTTACACGTTTTGAGAGCTGTAGAACACGATTTGACCATTTTTGGAAAATGTCTGTCTGTCTATGTGTGTGTGTGTGTGTGACAAACTTTTGTGGCAACTGTATCTCAGGAACTACTGCACAGAATTTCATACAAATTGGTATGCAGTTGCACCTTGACATAAATTAGTGCCTATCAACATTTGGTAAAAATTGTTTTACAGGTTACGTTGCCATCCCTCTTTTTCTAAATTTTTAACATGGTGATATAGGACAAAATTTTGTATAAATGTGCATAAAGAGAATTATTTTTTAGTAATCATTATGAAATTTACAAGAATTATTTATAATAGAGCTAGTCAACTGGGATATATATATATATTTTTTTTTTTTTTTTTTTTTTTTTTTTTGTATGTGTAGGATCCTCGCCACCCCCCGTAGGGGGGAAGTCCCCCCTCGAGGGGAGTAAATTTTCAAGATGGGTATCTTTCGAAAGGTCTCGTCAGTACCTTTAAAACGAATGGTTGAACTATAAATCTGTGATAATTTAAAACAAAGTTATCGATTTTTATTACTTTTAACGAAACAAAAACTGAAAAAAAATCGTTTTTTTTTTTTTTTTTTTTTTTTTTTTTTAACGAAATTTAACCAAACTTGGTATTTAGTTGGCCCTTGACATAAACTGGTGCTGATTAGGTTTGGGGATCAATCGCTCAACAGGTGGCGCTGTGATCATATTTTTTCTAAATTTTTAGCATGGCAATATAGGACAAAATTTCGTGTAAATGTACATAATGAGAGTTAGTCATAACCTGTGATTGTAAAATTAATATGAATTATTGATAATAGTAGTAGTTAATTAGGAAAAAAAAGATTGTGTATGTGGGGCATCGCTCCCCCCTTCCCTGGGAGGGTAAATTTTCAAGATGGTTATCTTGCGAAAGGTCTCGTCAATACCTTTAAAACGAGTGGTTGAACTATAAATATGTGATAATTTAAAACAAAATTATGGATTTTTTTTTACTTTGAACAAGAAAAAAAAAAAAAAAAAACTTTTTTTTTTTTTTTTTTAATATTGCAGGGATGGAACACGGGCGCAGTATTCATACCACTATCAATGTAAGAAAATTTTCTACTTCTTAAATCAACGATATTCTAGGTAGTAAAATTTCTTAAACAGATTCCGGTATGAATTCTGCGCCCGTGTTCCATCCCTGATATTGTTATTGAGTGAATTTGTATAGGAAAATATAGAAGAAAGTCTTGTGGTGGCCACAACATACTAGTTTTTTCTTTATATTCCGTATATATCGTAAAATCCCTTTTTTCAGAGATAAGTAGTCAAATGACTTAAAATTAGAGCTGACGTAAACCACACACGCACGCAAAAAAAAGGGGGGGGAGGGCAAGAAAAGAAATTAGATCATGAATGGATTGGGAAGGGGGGAATTATAAATAAAATTCATTTTTCTTTTGCGAATATGATCCATAGTATAAAATTTCGAGCTAACATTCATTCACTCAATTAGCATTTCAATCACTCTAATGGCTGTTGCTTTTTAAAATCAAAAATCTGTTGTCGAGAACATTGGGATGTTACATCCATGCAAATTATTATGTTTCTGATTTATAATGATTATGTCTATTTTATTTTATTTTATTGTAAGAAATATTTTTTTTAATAAAGGAAAACTAAATTAATTAAAAATGGTTTGGTAATCCAAACAAAATTTCTATTCTGGAACATTTAAACAGCAAATTTTACTGCGACAACCAAATTTTTGTTAATCAAACGAAACCTTACGTACAAATTAAGTTAATCTTTTTTTTTTTTTTTTTTTTTTTTATTAAACAAAATGCCATTCATTAAATTTTATTAATAAATTCCTTCTTTGTTCATTTTACACTGTTATGTATGACAAACTATTTATTACAGAATTTTTTTCAGAAATACAGGTGACAAAACTGATTAAAAATTTCGAAAGGTTGGCAGCTATGTTTAAGACATTTAGTAGTCTTACAATGTTCTTTAATAAAATTTCTTTTACAATTATAAATTAATATAAAAATATTGACTATGTCAGCTGAGTGTATTTGTTTTTAAATTTTAATGCACATGATCGTAAATCAATAAAAAATTCGGAAGTAAATTTGGTCCGACATTGATTCAGGGTGGTTACAGACCCACTTTTTCCCACTGAATCTTCCACCAGAATATTTATATGATAATTTTTACTTGATTAATGGTGCAGACATACTATTGAAAATTCTGAAAGAAAAATGTTGGTGGAAGAATCAGGGAAAAAATATGCTGTAAACACCCTGTGATTCTGTATAATTAAAAATGCATTCAACTTCCCTTAATTAAGTAAGCAGTTTTTAACAGTATTAATATCAGTACAAAAAACCCTTAGCGGCTTAAAAGTTTGTGACGCCGCTACTTTGTGGCTATAAGAATTTGAAATATGAGTCTTAAAAATAATGATATTAAATTTTAAGTGACGCTTTGCAATTAGTTAAAATATACATAGATTTTCTTATTTGATCATTCACTTTTATCCTTTATTTATAATGCAAACGTATTATTTTTATCTTGAAGATCAGACAGATATATAAAATACACTCACTGATGCTTTTTCATTCGCATTTCAAATTCAAAATAACAGTTTTAAAAGGAATGATATAAAAATTCCAGTGGCGCCTCGGTGTTATTTTAAAAGATTTGTTTTTAGATTCCATTAAAATTACTTTTGTTTTGTCTAATAAAGTATATTTACACATTTAAACAGTGCTTTTAATTTTCAAATATACTGTTAAATAATTATACTTTCACTGAGTTAGCATTATAAAGTAAAATTATTTATTTCAATAAATTGATTTATCTTTTGCATCATGCTATCCAAAACATAGTATCATAGTGTCCAACTAAGTGAAAATTTGCTCAAAGAGGTAGTGTGACGTAAAGAAAACATTTACACAAATTTTACTGCAGTTTTGGATAGCGTGACGCAAAAGATAAATCAATTTATTGAAATAAATAATTTTACTCTATAATGCTAACTCAGTGAAAGTATAATTATTTGACAGTATATTTGAAAATTAAAAGCACTGTTTAAATGTGTAAATATACTTTATTAGACAAAACAAAAGTAATTTTAATGGAATCTAAAAACAAATCTTTTAAAATAACACCGAGGCGCCACTGGAATTTTTATATCATTCCTTTTAAAACTGTTATTTTGAATTTGAAATGCGAATGAAAAAGCATCAGTGAGTGTATTTTATATATCTGTCTGATCTTCAAGATAAAAATAATACGTTTGCATTATAAATAAAGGATAAAAGTGAATGATCAAATAAGAAAATCTATGTATATTTTAACTAATTGCAAAGCGTCACTTAAAATTTAATATCATTATTTTTAAGACTCATATTTCAAATTCTTATAGCCACAAAGTAGCGGCGTCACAAACTTTTAAGCCGCTAAGGGTTTTTTGTACTGATATCATTACTTTTTAGTGGTTTTTAATCAAAAAATTAAAACAAGTCCTTCTGGCTCCTAGGAAGGGTAAACTAATTTAATTTTTCTTATGAAGTTGTCACAATTTTTTTTCAAAATGGCAGTTACAATTTATTAATGGACTTAGTGTATTTATAAATAAAGGCTATGTATATATGGAGTTTTAACCAAATCGGTTCATAAAACCTTTCTAATGTAAATTTGAAATTTTCAGTGTGCTGGCGCAGGGAAACAAGAGGGTGGATTAAGTTGGCAAATAAACATATCAAACACATTTCTGAGATAAATCTACACTACAAATTTAGTGTGAATTAATTCAGTATTTCAAACGTTATCATACTGACAAATTTTCAAGTAGCCTGCCACTTGGAAACAAAATGGAGAAGCTTCGCACTAGAAAAATTTATTGACTGGGATTCTCAAACTCTTAAAAAAAAAAAGAAAGAAAGAAAGAAAGAAAAATAAGTGAAAATTTTCAAATTTAAGTTAGAATTACGTAATTTACATTTTGCAAATTTCTTTTTAGAGAATTACAAATTAAACAATTAAAAAGAAAAAAAATCAAGTAAATGTTAAAAATGGAATTTTACATATTTTCTTTCCCCTTTTGAGGCTAAGTATACTTCTCCAATATTCACAGTTTAAATTTTCATCAAAAGTACAGGTAAAAATTACTTCCTATATATTTTCATATAAAACGTTTGGGGGAAAAAATAGACAAAATATAAATTAAGCTTTACATTTCTATAATTTTAAAAATAAGATGAAATCACCTAGAGAAAAATTTCATGGAAAATATAAGTTAAGCTTTAAAAAAAAAAAAAAAAATGAAATTTCTGCGTAAAAATACTATTTTATAAATACATTTACAACTACAATAAACAAAAAACCCTCCTTTAATTTTAAATAGTTATTTCTACATGTTTCGAAGCTATTAAAAGTTTTTTCTTTTTTTCTTTTTTTTTTAGGAAAAATAAATTAAATGTAGTGGCGCCATCTAGTAGTTTATATTCAAACCATATACATATATATTTAACTTAAAAAAAAAAAAAAAAAAAAAAAACTTGTTTAGAAACAGGTAGAAATAGTTATTTAAAATTAAAGGCGGATTTTTTGTTTACTGTAATTGTAAATATATTTATGAAATAGAATTTTTCATGCACAAATTAATTAATTAAAAAAAGAAAAGAAAGAATAATTTTTTTTAATAAATTATTATGGGTTTCAAAGTAAAGATTTTATTTATTTATTTTGACGTGTTTTTAATAATTGCTATTTGACACATTTTTCATGAATTTTAATAAATTTCATGAAAAATAAATTTTATTAAAACACTGTTTAAACACTGTTTATTAAAACTGTTTTTTCTAATAAACAGTGTTTCATCCCCTAGTCATTATTGCTTTCAATAATAATAAAAAAAAATTGATTATGTTAATATTTAAAATATGTATCATTTTAAACCCTGAAAAATAAATAAATGAATAAACTCTAACTGTATTTTCAAAAGAGATTTTTAATTTTTAAAAAGAAATATATATATATATATGTATGTATGTATGTATTTACGAAAGAGTATGTTTTAAATAAAAACGATAGATGGCGCCAAAACTCTATTTGCTGTTTTTTTTTTTTTTTTTTTTTCATTCCCGGCGCGTAAGGATACATGAATAGGAATCGCAAATCATTGAGTTATTATAAAATCGATGTTCATGAATGATTAAAATATTTTTCAATTAAAAAAATTGTAAATTCATCATTAATATGATAAAATGGAATATCTAAAATTACAAAATACTTCCTTATTTAAAATATTATCTAAATATTTTTTTTGACTAAATATGAAATTTTGAAATCAAAAATATTTTTTTCATAACACAAGAGAAAATATATTTAAGTGAATTTGACTTAGTATATATACAATAAATATTTTAAACATGTTATAAAGTACTTTTGCGTTAAAAAAAAAATTCTAAATAATTCATTGGCTGCATTCAAGTCGGTCAACAAACCAACCCACATATCTTACAAGTAAGAACCGCATAACAGCGTTTTCACCCGAAGAAACACATGTAATTGGCGGAGTAACATAGTTCCATATTTAAAGCGATTTATATAAAAAAAACAAGAGTTTTCCTGAAAAAAACGAAAACGTTACTAGATTCAGAAAGATCCTATTAACAGCATATATTAATTATATGAAAATCATTCGAGCCGTTTTAGAGATATTTTTCATTACATCCTTACATCGTTACACCACACATTTTCCCTTTTTGGCTTTAAATTGAGATTCAGATCTCAAAACATACTGCATGTAGAAATGTAAAATTTTCAGGATAGATTAAGACCGAAGATAAAAGACTATTTTGAAAAGATGAGAACAAAATATGGCATATTTGCTGAGATATTAAGTGTCGGCTTTTACAAATCTCTTTGATGTCAAACTAGCCGTATATATGAGTTCGCAGCGTCCCGTTTGTCCCTCCGCTTGCGTCACTCAAAAAACTGCCGTTTTTCATGATATACCTTTCAAACGTCATCTCTTTTGGCATGGCTATTGGAAGGCGCAAAGAATGTATCGAAAATACATCACTTCGTGACCTTCAATGACCTTGTGCCAACGACGTGTTATAGATTTTTTATTGATTAAATAAAGCTCGTATTCTCTACACACCACATATACAGAGGCTGTTCACACATTTTTGTAACGATTTTGCAAGGTAATATATATAAACAAATATAAGAATTCTATTTTCTAATACATTCAGTCTGATAGCCCGTTCATTGAACTATAATATTACATCTTGATTTCGAAGATATTAGAGAATTTCTTAAACATCGAGGTTGATTTTGTTTCACTCCTCCAGACTTTTTCATAGTTCATCCAGTGTTTCAGGATACCACTTAAAAAGAGCTTGTTTGAAAAGACCAAATACACAGGATACTTAGACACGTCAGGGAAATTCAGTGGGATGCATTTAAAGGGAATACCTTCAATTCCGGTTTCATTTCTCATTTTCTAAAAGTAATGAAAATAATAATAATAATAATAATAATAATAATAATAAAATAGAGCAACAAATGGATTTTATCCGCGTTACGTATTAAACCCTTGGCACGTGACTACTACATACTTGCCAACCATCTCATTTATAACCGTACAATTGCTAACGCCCCTTTTCTTACACCACTATGTTTTTAGAGTAATTCTCTCCAAATGTTGTTACGATTAAATAAGACTAAAATTACTCTAAAAATTTATTGGTGTGAAAAAAAAAGGCGGGTACTAAAAATTGTAAGGTTCGTAATGAGATGGTTGGCAAGTATGCTTCTACAGGGAAAAATACAGAATTATAATGTTTACATTTGTGTTTTATGGGGAAATGTTTGCATTCTATAGGGAAATATTTATATCCTAGAGAGAAGTTCATAGGGATATGGAGAATCAGAAGTCACATGTTGGGTATGATTTAGCCTATAACCCAAGAAAACGGATATATTGTCCATTTAGAGGTATAATTTGTAGCTTTATCTTGGTGGAACTCAACATAATTAAACATTGTTTGAGCTATGGGATGTAATTTATTCTTTGAAAATAGGTGTTAAAATATATTTTTGATAGTTATTCAAATTAATTTTGACATTTTTTTCAACTTTCTTCATTTTAATTCTACTTTATTATTTTCTTTATTTATAAGATAATTCAGTAATAACCATAAAACCGTAAGAAAAACTTTCCTTGTTTCCTCTGAACCAATATCGTAAGTCTTTTTCTTTTATTTTTCGCTAGTAAATCTATCTTTTTTTTTTTTTCTTTTTTTTAATTGAAATCAGATAATAATATCCAAGCCTCTTCAATTGTAATTATATATTTCCAGTTTTATCCGTTAAATAATTTTGATACAACAATCTATCTATCTATCTATACATATAATAAAATAAGATGTTTGTGTGTGTGTCATTGTGTATGGTTTCCAGAGCTTTTTAAGAAAACGGCTGATGGCTGAGCTACAAAAATTTGCATGGTGGTTCGTAATGACCTCTCCTGATGCACCTCGAAACCCGATTTTAGAATTTTGTTTTAGTTTTCTTTTAATTAATTAAAATGTTAAAATAAAAACCTTCTAATTACTGATAAATTGGCCATTTAATTTTAATCCTTAATTTAATTGTTTCCAAAACAAATTATCATTATTTTTTGGACAGAAAGAAAAAAAAAAAACGTGAACAATAAAAATTACATTTATTTAAAATATTTAATTTTATTCCTTAATTTAATTGTTGCCAAAAAAATTATCATTATTTTTTGGACAGGAAAAAAAAAAAAAAAAAAAAAAAAAACGTGAACAATAAAAATTACATTTATTTAAAATGAGGAAAGTAAATTAAAAAAAATTAGAAATATCAGTCGTATCGTTACAAATAAGATACCAAATGAAAGATGCAATTTTTGTGAATCCAACGGATTAAACAGCTTATCGATCGGACAATTAGATTTTTTAAAATTAACTAATGTATGTATTTTAGGTGGCAAGAGAAGGAGATTGTATGGAAACCGTTTGGAATTTTTTTTTTAAATGTGCTACTAATTAAGTCACATGTTTTTTTTAAAGTGGGATTAAAAATTGCAGTTTTGAATTTTTTTAAAATTTTCTTTCACAAACACAAAATATAGTATACAGCCTGTACAACACTAGACCAAATTGAAGTTCAAATTTCATCAATATTTAAATAAATAAATGAAAATAAAAATATGTTTAATGGGAAATATATATAACCACTAAAAGTTTAGTTGTCTAAAATATGGCAGAAATAGCGCTCATAGCATATTGTTACAAGGTATTAAGTCTTATTTTTACAAGGGATTAAATCTAAAATGGTGACAAAAATTCAAAAGTCGCCAAAGAGAGTTATATTAAGGCGGTACTATGATCATGCTTACAAACCATGAATTATATATAACCACAAAAAATTAATTGTCTCATGCAACAGACGTAGCCGGTCATAGCATATTATAATATTTAGCGTGAAATTGTTATCATTTTTATGGTTGATCGGGGATAAACAAAATAAACATAGGAAATAACGTAAAAGCAAATGTTATGTGCACCACGTATAGTGTTGTTCATATGTAACTGGGATTCAAATATAAAGGGGATACTTCATTTTTTTTTCGATACTATCTATTTCGAAACTGTTATCTAATAAGGACTTAATGGAAGCCTATTGGTAAACCATTGTCTCAGGTAATAGGGACAAGCGCCCGAGTTTTAGCGGATGACCAAATCGCTACCGAAGGCAGCAGGGATCCGAAGCGAGCTTTTGAGCAATTTTAGTATTTTATTTTATTTTTATAAAGCTATATAGAAAAGAGTTTCCTTTAAATTTAGTGACCAGCGAAGCGGGCAAAGCCTGCTAGTACATATAATAAAATGAGATGTTTGTGTGTGTGTCATTGTATGTATTTCCAGAGCTTTTTAAGAAAACGGCTGATGACTGAGCTACAAAAATTTGCATGGTGGTTCGTAATGACCTCTCCTGATGCACCTCGAAGCCTGATTTTCGAATTTTGTTTTAGTTTTCTTTTAATTAATTAAAATGTTAAAATAAAAACCTTCTAATTACTGATAAATTGGCCATTTAATTTTAATCCTTAATTTAATTGTTACCAAAAAAAAATTATCATTATTTTTTCGTCAGAAAAAAAAAAAAAAAAAAAAAAAAGAAAGAAACGTGAACAGAAAAAATTACATTTAAAACATTTTTAATTTTAATCCTTAATTTAATTGTTGCCAAAAAAATTATCATTATTTTTTCGACAGAAAAAAAAAAAAAAAAAAAAAAAAAAACGTGAAGAATAAAAATTACATTTATTTAAAATGAGGAAAGTAAATTAAAAAAATCCGCGATTGTAATGAAATGCTCGATCTCTGGTGGGCTAAGGTGAAATTACAATTAACATGCATAGCTTTCGAATTCATCTAGACGCCATTGCTTGCCTATATTTAGTTTCACATATATTTATTGAATAAAAATGAATAAATCCGGTAAAAAAGATAACACTTACTGTTGTGTGCCACAGTGTAACTCCAAAAATAAAAAAATCCAGAATTAAGCTTCCATGTATTTCCAAATGACAAATTTAAAATTTCAGTTGTTTCGGCTAATAGAAGGAAAGAATTAATCAGATGATTTGAAACTAATATTTGTTCAGCTTTAGTTAAAAATCTACTTCCGATCGAACGTTGAATAAACTGAAATATTTTTTCCAAAAGCAATCAATTTTCCATGATGTAATGGCGGAGAAATTATAGCACGAATATTAAGTAGTAATACAAATAGAACAAAAATTAATACACGTGGCCATTATATGTTTACTAACAACAAAGCTGAAAAAGCGCCATCTATCGATCATTACAAACGCGATTAGAAATATCAGTTGTATCGTTACAAATAAGATACCAAATGAAAGATACAATTTTTGTGAATCCAACGGATTTAAGCTTATCGATCGGACAATTAATTTTTTTAAAATTAACTAATGTATGTATTTTAGGTGGCAACATCAGGAGATTGTATGGAAACTGTTTGGAATTTTTTTTTAAATGTGCTACTAATTAAGTCACGTTTTTTTTAAAGTGGGATTAAAAATTGCAGTTTTGAATTTTTTTTTAATTTTCTTTCACAAACACAAACATATAGTATACAGCCTGTACAACACTAGACCAAATTGAAGTTCAAATTTCATCAATATTTAAATAAATAAATGAAAATAAAAATATGTTTAATGGGAAATATATATAACCATTAAAAGTTTAGTTGTCTAAAATATGGTAGAAATAGCGCTCATAGCATATTGTTACAAGGTATTAAGTCTTAATTTTATAAGGGATTAAATCTAAAATGGTGACAAAAATTCAAAAGTCGCCAAAGAGAACTATATTAAGGCGGTACTATGATCATGTTTACAAACCATGAATTATATATAATCACAAAAAATTAATTGTCTCATGCATCACACGTAGCCGGTCATAGCATATTATAATATTTAGCGTGAAATTGTTATCATTTTTATGGTTGTTTGGGGATAAAAAAAATAAACATAGGAAATAACGTAAAAGCAAATATTATGTGCACCACGTATACTGTTGTTCATATGTAACTGGGATTCAAATATAAAAGGGATACTTCACTTTTTCGATACCTTTCGATACCATCTATTTCGAAACTGTTATCTAATAAGGACTTAATGGAAGCCTATTGGTAAACCATTGTCTCAGGTAATAGGGACAAGCGCCCGAGTTTTAGCGGATGACCAAATTGCTACCGAAGGCCGCAGGGATCCGAAGCGAGCTTTTGAGCAATTTTAGTATTTTATTTTATTTTTATAAAGCTATATAGAAAAGAGTTTCCTTTAAATTTAGTGACCAGCGAAGCGGGCAAAGCCTGCTAGTATACACATAATCTTACGCTGAGAAACATGTTTCCGCATTAGGTGATGAATATCGTGATTTTTTTTTATGATTAGCTTTAAATAAAATTTTATAATACTAGGGGGCTCCGCTCACCAACCCCCCACTCGCTTCGCTCATTAATGCCTGCGGGATTCTACCCGACTTTTTTCTACCCGACGATTTTTTTTTTACTATTGAATTTTTTTAGTTAATTTAGGACAATATGTAATACTTTGTATTTATTTCCAGCGTACAGCAAGGTTTAAAATGGTGCTTCCAACACTAAAGATGCAACTTTTTAAAGTGCATTTTTTCTAGAATAGGATTTAGTCAGGTTGAAGATAAATATCTTATGCGATTATTGCAATTATTTTAAAAATTTCATTAGTAGTAGTAGTACGACACGACAATTTCTGTCAGATAGCGATTTTGCATTGTCGTCACTTGTTGTATTACACCATGAAATTGCCAAGATGCCTGTCAATATCTGATTTTACCATTTAATTTCTTAAACTGTATTAAATACTAAGGAACAACTTCAGTATATCCCCACATCGATATTTGGCGATTTTTTGTTGGCGATTATGGCTAAATCATAAATGATACAATCATAATCTAAATCATAAATTATAAAACATAAAATCATAAATCCAAAATAAACAACATATAGGCTGCCATATTATATCGCAAACAGTCCAGAACGACATCGTTATCGTTCAAAACGATGCCAAAGAAAAATCGCCAAATTCAGCTGTAGGGAGATACTAAAGTTATATCAATACTAAGGAAAAAAAAAAAATCATTTATATAGAACATCCTCTATATTTTCCTACATTCCTTTATATATATAAAAAAAATGTCCTGTTGTATTAAATTCTGTTTTCTGCAAAGTTTTATATCAATGCTTAAAAAACAAAAATAGGATGCGGATTTTATTATTATCATTATTATTGCACTATTTTATAATTTATCTCTATAGGAAGGCATGGCTAGAGTTAAAATGGCTATTGTGGTTGCGTAAATGAATTCCTTGGCGAAAAACGTACGAGCTTCATTTCTAAATTTTAAAAATCGCTAAACTGGTCATAGTAAAGATCTATCCTATTAAATGTGGGTACAACTATAGCATTTCCCCGCAGCTGAATTTGGCGATTTTCTCTGGCGCCGATTTGAACGATAACGATGTCGTTCTGGACTGTTTGCGATATAATATGGCAGCCTGCATGCTATTTATTTTGGATTTATGATTTTATGATTTATAATTTTGCTCAGGATTTCATCATTTATGATTTATGATTTAGCCATAATCGCCAAATTCAGCTGTGGGGAAATACTACAGTTGTTCCAAAATGTCTGCGCTTAATCTCTAACTCTATACCAATAATTGTTTAACATAATCATGGTATTCATTACTAAACCTTTTTCGCCTAACGTTAAAATAAAGGAACAACTTCAGTATATCCCCACAACGATATTTGGCGATTTTTTGTTGGCGATTATGGTTAAATCATAAATCTAAAAATCATAAATGATAAAATCATAATCTAAATTCTAAAACATAAAATCATAAATCCAAAATAAACAACATATAGGCTGCCATATTACATCGCAAACAATCCAGAACGACATCGTTACCTTTCAAAACGGCGCCAAAGAAAAATCGCCAAATTCAGCTGTGGGGATATACTGAAGTTATACCATAATATAAACTAAAATAAAAGTATAAACTACATTTCGTTTCATCTTTATGAAATTTTTACGTAATATTTTTAAAATATCGGTTATTTTCAAATGTTTTGCTATTCTAAATATTTTTTTCTTCTCTCGAGCATCTCAAAGATGTCAATTATTCAATTTTTCTTATTTACACCATTGATCACATTTTAATTTTCCTGAGGAAAGTGACGTCAGAGACACAGAAAAAAAACGTCATAAGAGAAACTTTTCCCTCCGGTGGCAAATAGAGTACCTTTATAAACCCGTGTTTTTACTTAATAACTTCGTTAATTAAAATGATAGAAATTTCTAAGCAGCTGAAATGCCTTCCTTAAAGCAGTCGGAATACACTTATATATCTCATAACGCGGAGAACCCTGCCCTCCGCGAGAAGTTGCTGTCGCAGACAAAACAAATTGACGCCAGCGACAGTTACTTTTTTTTAATATATAGAGATTGTTCACAGTTCCTACAGAGATGTATAAATATTTTGCGACAGCTCTTTTTAGGGTTTGGATTTTTTAATTTTTTATTTATTTATTTATTTTTATTTTTTTGAACAAGAGGTGTGACTTTAAATTTAATAAGAAATGCACATATCTTTGTTGGATATACATTTTTTGCATTTTTCCAGTATAATGCAAAATTTGACAGTTATTTACTTTTTTATTAATTATTTTCTTTATTTTACATATAGCAATATTAAATCCACTCTGTTTTCGTCATTATTTTATGACCGAATAAGAGCATTTCTCTTCGGAAAGCTCAAAAATATAACGTTCAATCCATGGTTTATTTTTGAGAGATATATTACAGTTAAAAATATTTTTAATGCTGCAAAAAATAGTTAAACCCTATTCGAATTCAATGTCAGTCACGTTTTTATTTTAAAATTTAAATTTAAGTGTAAGGAGAAAGTGAAAATCGTTACAAGAATGTGTGAACACCCTCTGTATAACAGGAATTTCGTTGCAAGGTATTTGCACCAAAGAATTATGGGCCATAGAATATTCCATGTCGTGAAAATTTGTTCAAATTTTCGTTTCGAATGTTGACAATTGCGGTCCCATAACAAATGAACAACTTAACTTTGGAACAAAATGTACTATATTTGATCTTTTAACAATGTAAAAAGCGACTGGTAATATCGGAGTTAACATGTATTTTAGGTGTGACATTCTGTTATATTGGAATATCAAATATATTGCCACCGGTAATAAACTATAGTTTGCCTTTTACATATTTTTCATACGTAATGATAAAGTGCCGCCAATTTCAACAGTGTTTGCTGTATACCGCGGAATCCGGTGTTATACTGGGCTGCGCTTAATGAGCAAATTTATCAACCAGATACATAGCCTATTTCAGGATCCGCATGCTCATCAGCGGAGCAATGAGTTTTGTATCTTTTCTACTTTCTTCTGTAAATTTTTCCTTTGTACAGTCGGGGAAAACAAACCGCAACTCTCACCGCAACTCTCATTAATTCACAAAGAAAAGTCTAATAGACACCATTTAACCCTTTGCGGCGCAAGGTAATTCGGATCATTTAAATTATATGTGCCACCGGAATTAACGAACAAAATTAAATTAAAAGAAATATTAAATTTTATGTTTTAAAGAAAATGGCCTTTTTTCTGTCCCGTTATAAGCGTAAATTTTTGCCAAAAGATTTCTGGGATGAGTTTTTTGTAGCTGGAGGTGGTTTCGCATTTATACCATCGCGCGTTAAAGGGTTAACAGGAAATTAAGTTTACTTTTTGAAAACGATGTCAAAATTTGAGTTAGGGGTCATCTACGTAATGAAATAAGACCAACTTTGATTTTTTTTTTTTAATAGCAACACTCAGTTTTTACTTCATAATTGAACTCCTGAGAGTCTGGTAGGGCTGAAAAGTATACAGTTTGAATACTTACTTTAATATTCATAGAGTTATAATCAAAAATGTGTTAAGGGTTTATTTGTAAATCTAGAAAAATAAAATTAAGATCCTTCAAAAATTAGACAAAATTTTATTGTTTCTCTGCGGAAAGTTTTGAAGAAAAAAAAAGTATTATAAAAATTATTAATGTAAAAGTTGTATTATTTTTACTGTATCTTCGCTATCCCTAATTTCGGATTTTTAAATGCGCATATACATAAAAAGTTCATTAGAGAACACATTTTAGATTGGCCAGGCAACATTGTTTGAAAAATGTGCGATATTTTTCCTTCCAAAAATGTCATCACGACTATAGTGATCATCAATAAAATTTAAATTTTTCTTCACATTATTTTGTATGACATAATATAGGAACTGAAATACTTATATATATACACGATGCATGAACTAAATGTTATCCAATAAGTTATTTTAAGGTATCATGAAGTAAACATTAAACAATTTTAATCATACTTGTAAGTTTAACTCTTTGAATCTGTACGATTTGTTTTGTAATTTCCATGAAAATATAGTTTATTAATTAAAATATATTTGTAAAAATAATTTTTAAAAACTGAAGTATCCTTAAAATAATAATCCCCCGCCCCCCTCATCAAAAATAAATGAATATATGAACTAAATGATTACCTTTTGACTATGACGGTAGTAAAGAAGCGATTGAACAACTATGCTTTGCATTTCAATACTATATATATATATATATATATATATATATTAATTCATAATTTTTTACGTTCCACCTATTTCTCAATTTAAACAGTAAGCCCCGCCTATTTAGTTCATTTTTTTCTTCTAGTGTTCGTTTAAAGGATTAAAAATATATCCCCAGTAATGAATAAGCAAATGCTACTTATATATAATTTTGCCAACGTAAAATAAGAGGTTTAATACGAATACGCATAGTCACTTTTTCTTTTCTATATTATTTTGCTTTAGAAGATCAATGAAAGGCGGTTTTTTTTTTTTTTTTTTTTTTTTTTTAGAAAACAAGAATTTGTTCATTAACATTAACTTTTAAAAATCATCTTTTTTGTTTCTTTTCTTGGCGTTGTTATACAGTTTGACCTGTAAATAAATATTAAAATTATTTTGTTTAATTTTCTCTGTTATTTTAAAAGATTTTCTTCGTTATCTCATGTAAAATTTCATAAGAGACGCCCCCTAAGCCACTCCAAAAGAGAGATTTATTTACATCTCGAAAACTAATGACTGCAATGAGTTGCAAATTTCCACGCCCCTATTTTTCAGCATTAGGATTCATTTTAAGGTAAATATATATATGGCATAATTCATAATTTTTTGTAATATGAATTTATTAATATATTTCATACATAAAAGTATTTTTCAGAATCAAAAGTGATAATGGATTATGTTTGGGTTTCTTCACTGCATCTCGTAAATATATGTATGTATATATATATGCAGAAATATATAAACAAATGAATGAAATTAAGTGTAGAAATATATAAACAAATGAATGAAATTAAACACCAAAAAACACTGAGATCTTCATCAGGGAGGCCCCTCAGTGTAGGGGTGAACGAGAAGTTTCTGAATTGTTCTCCTATTGGTTTTTCTAATCTGTAAAACTTATATATTTATAAATTTTCCTGTCAATTGTTTTCTATATATATATATATATCGATCTGGCAGTTCGGAAAACGTATACAAAGATATCAAAAGTGATAATGGATGACTTTTTATGAAGATATTAATGAAAGTTTGAAGAAACATGAATTTAACATTAGCCCCTTCAAACTTTGAATGCTTTTAACTCCATAAAAAATTAAGTAAAATCTACAATCAATATACTTTTTCGCATCGACACGATCCCAGAAATTTAAATAAAAAATAAAAGTAGGATATTACTATTTAAAAAAAATTAAAGTTGGTGCATGTTTTAATGTTTGGACGATCCCCAATTCAAAATTTTACTTCATTTTTTAAAAGTACTAACGATTTCCAGCCGAATGATACCTATTTATTCCTTTTTTGTGCATGGTTTAACAACAAAGTTACATCGAGTATTGCGTTTTTTACCCCCCGAAAATACATTCATTTTTCCTCTTTTTGCTATGAAATTCAGGTGTTTAGCTTAAAAAAATTCAATTTATTTAGCATTTCGGGTTACTTTCTTTGGAAATCGACCTATTGTAATCAATTTATCTCTCTCTCGATATATAGGGTGATTCCTTATTGCATAGACAAACTCAGGGGGTAATAGGAGAGCACATATAGAGCGTAAATCAATATATCAACCTTGTACTATCATCCCAAACCGTTTTCAAGTTACTATAAAAGATGCAAAAAAGCTAAAAATCTTAGAAGATTTTTCATTTCTGAAGTTTCTAAGTGTGCTATACAAACATGAAGCATATACAGTCATTTGCAAAAGTTTAAGACCAGTAGCCGATTTTCAGTATTTTAACACATTGCATCATTTGCGGAGATTATTGCGTCACCTCATGTATTGATTGCACCAAACACATTCTACTGCTATAAATAAAGGTGCCCGGCATGCTTATTGCTAGTTGTTTATTGGATATTTTCGTAGTCAGTGCTGTTGTGTAATTATTCTAAAGGGTAAAAAAACCTTCACTTACTGTTACAAAAAAGTAAAAAATAATTGACCCTGCATAAAATTGGATTTTCTGAATGTTAAATGAGTTCGAGGGTAAATGTGAGCAAGATAGCTGTGCATCAAGCTATTAGTAAATTTAAAATTTCGGAAAAATTTGTGGACCATAAGAGTCGTTTCTTTTTCATACTTCGAGTAAGTCGAGGTTTCCTTTCAGGTTTATGGGATGATAAAACAAAATCTTTGGCCAAACATCCTGAAATTACTGACGTTGGTGCCTTTTGCAGCCAGAGAATGTCTAATCGTACTGCAGGAGGTTTTTGGATCTCGTATGATCATTCTTTTTATCACAGAATCCTCATGTGCACTCGTTTTTCTAGGGTGACCGCTTCTCTTAAAGTCCACAAATTTTTCAGAAATTTTAAATTTACTGATAGCTTGATGCACAGCTGTCTTGCTTACATTTACCGTCAAACTTATTTGATGTTCAGAAAATCCAATTTTATGCAGGGTCAATATTTCTGACCTTTTTGTAACACTAAGTGAAGGTTTTTTACCGATTACAATAATTACACAACAGCACTGTCTACGGCAAAATCTGATCAACAACTGGCGATAAACGTTCCGGGAATTTTTATTTACAGCAGTAGAATGTGCCTAATGCAATCAGCACATGAGATGACGTAATAATCTGCGCAAATCATGCAATGTGTTAAAACATAGATGCCAACATTTAAATTTATTTCGGAGCATTTTGTGCCCCTCCTCTATTTCGTACCACTTTATTTTTAGAGCATCTTTTTCCGATATACGACTACGATAAAATAAGCAAAATTTTCTCTTAAAGAAAAAGAGGTATGGAATAAAGGTGGGGCTAAAATTGCTCGGGAATAAATTAAAATGTTGGCAACCCTGGTTAAAATACTGAAAATCGGGTACTGGTCTTAAACTTATGCAAATGACTGTAGTTAGTAAAAGCTGTAAAAGTGCTAAAAAATTGCATAATTTGAGTTAGAATATTTAGATTTAATAACGAGTTATAAGCTTTGAAATAGTGGGAAAATACAAAATGGAATGTACGCCCAAATATTTAATCAATAATTTCGCAAAAACTGTTCAAGCTAAAATTAATGAAATTTACTAACAATTGGCCTATTCCAATAACTTGCGAATAAGCTTCAATTAATCATATTAGTTGACTAGCGCTGGAAAAATTTAGCTGTTTTTTTTTTTGTTATTATACACTATTCGTTTTTATGTTTTTAAATGTTATGAGTCTCTGCCCATCACGGTATAAAACTCTGTTAACAGCTCCCTTTAGTAATTCAATTTTTATGATACTTATATGAATTGTTTTAAATTTATTTATTATGTACTATATGTATTAATTGTATGTTTACCTGTATTATCATATTAGGGTATACATTCATTTGTATTTTGGTTAAAAGATATTATTACAGAAAATACTGAATTTTAAACATGAAAGCAGTTTATCCTTCAAAATACGTAAAACGCTATATCAAAAGAATTAATTCTACAGTTTAATGGGGGGGGGGGGGAAAGCTGCGTTAAAAGGCTTCGTTATGCATACATTCTTTAATTCTAGGCATGGAGTACATGTCCGTCACTTCTTTTTTATAATAATTATTATTATTATTATTATTATTATTATTATTATTTTTTCATTGCTTTCTAAAAATAACATAACCATAGCTGCCAATATTTTAATTTATTCCGGAGTATTTTTAGCCTCGCCTCTATTTCGCACCTTTTATTTATAAAACTTTTTCTCTAATACATAACACCGATAAAATAACAAAAAATTTCTCTTAAAAAATAAGTGATACGAAATAAAGGTGAGGATAAAAATACTCCGGAATAAATTAAAATGTTGGCAGGTGTGTATAACTTATACGGGCTTTTTTACGCATTTTGAAGGATGAACCTCTCCCACGTTTAATAGCAGTAGTTTCTTTACTAAAGTTCTTTTAATAGAAATTCAAATGAATGCATATCATAATGTTATGATACAGATACTCATACAATTATTTTCTACATAATAAATAAGCTTTAAATTAATACATATAAATACAATGATTAAAAGCGAATTACTAAGAGGAGTTGGTAAGGGGTGTTTTAAAACGTGGTGGGCGGAGTCTCAATTTTTGAAAACATGAAATGAATGGTGTATAAAAAAACAAGCCCCTAAATTTCTCTTGCACTAGTCAACATTTGTGGTTCATTGTAAGTTTATTCGAAAGCTATTGCAATAAGCAAATTTTTAGTAAATTAATTGTAGTTTGAACGGTTTTTGCAAAATTACTGATTAAATATTTGGGCGTATGTTTTGCTTTGCATTTTTTTCCTGTTTCAATGCTTATAACTCGTCAATAAGTCTAAATATTCTAACACAACTGATGTCGTTTTGTAGAAATTTTTTTCTGCTCTTTCTAAAGATGTGCTTCATTTATGTGTAGCATGATTGGAAATTTCAGAAATGAGGGATTTTTGAAAGATTTTTAGTTTTTTATTCTATTTCCAACAGCTTGAAAACGGTTTCAGATAGGACCGGTTTGATATAATGATTTATGCTCCATATGAGCTCTTCTATTACTCTTCTATTACTCTTCTGAGTTTGTCGGTATAATAAGGAAACACCCTGTAGAATGGTATATTTTGCTTTCGAAATCCTCAATCACTTCGAACCAAAATTTGACGAAAATATTGAAATATCTTAGATTAGTTCGATGTCCACTTGTTTCGTTTGCAATATTGTTTTAAGATGGTTGCTGTTTGAAAATTTCAAGCTATTATGTCAAATGGAATTTTGAGCCGTTTCCTTAAAACACAATATATACAATTAAAATTAAGGGGGGAAAAATCACCTTCAGGCTAATTTTGTGATTATCCATTAGCAAAAACTTCCAATTTCTAACGGTATACTTAGAATTTGTATAGAGAGTTGTATATTAAAATTTGCACAAATTTAGTTTTGTAATTAACAATACCCATTAATTTAAAGTTGTTTAAATTTTATCCCATAAAGAATATAATAAACTACATCATTTTCACGGGAAATATATATATATATATATTTATGACTTTTTTATTATGTATTTTCTTTACATATATATATATATATATGTAAAGAACTATTTTTATAAACTTTATTTAAAAAAAAAAAAAAAAAAAAAAAAAAAAAAATTGTGTTACGGTTCGTATGCCTCAGGCAAATCAAAGAATTAATGAAAGTTTAATATTAGATTTTTCCTGAAGTGATGGTAGTTTGTTTAACAGTATTCTCGTGGACGAATTCTTTTAAGGAAGGCATTACACATACAATACTTTTACAAGGGCTATGACTGCATGTTGCATAAAAATAGGTATTATTTCTGCTACACTGTATGCATTTGCGAAAATTTTTACAGTATTCAGAGCCCAATAACACCTAAAACAACAAATAAATAATTGCTTTTTTTTTTTTTTGGTTAAATCGAACATACATTTAAAAGCATCATTCACTTAATTTCTCCTTGAACAAAATAAATAAAATAAAATAAATAAATAAATAAAAATAAAATAAAATAAGAAAAATAATAAATCTAAAAATCATTACTTACATTACAAACAATAGCTTAAATCCTGTCACACATCTTCAGTTAAGCTGGGACTAAATTTAACTAATTTAGTCGTTTTTAATTGTTGCAGCTTTTTTTTTTTTTTTTTTTCTCAAAATTCAACCTATCATTAATTTAACAACTAATCCATTAAAATTCAATTTAACTAAATTTTAACTTAAAAATTTTAATCGTAGAGAATTATTAGTTTCGTAAATTAAATTAGTGTGAATTCACTTTTTTAGGTGAATAAGATTTCTCATTTATAAATTTGAATTAGAATGAAAGAATGAATTGAGCAATGGCGTCCTGTGTTAGACCATTCACAAATTTGTCTGAATTTTAAAAGAAAAAAAATAGCCTTTTTTTACAGGGATATGGAAAATAATAATAATAATAAATAAAATAAAATAACAGAAAAATGTAATGACCCCTTCTTATTTTTATATTTATTTTCATTCCATTTTATTTATTTTTTTCATTTATTCATACACACACACACATATACAAGGTCTGTCCAATAAATACGCGAACTAAGACCATAAAAAGTTTATTTTGCAAAATTTAGTCTACATCGATTTTGTCCCCTTCTTCTCCATTCGTTGCTATGCACTTATTCCATCTTCTTTTCCACTGTTCAAAGCACCCTTGGAAGTCCTCGGCAGTCAGGTCTTTTAGTTTTCTCGTCGTTTCTTGCTTTATTGTGTCCACTTCTTCCCAGTGATGTCCCCTCCTCACATTTTTGTATTTTGGGAATAAAAAAAAGTCGCATGGGGCGAGATCTGGCGAATAAGGAGGATGACAAGGATGGTGATTGAATTTTTTGCCAGAAACTGGAGAACAATCAAAGCTGAATGTGCAGGTGCATTGTCATGGTGAAGGATCCAACCATCGCCTTGAGTCAAATTTTGTCGCACGCTATCTCTCAAACGCTTGAGAACTGTAAAAAAAATAATTTATTATTTTCGTCAATTTCCATTTTCGACACACAGTAAAAACAAGGACAACAGAAACTAACACAACTGGCACAATACGCACAGCTTGACGATCCGCCATGCACTGATGGTTCATTGGGTCTCAGGCAACTAGAACCGCTAGTGAGCGAGGCTATAGTCCACGTCATGGCAGACAGATGGCACCAGTTCGCGTATTTATTGGACAGACCTCGTATATATATATTGTTTTCGTTTTGTGGATGTATTCTCTACATGTGAATGTTTTCTTTTTAAATTACTATTACAGAACCGGACAATTACCTAAGAAAAAAAAAAAAAAAAAAAGAAAGAAAGAAAACTATTATCTAAAGGTTGATAAAAAGAAAATTAAATAAGACTTTATTCAAACAATTTAATTATTTTAAAATTGTTTTTTAAATTTAAATTAATTATTTATACCAACAGAAAATATATATATATATAAATTTTAGTTAATGAAAAGAAAAGGAAAAGAAAAAATAATTTAAGATTCTTAAGAGTTAAAAAAAATTAAATTAGGATATTGTAAAAATTATTAAAAGTTAAGTTTTGTTGTTATTTATTTATTTATTTTTATGTGTTTTTGATATAAACACCTCAAGAACGATTAAAAGACAATAAAAATATGATTTAAATATATAATTTACTAGATATTCAGGATGACCATAAATCTAGCCTGAAAATAGATAGATTAAATGTGTTTACTTTTGTATTTATCAGAGCATAGATTATTTTATTCTATACAAGAAATTATTGAAAAAATTTATAAATAGTTTTATGTAAACATGATTTAAAATGGGTAAATAAATTAACTTTAAATAATTTCTTTTTTCTTTTTTTTTTTTTTTTTTTTTTTTTTTAATCAAAAATGTCAAATTGTAATTTTCTATTGTCATTATGTATCACGAAAGTTTATTTCCTTATCAGTCATATAATTACTTTCATTACCCGACTACCGTAGTTAATGGAAGTATTGTATTCAGTTCAGAAATTCGATATCGAGTTTTCACCTGATTAACATGTTTTAAGGTCTCCTGAGTCCAAAAAAGGAGTTTTTGGCATTTGGTCAGTGTGTGTGTGTGTGTGCATGTATGTATGTGTGTATGTATGTGGGGAATCTTCTGGATATCATATCTCCGAAGCTATTAAAGATAGAACTACAAAACTTCAGAATTGAGACAAGTCTGGTGTATAGATGAATTTTCTAAATTTTGGTGAAAATTGAAAATCCGAAGTAGGACATCGCAAACTGCAAGTGGGACTTGAGTGTGTTTCTCGAAAACAGCTTTAACGATTTTCTACAAAGTTGCTATATAAACCCTCAGTTAGATGTCCTTTCGAATGATATAGTTGGTTAGGTCAGGAAAATCGATAAGCGTCCTGTATAAATAGCTCAATTTGATGTCTCGTAAGTGCGTTTCTTTAAAAATGGCTGTGCGTTTTTTTTTTTTTTTTTTTCTCAAACTCTCCATATTAACTCCCTTTTAAATAGTCTTTTGTATGTAATTATTGTTTTCCAGTCAATAATTGTGTATACTAAGTTTTGTAAAAGTTGGTATCTCAAAAACAGTTCTAACGATTTTTCTTGAAAATTGTTACATAAATCCATTTTAGGTATCCTTTATCATATATTACGTGGTCATTAGGAAAATTAACAGTCATCCTGATTGGGTAGGTCAGTGTTAGATCTCGGAAATTGGTGTTTCAAAAAATAATTGTACATTTTTTGTTTTTTAAACTCTCGATGTAAACTCTGTCTTATATATCTTTACACGTGTATCAGGTTTCTCTTACCAGAAAATTTTTAGGTGTCTACTTTGTTAGGTCATTTGTAGGCCTTCTGATCACATTGTCTCCAAAAAATGCATACAATACGTGTAATAGTGGTTAATGGAAGTCGTGTGGTGTTTGACACCAGATTTTTTTTTCTTTTGTTAATGAAAGAGTATCAGAATAAATATCTGTGAAGGAGTTAGTGTCATTATGGTAAAAACAATAATATCATCTATATATCTGAGCAGTAGTAGTTCATTACATAATAAAGAAATTTATTTCTTAATAAAAACGATACAAATCGGATAATAAACTAGAGCAAAACCCCCTTGTGGGATACCTTTAATGTTCTTGTGTATATTATTATTGTAAAAAGTATAATTATTTTTTAAAATAAAATTTAATAGCGTTTTAAAGTAATAAGTAGGTATTTTTTTTTTTTCTTTTACACTATGTTGATATTCATTAAGTCATTAATTTCAATATTATTGAATAAATCATTAAAGTCAATTGTATTAATGTTTATAACTTGTTTGAAATTTTTGTTCAAAAGGAGTTCAAAAGTTTTTTTTAATACAGTGCTGATTGTCATTGTTTAAAGTTAAACATAAATTGCTTTTAAAAATTTTAATAGAAGACTACATGCAACAATATTATAGGCATTACATCCAATTGTAAATATAGAAAAATACAATATTGATGAAAAATTACATGTTATTTAGTCCAAATTCTTTATCAAAAGGCCAGAAGTATTAATTTTAAATAAATTGTTAATTTTTAAAAATTTTACTACCATAATGTTGATTTTGCTAAATAATATCAATTATACTAAAAGCTGCAAACTTCGTTAACCTTGTTTAAAAATGTAAATATGTTAAAAGATAATGAATTACAATGTAAAGAAAATGTAAACAAATCAAAAATTTAATGTGTGTGTATTAATTACTAAATGTAAAATGCCGAAAGAAACAGATTGAATCATTCCATAGGGGATCCAACAAATATCCTGTACAATTACAGGACCAGGCACATCAATCGCAATGATTGACGAAAATACCAAAACAATGTAAGGTAAAGTGTGTAATGTATGAATACAACGAAAAAAAAAATCTATGGAAAGGGGCAATGAAAGTGTGTATAATATAACATCTTTGAAAAGCCATGGTCTGTTACCTAGAACATATCATAAAGACATTCCATCCAATAATTAATCTCTCTTCAATTTGTAAAAACTTCTGAAAACAAGATATGCGTAGAGAAAACAAATAAATGTGTGGATAATTTGAAATACAGTAAAACCTCTCTAAGTTAGACACCAACGGTTCCAAGAAAAAGTGTCCAACTTAGAGAGGTGTCCAACTTATAGGGGTTAGACATAATGTTAATGGATACATTCCGTTCCGAGAAAAAGCGTCCAACTTAGAGGGGTGTCCAACTTATAGGGGTGTCCAACTTGAGAGGTTTCACTGTATATATTTTTTTGAAAGAAGGATGATGTGTCCAAAACAATGCAAGAAAGTATGAATCATGACAACTTTGACAGCAATAGAACAATTTAAAAAAAAAAATCTCCTTGACAACAATGAAAATTAACAGTGAAAATACAAACATTCCAAACAGACACATGCACACTTAGATTAGTTAAAATGTATTACGTAAATATTTAAGTGCCATTGTAACACAACAAAGGAATAATAGTTTGTAGGCATTTTTCCGAGTATCAAAGAGTGCTTATAATAAACATTATCATGTGTAAAAAAAAACGGGGTACTTAAAATTATTAGTTACCTTGAGAATGTGTATTCCCAAATTATATATTAAAATTTTTTTAAATACAATACTAAACTATGGACTATATAGAGCTGGTAAATAAGAAGTTTGTTACTTTTTTTATCTGTAACGTGTGTACGTGTGATAGATAAATGAACGTCTGTAAATAATTAAAAATGAGTTTAATCTCTTGAAAGAAAGCGCACATCATCAATGTGATGATTGAACATTGATAACAATGAAAATTGAAATAATTTCAATGAATAAACAATGAGAAAAAAACTATAAGAACACGTGTGTAATCTAAACAAGAGATAAATGACGAAAAAATAATTACCTAACAGAAACATATTGAATGCTCTTTATATCTCAATGAATAACTCACTCTCGCTGCGAGGACGGAAAATTTAAGATCCAGCTGCAAAAATTTACGTTTATAACATATCAGAAAAGGCCGGGTTTTTTTTAGCCTTAAAATTTAAATTTCTTTTAGTTTAATTTAGTTCATGAATCCCGGTGGCAGTATAATGAGGGGTGTTTGCGTTCCGGGTTTTTTATTTTATTTCCCACCAGTAATTGCGAATTGTATTTTTGGTTATATTTAATTGCTAAACGTTACTGAAAAACTGCCAATAACATTACTATTAAAAAATTATGGTAGCAAATTCCGGGGACACAAACACCCCTGTACAATTTAAATGATCCGAATTGTCTTGCGCCGCAAAAGGTTAAGGAAAAAATTTAATGTGTGAAAGTGTAGCATATGTGTAAACGTAGTATGTGTATGGATGTAACACATTGAGGAAACTAAAAATTATCATGTAAACAAACTGCTAATTAGGATTTTGCAAAAATGAACCGTTAAAAGATTTCCTTTTATTTTCAATAAGCATTTTAGAGGATTCACATGTAGATGAAAATGCAGGATGATTGATCTTAAAGTTATATTTTCCCGAATTGTTAATCCTAACACAATTTATACACCTAGGTGGATTTTTTTAATTTATTTATTTAAATACTAATTTGAATTAATTAAATATTTCTGCCCGACAGCGCGCAAGTGCAGTCGCACACAGCAGCTCATTTATTTATATGTTAAATTAGCGTAATGGTTGGTACATAAAAAAAATAAATAAATAAGTAAACATTATCGTGCTACACAACTTTATTATATCTCTTCCTTGGCGACTTTTGAATTTTTGTCGCCATATTAGCGATGGATTTCTTTCTTTCTTTCTTTTTCTTTTTTTCTTTGGTGGGGGTATAATTTCTTGCATAAAAATTGAAAGCCTATTTTGCTAATACTTTTATCGGACGCCTTTTCGTTAATATATAAGAATCCTTCAAATTCTGTTTATTTTATTAATGATTTTTTAGGTTTAAAATAGTGCTTGCTGAAATAAATTTTCTATTTTTAAAACTGCATTTTCTTTTCTGTAAAATTACCTACTCATAAAAATTGATCATTTATGTGACTACTATTTCGGTTTATTTTTTATTTTTTTATTTTTGAAAAATAATTTTTATATATTTGATGCGCTACCTAGATTAAAAACGATGTTGCTAATTAAACTTCTTGGCGAAAAATGTTCGGTGTACTTCAATGCAAAAATTTAAAAAATCGCGCAGGAGGATCTATAAATAAAACTGATTTTAGTACAACATATATTAGCACCATAAACTATATTAGCACTTTATCAATGTATAAAAAATTTTTTAGTGAGATGCATAATTTATTCTTTTACTAGCAAATGCGTGCGAAATTCTCGCACTTTATTTGTTTTCTTTATTTACCTTTACAATTTGAAACTCATAAATATTATACTAATTTTCCACCTAATTAAAATTTTAACTTACAAAAAACCAAATTATTATTAGAACCAAATTAACACTGTGAAAAGTTGAACCAAAATCATTCAAGAAAAGTTTTAAAATAAAATTCATGGTCGACGACCCAGATTTCATTCCTCACGTTCTGGTACAGGACCCCCCATGACGCCTTTTAAGTTTTTGTCGCCATACTGACGATCACTTTTTATTTTTTTATTTTGGCACAATTTTTTGTTTAAAAAAAACAATAATAATAATTCCTCTTTGATTATACTTTTTATGATTGTGTTTTTTAGTCAATTTATGATAATAATTCAAATTCTGTATATATCTTTAAAGTATTGGTAGGTTTTAAATAGCGTTTACAAAGATTCTTAAGATGCAAATTTTAAAATTACATTTTTCTGTAAAACAATCTCATCAAACAAATGTCGCCATTTTTCCATCTCAGATCATTGAGCTGTTTCCGCATGCTTAAATATTGCCCATTTATGAATATTATTTTTTATCCTCGCGTATTTTATTATCTACATTCCTATCGTATCGTTTTGACAAAATATGATCATAACTGGACCACGTTAGAGAAATATTATATAGATATTTTTTTATTGTTCACGTTTAGATAAATGTATTTATTTTCCTGTCGGGAAAAAAATAAAAATATGAATTCATAATTTTTTTTGGCAACAATTAGATTATGGATAAAATTTCAATGGCTAATTTTTTGCTATTATTAGCTTATTATTTTTATATTTTTATTAATTATAAGAAAAATAATCAAAAATTCGAAAATCTGACTTCGATGTGCACAATGACCCTTCGGGGGCACTTTTGTGTTAAATCGTGTGACTGTCCGAACTACCGTTTACGAGAACAGTGAAATATACATATCATGAAAAACGACAGTTTTTTGAGTGACGCAAGCGGAGGGACAAACGGGCCGCTGCGAACTCATATATACGGCTAGTTTGACATCAAAGAGATTGGTAAAAGCCGACACTTAATATCTCAGCAAATATGCCATATTTTGTTCTGATCTTTTCAAAATAATCTTTTATCTTCGGTCTTAATCTATCCTGAAAATTTTACATTTCTACATGCAATATGTTTTGAGATCTGAATCTCAATTTTAAGCCAAAATGGGAAAACAGTTGGTGTAATAGACTGGAATTCTGAAAAATATCTCTAAAACGGCTCGAAGGATTTTCATATAATTAATATATGTTGTTAATAGGATCTTTCTGAATCTAGTAACGTTTTCGTTTTTTTCAGGAAAACTCTTGTTTTTTATATAAATCGCTTTAAATATGGAACTATATTACTCCGCCAATTACATGTGTTTCTTCGGGTGAAAACGCTGTTATGCGGTTCTTACTGAGGTATGTGGGCTGGTTGATTCACCAACTTCAATGCAGCCAATGAATTATTTAGATTTTTTTTAACGCAAAAGTACTTTATTACATGTTTAAAATATTTATTCTATATATACTAAGTCAAATTCACTTAAATATATTTTCTCTTCTGTTATGAAAAAAATATTTTTGATTTCAAAATTTCATATTTAGTCAAAAAAATATTTAGATAATATTTTAAATAAGAAAGTATTTTGTAATTTCAGATATTCCATTTTATCATAATAATGATGAATTTACAATTTTTTAAAGCGAAGAAATTTTTAATCATTCACGAACATCGATTTTATAATAGCTCAATGATTTGCGATTCATATTCATGTATCATTCCGCGCCGAGAATGGAAAAAAACAGCAAATAGAGTTTTGGCGCCATCTATCGTTTTTTATTTAAACCATGCAATTCCGTAAATACATATATATATATTTTCTTTTTAAAAATTAAAAATCTCTTTTGAAAATACAGTTAGAGTTTATTCATTTATTTATTTTTCAGACTTTAAAATGATACATATTTTAAATATTAACATAATCAATTTTTTTTTATTATTATTTAAAGCAATAATGACTAGGGGATGAAACAGTGTTTACACTGTTTATTAGAAATGGCATTATTTCATGAATTTTATTAAAATTCATGAAAAATATGTCAAATAGCAATTATTAAAAAACACGTCAAAATAAATAAATAACATCTTTACTTTGAAACCCATAATAATGTATTTAAAAAATATTATTCTTTCTTTTATTTTTTTTAATTAATTAATTTCTGCATGAAAAATTCTATTTCATAAATATATTTACAATTACAATAAACAAAAAATCCTCCTTTAATTTCAAATAACTATTTCTACCTGTTTCTAAACAAGTTTTTTTTTTTTTTTTTTTTTTTTTTTTTTTTTTTTTTTAAGGGAAAAAAAAATATTTTAAAAAAAAGTTAAATATATATGTATATGATTTTAATATAAACTACTAGATGGCGCCACTACATTTATTTATTTTTCTTAAAAAAAAACAGAAATAAAGAAAAAACTTTTAATTGCTTCGAAACATGTAGAAATAATTATTTAAAATTAAAGGAGGGTTTTTTGTTTATTGTAGTTGTAAATATATTTATGAAATAGAATTTTTACGCAGAAATTTCATTTTTTTTTTTTTTTTTTTTTTTTTAAGCTTAAATTATATTTTCCATAAAATTTTTCTCCAGGTGATTTTATCTTATTTTTAAAATTATAGAAATGTAAAGCTTAATTTATATTTTGTCTATTTTTTCCCCCAAACGTTTATATGAAAATATATATGAAGTAATTTTTACCTGCAATTTTTGAAAATTTAAACTGTGAATATTGGAGCATACTTAGCCTCAAAAGGGGAAACAAAACATACAAATTTCCATTTTTAACATTTACTTGATTTTTTTTTTTTTTTTTTTTTTTTTAATTTGTAATTCTCTAAAAAGAAACTTGCAAACTGTAAATTACGTAAATCTAACTTAAATTTGAAATTATCCACTTATTTTTCTTTCTTTCTTTCTTTCTTTTTTTACTTTCTTCTATATGTAATATAGAGAAAGTATTGGATTCGCGAAAATTTTCGACCTCCGTTTTTTGACGGATCTACACGTTTTGGGATGTCCTGAACACGAATTGATAGTTTTTAAAAAATGTCTGTCTGTCTGTCTGTCTGTCTGTCTGTGTGTCTGTCTGTATCATTTTTTTTTGTGGACGCTGTATCTCACGAACCAATGAATGAAATTTAACCAAACTTGGTATTTAGTTGCACCCTGACATGAACTGGTGCCCATTGGATTTGGGGATCAATAGCTCAACAGGTAGCGCTGTGATCGCATTTTATGCAAATTTTTAACATGGCAGCATAGGACAAAATTCCGTATAAATGGGCATAATGAGAGTTATTTTAAACTTGTGATTGTAAAATTAATATGAATTATTGATAATAGTAGTAGTTAACTAGGAAAAAAAATTTGTGCATGGGGGGGCATCGGTCCCCCCTTGGGGGGGAAGTACCCCCCCGGGGGGTTAAATTTTGAAGATGGGTATCATTCGAAAGATCTCGTCAATACCTTTAAAACGAATGGTTGAACCATAAATCTGTGATAATTTAAAACAAAGTTATCGATTTTTTTGTACTTTTAACAAAAAAAAAACTATCGCAATTTTTTTTTTTTTTTTTTTTTTTTTTTTTTTTTAACGAAATTTAACCAAACTTGGTATTTAGTTGGTCCCCGACATAAACTGGTGCTGATTATGTTTGGGGATCAATAGCTCAACAGGTGGCGCTGTGATAGCATTTTATCTAAATTTTTAACATGGCAGCATAGGACAAAAATTCGTATAAATGTGCATAATTAGAGTTGTTTAAAACTTGTGATTGTAAAATTAATATGAATTAATGATAATAGTAGTATGTAACTAGGAAAAAAAATTTCTGCATGGGGGGGCATCGCTTCCCCCCCTGGGGGGAAGTACCCCCCCGGGGGGGATAAATTTTCAAGATGGGTATCTTTCGAAAGGTCTCGTCAATACCTTTAAAACGAATGGTTGAACTATAAATCTGTGATAATTTAAAACAAAGTTATCGATTTTTTTCACTTTTAACAAAAAAAAAAAAAAAAAAAAACTTAGAAAAAAAAAATCGTACTTTTTTTTTTTTTTTTTTTTTAATATTGTTACTGATTGAATATGTATAGGTAAATATAAAAGAAAGTCTTGTGGCGGCCACAACATACTAGTTAACTTCAAGATCAGACAGATATATAAAATACACTCACTGATGCTTTTTCATTCGCATTTCAAATTCAAAATAACGGTTTTAAAAGGAATGATATAAAAATTCCAGTGGCGCATTGGTGTTATTTTAAAAGATTTGTTTTTAGATTCCATTAAAATTACTTTTGTTTTGTCTAATAAAGTATATTTACACATTTAAACAGTGCTTTTAATTTTCAAATATACTGTCAAATAATTATACTTTCACTGAGTTTGCATTATAAAGTAAAACTATTTATTTCAATAAACTGATTTATCTTTTGCGTCACGCTATCCAAAACTGCAAGTAAAATTTGTGTAAATGTTTTCTTTACGTCACACTACCTCTTTGAGCAAATTTTCACTTAGTTGGATACTATGATACTATGTTTTGGATAGCGTGATGCAAAAGATAAATCAATTTATTGAAATAAATAGTTTTACTTTATAATGCAAACTCAGTGAAAGTATAATTATTTGACAGTATATTTGAAAATTAAAAGCACTGTTTAAATGTGTAAATATACTTTATTAGACAAAACAAAAGTAATTTTAATGGAATCTAGAAACATATATTTTAAAATAACACCGAGGCGCCACTGGAATTTTTATATAATTCCTTTTAAAATTGTTATTTTGAATTTGAAATGCGAATGAAAAAGCATCAGTGAGTGTATTTTATATATCTGTCTGATCTTGAAGTTAAAAGTGTGGTGTGAAACAACCACACGACTTCCATTACCCGCTATTACATGTATTATATGCATTTTTGAGAGATAATGTGATCAGAAAACATAAAAGTGACCTAAAGAGAAAATCGTTAGAGCCGTTTTTGAGATACCAACTTTTACAAAAAATCAATTATTGACCGGAAAAAAATAATTACATACAAAAGCATATTTAAAAGTGAGTTAAAATGGCGAGTTTGAAAAAAATCCGTACAACCGTTTTTAAAGGAACGCCTTTGCGAGGCCTGAAATTGAGCTATTTATACAGGCCGCCTATCAATTTTCTTGAACTAACCAACTATATCATTCGAAATGACATCTAATAGAGTGTTTATATAGCAAGTTTGAAGAAAATCGTTAGAACCGTTTTTGAGATACGGACTTACGGTCCCACTTCCGGTTTCCGATGTCCCACTTCCGGTTAAACTCAATTATTGACAGGAAAACAATAACTACATACAAAAGCATATTTAAAAGTGAGTTAAAATGGCGAGTTTGAAAAAAATCCGTACAACCGTTTTTAAAGGAACGCCTTTGCGAGGCCTGAAATTGAGCTATTTTTACAGGCCGCCTATCAATTTTCCTGAACTAACTAACTATATCATTCGAAAGGACATGTAATAGAGTGTTTATATAGCAAGTTTGAAGAAAATCGTTAGAGCCGTTTTTGAGATACGGACTTACGGTCCCACTTCCGGTTTCGGATGTCCCACTTCCGGTTTTTCAATTTTCACCAAAATTTGGAAATTTCATCTGTACACCAGACGTATTTCAATTCTAAAGTTTCGTAGATCTATCTTTGTTAGTTTCTGAGCTATAATAGCCAAAAGATTCTCCACATACATACATACATACATACACACACACACATACATACACACTGACCAATTGCCAAAAAACACTTTTTTGGACTCAGGGGACCTTAAACCGTGTAAATCAGGTGAAAACCCGATATCGAATTTTCAGACCAAATACAATACTTCCATTACCTACGGTAGTAGGGTAATGGAAGTAAAAATATTACGTTTGCATTATAAATATAAATAAAAGATAAAAGTAAATGATCAAATAAGAAAATCTACGTATACTTTAACATTAAATTTGATATCATTATTTTTAAGACTCATATTACAAATTCTTATAGCCATAAGTAGCGGCGTCACAAACGCTTAAGCCGTTAAGGGTTTTTTGAACTGATATATATACAAATATTGCTCACTTAATAGTATAAGATATATATATACAAATATTGCTCACTTAATAGTATAAGATATAAGTATACAAATATTGCTCACTTAATAGTATAAGATATATGCATAACTACAAAAGAAATTCTATCAAAGATTCCGTTGAAATTAATGTGTTTTAGAACCAACAGCATTTTTTTTTTTACTTTCTTCTGTATGTAATATAGAGAAAGTATTGAATTCGTGAAAATTTTCGACCTCCGTTTTTTGATGGATTTACACGTTTTGGGATGTCCTGAACATGAATTGATAGTTTTTAGAAAATGTCTGTCTGTGTGTCTTTCTGTGTGTATCCCGTTTTTTGTGGACGCTGTACCTCACGAACCAATGCATGAAATTTAACCAAACTTGGTATTTAGTTGCACCTTGACATAAACTGGTGCTGATTAGATTTGGGGACTAATAGCTGAACAGGTGGCGCTGTGATCGCATTTTTTGTAAACTTTTAACATGACAGTATAGGACAAAATTTCGTATAAATGTGCATAATGAGAGTTATTTTAAACTTGTGATTGTAAAAGTAATATGAATTATTGATAATAGCAGTAGTTAACTAGGAAAAAAAAATTGTGCATGTGGGGGCATTGGTTCCCCCCTGCGAGGGAGTACCCCACGAGGGGGGGTAAATTTTCAAGATGGTTATCTTTCGAAAGGCCTCGTCAATACCTTTAGAACGAATGGTTGAATTATAAATCTGTGATAATTTAAAACAAAGTTATCGATTTTTTTTACTTTTAACAAAAAAAAAAAAAAAAAAAAAAAAAAAAAGAAACTTAGAAAAAAAAAAAATCGTTTATTTAACGAAATTTAACCAAACTTGGTATTTAGTTGGTCCCTGACATAAACTAGTGCTGATTAGATTTGGGGATCAATCGCTCAACAGGTGGCGCTGTGATCGCATTTTTTCTAAATTTTTAACATGGCAGTATAGGACAAAATTTCGTATAAATGTACATAATGAGAGTTGTTTTTAACTTGTAATTGTAAAATTAATATAAATTATTGATAATAGTAGTAGTTAACTAGGAAAAAAATTGCAACGCTTCTCCCCCCCCCCCTTCCCTGGGAGGGTAAATTTTCAAGATGGGTATCTTGCGAAAGGTCTCGTCAATACCTTTAAAACGAATGGTTGAACTATAAATCTGTGATAATTAAAACAAAGTTATCGTTTTTTTTTTTTTTTTTTTTTTTTTTTTTTTTTTAACGGGGGGGAAAAAAAAAAAAAAAAAAAAAAAAGTAATTTTCTTTCTTTCTTTTTTTTCTTTTTTTTTTTTAATATTGTTACTGAGTGAATTTGTATAGGAAAATATAGAAAAAAGTCTTGTGGCGACCACAACATGCTAGTTTTTTTTTGTATATTACTTTTTGTATATTACTGATTGCTGTCTTTTTTTTTTTTTTTTTTTTTTTTAAATTATGATAATTGAATTCAACTTTTAATGATACCATTTAAATAGGTTAAGGAGTAAAAGATAATAACAAATCAAAAGAAAAAAAATGCAAGCTGTATTTATCCTATCAGACTCTAAGACAGAAATTGTTTGTAGAATATTTATTTATATAGTATTCCTGGAGCAATTTAGATAATTGCAAAATTAAACGTATTTCACAACTTTCTAACTCGCACTTTACTATTTCTATGTTATTTTATTTTGTCAAGGAATATAACTTATATAGATAGTGCAATTAAATTGTTTACAAAATCGTAATTTACATATACAACACTTGGAAATGCTTCGATGATTGCAAAATTAAGCATGTTTCACAACTTACTATCTCGCATTTTAATTTTTGAGACAAGGAAAGAACATTTGTATGATATTAAAGAAAGAAAACTTATCTTTCCTACAATTGATAAAATACTTGGTATGTCCTTAAAGCCCAAAGTTCGTCAGAAAAATTTCTTTAGAAAAAAAAAAAAAAAAAGTCTTGCCTTTATATTGACAACCGTTTAACAGAATTTCTGCTGAATTTTTAATCACATTGCATGCACTGAAGACAGGTAAACTGACATACATTGTAAAAAGTAATAACATATTTTCTTGCCTATAATCCACAGGTCAGTTAAATTGGTTTTAAATCTGAGTTTTACTTACAAACAAGGATATATTTGTGTGTTACAAAATCTAGTTTAAAATTAGTTTTTTTACTTTTTACTTTCTCTTACCCATAAGGTAGAGAAAGTATTGTTTTTGGGTCAAATTTTAGAACGCGAGATTTTGTTATATTTACACGTTTTGACGTCCCCTGAATACGAAAAGCATGTTTTTAGCAAATGGTCTGTGTGTATGTCTGTGTGTCTGTATGTCTGTGTGTCTGCGTGTCTGTGTGTCTGTCTGTTATCAGCATATCTCAAAAACTAATTATGGCAGAAAGTTCAAACTTGGTATTCTAAATGTGTATCATATAGGGATGCCACAGTAAGCTTTTCGTTAAGATCAAGCAGGGTAAGTTCGTGTACAGGCGTACAGGGACAATCAAGAGAATTCTAATACATTACGTCTATGGGGGAAATTGCAGGTAAGTAGAGTTTAACGTCTATAGACTGCACTAAACCAAATGAAACGAATATATATTTTTTGTAATAGAGATAGGTAACTTGGAAATTTTTTTTTGTGTATGTAGGAGCCTCGCCTCCCCCCCCCCTGGGGGAAGGCCCCCCTCGAGGGGAGTGAATTTTCATGATGGGTATCTTTCAAAAGTGCTCGCCAATAATTTTAAAACAAATGGTTGAACCATCGATCTGAGATAATTTAAAACAAAGTTATCGATTATTTTTACTTTTAACGAAAAAAAACTTAGAAAAAAAAATCTTACTTTTTTTTTTTTTTTTTTTTTTTTTTTAATATTGAGAATAAAATGGACTTTTTTTGGATATTTGGTGTTATACTACTTCTCTAATATGGAAATCGTCTGCCTTATCATACAAGATAATTTTTTTAAATAATAATTTTAATAAATTATTTTTTAAAAAGAGAATGATTTTCAATAACCGGATTAAATTCTATATAAATGTAGGTGCATTAATGAAACGGGGGGTTGAGGGGGGCGGTAGCCCCCCTCACACAGAACTAATTATCATATAAAAGTCTTCAGAAGCCTAATATGAATTGTTTAACATAGGTTTATATTCCAGTACTCGTTATCTTACCTATTAATCTGCAACCTGTATTTATAGTATTAAATTTCAGGGTAAGAGAAAGTCGTGTGAGTGACACACCAGATTATTTGACAATTAAAATTTCCAGTGTGAAACTGATTTATCAGATATACGCCGGAAATTACGGTACTGTTTGAATTTTTTACTTTTTAATTAGTTCTATTGACATGATTTATATTTTGAAAATACATAAAGAGATAATATTTCGAATACTCTGCTATTTTAATGTAGTTATTTTTAAACAGGCAGGTGCCATTTTGAAGCATGTTCTGGAATGCAACAGTGTGGTGTTCACCATCTTAATGACTGATAGGTTCAATTAAACTTATTTCCAAATTTATTACCAGTTTTAACCCAGTTTTAATCATTTATCATCGGTTTACATGATTAATTTTTTGAATAATAACTTTTACCTCCTAATACCATCATAAAGTTTTAAAATCCAAAAGGCTTGAAGAAGAAATAAAAAGTAACATCTTAATCATTTAATTCAACTGTATTACATAACAATACTCGTATAATCGTTTAAATAAGTTTTGAGGTTATTGTAAGTATAAAAGAATTGCACATACCAAAAATTTAAATAAATTAGTCATAAAAGTATGGGAATATCCTTTAAAAATAGCATTGGGAATAAATAAAAGAAAAAAAAAATCTCATATTAAAAGAAAAAAAAAATCGTTGTTCTTGTATGTTTACTGCTTTCAAAAAATGAAACTGATTGTTGCAATCCGTCAAGAAACGGCCTCTACACTGTGAAAAATTTTGTGTAAGAATACACAACATTATTGAGGGAATTTATTTTCCTCAACACGGTTGTGTACAATGCTGTGTATTTTTACACAAAATTTTTCACGGTGTAGGAATGCAGCGAAAGATTGGGCGGTAAACTTAAAAATGCACCGAAAGATTATTAATATATTGATCAACTATGAAACAAAACTTAAATCGCAGCAATTTAAATCCCTGTTTGGCGATATTGCTATGTATATTATTATTATTACATATTTTATTAGCAGGCTTTGCACGCTTCGCTGGTCACTATATCTGAATGAAAAAAAAAAAAATCACTACTTTTTATAACGTTATACAAATAAAAACTAAAAAGAAGATACACTGAAATTACTCAAAAACTTTGCTTCGGCTTCCCACTGCCTTCGGCAGAGTTTTCCTTACCGCGAATCCTCTCCGGTCCATGCCTTTAATGTCAGCGACAACCCTTACCCGTGAAATTCAGTTTGGTTGCTTATCGGATGACAGTTTGAAAGTAAGATCATCGAAAAATATCGGAGTAGTGTGCTTTTATATTTAAATTTTAATTGCATATAAAAAACACGTTACGTAATATACATAGATTGTCATGTTATTTCCTATATTGTATTTGAAGTATTCTGTCGATCATAAAATGACAGCAATTTCACTCCTATTCACCGGTAATACAAAATGCTATGAGCGGTATTTCAGCCAGATTTTAGACAACTAACGGTTTTGTGGTTATACATATTTCCCATTAAACATATTTTTATTTTTATTTATTTGTTTAAATATTAATTTGAATTAATCCAATATTTGTACCCTACATCATGCAAGTGCAATCACACATAGCAGCTCATTTTTTCGTACATTAAATTAGCATAATGACTGATATATAAAAAAATCTGGAGTGACACCACTCGACTTTCCGAAAATTAAATAAATAACGGTTGTATAAATAAATTAAAGTAAGAGAAGTCGTTAAATAAACAAAAGAGAAAATTATTATAGGGTATTGAATATTTTTCTCTATATAGTATGTTGTTTAAATTAACGCTATTGACCGTCAAATAATTTGAGTGCATAGATCATGATGAAAAAGAAATTTTTGTTGTGCCCCTGTAAAACTTTACAAGTGCTATTCATCAAAATCTGTACAGCTCGTGTGACGGTGACCTGTAGCGTATACATAAACTTTCAGCTCAATCGGAATAGGCGTTTAGACGCTACCGCATTTTAAATAATTTGAGTTCATAAGTGACAATAATAAAAAAAATTTCTTTGTTTTTCTCAAAAAAAAAAAAAAAAAAAAACTATAAGTGCTAGTCTGTAATTCATATAGTAAATGTGACGGTGATGTTTAATATGTATATAAATTTTCAGCTCAATCCGATATGGCGTTTACGCGCTGCCGCAATTTATAAAATTTGGACCCATAGGGCATAATCGTAAAGAATTTTTCGCTGTGTTCCTGTAAAAGAACTATACGTGCCAGATTCACCAAAATTTATGATTTTTGTGCAATTGTGATTTATAGTATGTGTATAAAGATTCAGCTCAATTAAATAAGGCGTTTAGACGCTACAGAAGTTTTAAAACATCTGGTGTGAAATAATCACATGACTTCCATTACCCGCTATTACACATATCATATGCACTTTTTGGAGATAATGTGATCAAAAGACATAGAATTGACCCAATGAAATAGACACATAAAAATTTTCAACTAAGAGAAAACTAATACACAAGTAAAGACATATAAAACAGAGTTTACATAACGAGTTAGAAAATAAGAAAAAAAATTGTAATAGTTTTTTTTTTTTTTTTTTTTTTTTTTAAACACCAATTTCCGAGATCTACAACTGATCTATCTGATCAGGATGACTATTCATTTTCCTGCGATAACCAAGTAAAGCATGAGAGAGGATATCTAAAATGGGTTTATGTAACAATTTTCAAGAAAATCATTACAGCCGTTTTTGAGATACCGACTTTTTCCAAAACTTAGCATAATCAATTGTTGACTTGAAAACAACAATTGCATACAAAAGGATATTTAAAAGAGTTAATATTTTGAGATACCGACTTTTTCCAAAACTTGGCATAATCAATTGTTGACTTGAAAACAACAATTACATACAAAAGGATATTTAAAAGAGTTAATATGACAAGTTTGAAAAAAATTCATATGGTCGTTTTAAAATGATCGCACTTGTAGGACCTGAAATTCAGCTATTTATACAGGACGCCTATCAATTTTCATGAACTAACTAACTATATCATTTGAAAGGACATCTAATAGAGTGTTTATACAGTAATTTTGAAGAAAATCGTTGGAGCCGTTTTTGAGATAGTGACTTACGCCCCACTTCCGGTTTTCCAGTTTTCACCAAAGTTTGGAAAATTCATCTGTACACCAGACCTGTTTCTATTCTGAAGTTTCGTAGTTCTATCTTTATTAGTTTCGGAGATCAGAAGATTCCACACAAACACACACACTGACCAATTGCCAAAACTCACTTTTTTGGGCTCAGGAGACCTCAAAACATGTAAATCAGGTAAAATCTCGATATCGAATTTTTGGACATAATACAATACTTCCATTACCTACGGTAGTCGGGTAATGGAAGTAAAAATTGGCACCATGTAGACCATAATGATAAAAAAATTTTCGTTGTGTCCCTGTAAAAAAAAAAAAAAAAAAAATTATAAGCGAAAATTTATACAGTTCGTACGATGCGATGGTGGTTCATAACATGTGTATACATTTTCAGCTCAGCCGAATAAGGCATTTAAACGCTATTGCACATTAAAAAATTTGGTCTTATAGACATAATGATAAAAAAGTTTTCTTTGTATCCCTGTAAAAAAACTATAAGTGCTAGATTCACCAAAATCAATAGGGTTCGTGCTATGGTGATCTATGACATACGTACCAACTTCCAGCTCATTCGAACAAAGTGTTTATACACTATCATGTTTACTCATATACATTCACACATACATACATCATAAAAACAGTAAATGTAAATTCAGGGGACCTCGAAATGTGCTGAAACACCAAAAATCTCAAACTTGGATTTTTCACACGATACAAATACTTTTGTTACATACGTATGTTCGGAAAGTAAAAATAAATAAATAAATAAAATTGTAAAAGTTTTTATGGTACACAGCTTTAATATTTCTCTCCCTTGGTGGCTTTTGAATTCTCGTCGCCATACTGGCAAAGGATTTTTTTTTTTTTTTTTTTTTTTTAATACTTTCTTGTATAAAAAGAGAGAATTTTTTGAGTACCTTTTTTGTTGATACTTTTATCGGTTGCACTTTTCCGTTAATTTATAAATATTCTGTTTATATTTTTTAACGGTTCTTAGGTTTAAAGCAGAAATTGTTGAAATAAATTTTCTATTCCTAAAACTGCATATTTTCCCATAAAAATTTCTACTCAGATAAAAATAGATTATTTATGTGACTATTATTTCTTTTCCAATATTTTTCTGCAATGTTTTATAATTTATTTATATTTTTGACGCGCTACTTGACTTAAAATGGCCATTGCTAAATTAAAGTTCTTGGTAAAAAAGGCTCAGTGTATTTCAGCGCTAAAATTTAAAAAATCGTCCATGCGCATTTACAAATAAAATTGATAAAATTAAAATAAATTTAGGATCGTAGAGTTTAGAGTTTCTGTATAAAACCGCTATGCATGTGACGTCACAGGCAGTTTTTCTGAACAACAACTTGGCAGTAAAAAAAAAAAAAAAAATGTAGTTTTTAAAATAAAAAATACTTTTAAAACAACATATATTGGCATCATAAACTATTTTAGCTCTTTAACAGTGTGTATAAAAATTTTAAAGTGATAATGACGTCAATTTTTGTGGGATGCATATTTTAATTTTTATAATTTTTTATTTCTTACGTTTAATTAAATGTATTTATTTCTATTTCGGAAAAAAATTAACACGTAAGTTTCTTTGGCAAGAATTAAATTTTAGCTAATATTTAAATGGCTAATTTTAAAGTTATTAGGAGGTTATTATTTTCGCATTTTAATTAATTAAAAGAAAACTATTCAAAAATTCGAAAATCGAGGATCGGGGTACACAAGTATCCCTCGGATGGAGGGGGACCTTCGTGTCGTATCACGTGACTGTTCGAGCTAACATCTTTGCGCTACGCTATCCACAAGCACACGCACATACATTGCCTTATATATATACTATAAAGATACCTATATTTAGGGGGACCAAACGTCCCCATTTTCCGGGGATTGTCCCTTATTTAGACCATCTGTCCCCAGAAAAAAAAACAGTGATTGGGGACCACATTTTCTGTCGTCTGTCCCCGAATGTCCCCAATTTTCAAAAAAAAACTTCTCAAATATTCATAATTTTGTTACTTTTTCTTTCTTTGTTTTCTTTCATTTTTTCATAAATCATGTGGTGAAAAAAAAAATATGTGTCTGCTCATATTAACTCTGAAAAACATGAAAAGCTTCTATATAGTTGTATCAACATATTCTACAACCTACCGTCTCTGCAGCAACTGTGATGATGTTCCACTAACACCAAAACATATTTTTGACTGCCCAGTCATTTTAAGATCCCTGGCTCAGCTTGGGGAATTCTCCCCCTTTGACATCGAGAGTCTGTACTCCGATAACATCAAGGAGTTGGCCGGCTGTGTTTTGCACACTAGTGGTTATCTATAGTTCTCCCCATGGACACGACACCAACCAACCATCATATTCTACAATGAAAGTGTTTTGACAGCCAATAATGCCAATTTGAAGATTGCTCTGGTTGAAGACATTTTTAATTATCATAATGACATGCATAAACTTTCAGAGAAATCGACTACCTGCCAAAAATATTAAAGAAAGTACTCCTGACCCAGCATATTCTTGTGGCCAAACAAAATGGAGGTCATTGTGGAAATTGTTTTTGAATATAGGGCAATGAAAGGACTTACAGCAGAACTAGAAAATGCATCATTTGTAATCATAACTGCTATGTTTTCACTTTTCGAACATACATACGTAAGAAAAGTGCTGTAATCATGCGAAAAATCTGGCGTTAAGATTTTGGTGTTTCTATACGTTTTGAGGTCCTCTGAGTTCATTTTTACTATTCTTATGATGATGTATGTATGTGTGTATATGTATGTGATTAAAAAACACGATAGCGCCTAAACGCTTTGTTCGAATAAGCTGAAAGTTGGTACGTACGTTATAAGCCATCATAGCACGAACCCTATAGCACTTATACTGTTTTTACAGGGACAGAAAGAATTTTTTTTATCATTATGGCCTATAGGCCCAAATTTTTTAAAGTGTGATACCGTCTAAAAGCCTTAATTGTCTAAGCTGAAAATTTATAAACATGTTATAAGTTTCTGTTGCACGAACTGTATAGTGTTTGGTGAATCTAGCACTTGTAGTTTTTACAGGGATACAAAGAAAAATTCTGTATCATTATGGTGTATGGGCTAAAATTGCTTAAAGTGCGATAGCGTCTAAATGCCTTATTTGTAAGAGCTAAAAATTTATGTACATGTGACAGGTCAAAGTCGCACGAATTGTCTAGATTTCACTTATAGATTTTTACAAGGACAAGACGAATTATGGTCTATGGGTCAAAATGTTTTAAAGTGCGATATCGTCTACACATCTTATTCAATTGAGCTGAAAATGTATACACATGTCATACGTTACTGTCGCACAAACTACATAGATTTTAGTGAATCTATCACTTATATATATATATATATATATATACTTTTTTTTTTTTTTTTTTTTTTTTTTTTACAGGGACACAAAGAAAATTCCTTATCATTATGCCATATGGGCTCAAATTCTTTAAAGTGTGATAGTGTCTAAACACCTTATCTCATTGAGTTGAAAATTTATATACATGTTATAGATAACCGTCACGAACTGTATGAATTTTGGAGAATCTAGCACTTATAGAATTTTACAGAGATACAATGAAAATTTCTTTATTATTATGATCTGTTGACTCAATATGTTTGAAGAGCGACAACGTTAAATTAAACAACGTATAATATAAAGTAAAATGCTGAAACACCCTATTACAATTTTCTCTTTTGCTTATTTAACGACTTCTTTTACAACTGTTAATTACTTAATGTTCGGAAAGTCGAGTCGAGTCACTCAAAATTTTTTACAATTACACTCAAAACTTTCCTAACCAATTTTATGTTCTTTTGTTTGCAGCCTAATCTTCTATCTAAATGTTCTATATATAAAAACAATTCTGAAAGTTTTCGATATAACATACGGATTGGAATAAAATGTACGTTTTCATTCTCCTTTGACTTGTTGATAATAAAATTACTAGCCAGCTTTGATCGCTTCGATGGCACTATATTTATAGAAAACTCTTTATATATATATATATAAACAAACAAAAAAAAAACTGAAATTGCTCAAAAGCTCAATTTGTGTGCCCGCTGCCTTCGGCAACGTCTTACTCATCCTCAGAATCTCGGGTACCTGTCCCTATTGCATGCGACAATGGCTTACCAATGAGCTTTCATTTGGGTGCTTATTAGATAACAGCTTCGAAACGAACAATATCGAAAAAATTGACGTATCCCTTTTATATTTGAATCCCAGTTACATATGAACAACACTATACATTTGTTTTCACGTTATTTCCTATATTCATTTGATTTGTTCTATCAACCGTAAAATGACAGCAATCTCACTCCAAATATACTATTACAATATGCTAAGATCGGCTACGACTATCGCATGAGACAACTGAATTTTTGTGGTTACATATAATTCATGTTTAGTTAATAGTAGTTGGTATATACGAAAATAGATAAATAAATATGTAAACCTGATCATGGTACAGAGTTAATATAGCTTCCCTTGGCGACTTTTGAATTTTTGTCGCCAATAGTCAAAATTAAAAAAATTACCCAGGATTATGAATAAGTAAAACTCTTTAGTATAATGCTGAATTAGCTTTCATGCCAAGCGCGATTCACCCGTGCCAAAAACATACTATCAAAAAATATATATATATATAAAATTGAGGTATATTAAAAAAGGTTGTGGAACAAAGTTCGGAAGAAACATGCTAAATTATTATTATTATTATTATTTTATTTTAAAGTTATAAAAACGTCATTTTTTCATATGCATGAGCAAATTTAATATTAAATAATTTTTGATTTTTCGTGTGAAAGCAAATTTTATTTTATGTTAAAATAAATTAGCTCGTAAAAGTTTTTGGCAACAATTAAAATTGAAATGCCTAATTTTAAAGCAACGTAAGCGAAGTGATAACGACATTGCTAGAATACGTATTTATTTCTTAAATAATTAAATAATTCTAATTTTCCTGACAGAAGTTAATTTCATGTTTTCTTTCCATAATAAGTAGTTTGCACCATAAATTGTACAGCCTTCATTGGACAGATTTTGAGAACAGTGAAATACACATTTGGCGATTATGGCGAAATGCCATTTTTGGAAGTGGTTGCCATGGATTCCAAGCGTAAACAAAAGCAAAATGCATTATTCAAAATGGTATCATTACCAAAATTATTTAAGCTTATTTTTAATAATAATAAATCCCATACATATTTAAAATTGACTTACCTCAATATTCATCATAAAAGATCTTCCTAAATTTCGCTACTTCAAAGCTTTTGAATATGTATAAATATATAAATATATGCTCCCCGTTTATTTGTACAGTTCAAATGTTCTACATTTAACGGTAAAATGCGATTATATAAATTAGAATTCCGTTTACCATTTATTTTAATTATTTTTAAAACACATTTTTAAAAATAAGCTTCTTTACGTAGCATGAAAGGAAAACGTAACTTACCGATAAATAATACACATGTAGCTAAATACATGTTACTACATACTTTGTTTAATTAATCTACATTCTTTCAAAAAAAAAAAAAAAATTCTCTCTCTCTCTAAATAATTCACTCCAAAAAAAAAAAAAAAAAAAAAAAAAAAAAAAAAAAATCCTGATTCACTACTACTAGATGTTATACGTAAAACAAAATAAAATAATAATAAATTAAATAAACAAAATAAATTAATAATAAAAAAGAAAAATACGACCGTTTAACACTCCTTAATACTAACTGTTTTAAACATCACATATTGACAATGATGCAGAAGCCATTTTGAAAATATCTTTTCTCATAGTATTTCGTGAATATAAACTTGTTATTATTGTTATTGTTTTTACAATGATATATTCTGATGAGAAAGATACCATTTAAAACTTTTTATTATAATTTTATTTTTTCATGCATTTTTCTAAAAATGATAGTTTTAAAGATTCGATATATCTTTTTATAAAACAATACCTCGTATATTTATAAAAATTTACATAGCTCATTTTTTTTATGGTCGAATACTTATGGAATAATAATAATAAAATCTTTGTTACACTATATCATTTCCATTTTTTAAGAATCTTGTGGTATTCACGCGACTTTCTCTTGTTCTGCATTTGCAATAAAAATTTTTATAAAGATAGTTACAAATTAAAATGCTGTTAAAAATAGTTTTAGAAACAGTTTTATCTGACATATTTTCTTTCTTGTGTGAGGGGGCGTAATAGTAGTAGTAGTGGAAGTATAGTAGTTTAAACATCTTACTTTTAATGCCTAATAGTCAATAAGTGATATTGTAGTAAAACTTCAATGTTTATAACAACGAGATATATAAATTAGAGTGCTGATTCAATGGATGAAGGATTAGCTTTCCGTGGTTCAAAGTGAATCACGTGACATGCTCCAATAGGTTGCTGTGTTTGGCCCTTAATCGCTATTTTGGCATTTACAATATCAGTTCGACAAATTATCATTATTATTAGGTAACATGACAGCCCTATATGACCGAAATAAATTGCTTTTAAAATAATTTTACACACATTTCACATTTTAATAAATAATAAAATACCTTTTTTTTTCATCGTTTCCCAACAAAGTTTAAAAGTGTTTATAAAAGAAAAGTTAAACTTTTAAAGAGCTAAATTTAAAAACAAATAATAATTTTTCAACTATTTTTAAGCATTTTGTCCGTAAAATCAAAATCAAAATGAATTAGAACAAAAGAATATTAAACTACGTAATTAAACAAAAACATTGGCGTTTAGGACTTATGCGAAGAACAATCTCCAAACCGTTGCCATAAAAATTTACTGAAAATAAGCTGTTACCAAGGGAACCACCGAATACGCAGGTGCAAGGAGAGCATGTCACATGACTCATCTTGGACCTTCTCAAGTGTTACCATTTATCACTCTACTTTATATATCTCGTTGGTTTATAACTTAACTTCTCTGATTGAATACCATATATCTGAAGCAAACTTTAAAATACTTTTATTCTGAGAAATTAATCTTTCTGTAAATCCAATTCTTTAATAAAAACTTAAATGAAATGTTTGTTAAAAGGCTTTTTTTACTACAAGTTGGTTGAAAAATGTAATACTACACTATATTTTCAAAGGTATAAATTGAACATGTTTAACTAAGTTTTATTGTTTGTCTTTAATAATTTTCTTTGTATGTAAGTTTTTTTCAAATGTTTGACATTCACAGTGAAATACAAATAAAATCAATATGAAATACTATTTTTCTCATTCATTTATGTTATGTTATTTAAGAACATTCACCACTGCTTACTTGAATATTAGACAATTTTATTGTACAAATAATGTCAAAAAAAAAAAAAAAAATTTTTAAATGTATTTGGTCTTTTACTTTGTTTAGAGTGAATGTAAGAACAGGAAGACAAATAAATATTATTAGTATCCACAAATACATGCCGAGCATGGGGACGATCAAATAAAATCAATGCAGAGTTATACGGATAATTTTTTTTTTCATTGCTAACACACATTACAATAATTAATACTACTTACTTTTTCATCCTACATTTAAATCATAAAATTTTTTTAATAATAAAAATATTCGTTCCCCCTCCGTATAGGAGTTGAAACACCGTATTCTTGTTCAAGTAACATTTACGTACGTTTCAAGGACTGTCGTATATTTACGTGTAATCTTAAATCTGAACGCGCTTTAATAAATGCAGCATATTACATTACCAACAATTAAAAAAAAAGAAATTAGAGACTTCTTAGTAGGCATAAGATCTTGAATACTCGAAATATCAGGTGCATTGCCTAAAGCATTTTCTCAAAAGATCATTGAGTCCATGAACCGTCATATATTTGCAGATTTTTTTTTTTCCTTCTTTTTTTTTCTATTCCAGAAGACAGCATATTAAATATTTGTCGTCTGTTCGAGTCTTTTTTTTTTTTTTTTACACTCTAAAAGAAAAAAAAAAAAAAAAAAAAAAAAAGAAAGAAAAAACGACGCACCAAGAAGAAGTGGGGACAAAAATTGGTAGATGGGTGGAATGGGTAGTCCGAATGGGACAAAAATTGGTAGATGTGGTGTACATGTAGAGAAAAACAATTAATTACAGTTTCAGAAAATTTGAATGATTTAATAAAGGGAATGGGCCTCTTAAAGTAAACTTGATCCACTTCTGGCCCTTATGTACGCAGTTGACTTACGGCTTGGTATTAATTGATAGAGTTGGCAGATGTGCTCCTGTGAAGTATCGTGCAAAATTCTGTCCAGTTGTTGCGTTAGATTGGTAAAATCCCGACCTGGTTGTGCGACCTTTTTTATGATGATCCAAACGTCTTCAGTGGAAGAGAGATCCGGGGACTGAGCTCAACCCCACTGAGCCACCTATTAAGGATATTTGAAGTCCCTGAAGTGCCAGTTGCACGTAGGATCGACGATAATGATGAATTTGGGGCTTGATTCCATCAAAACCTGCATGTATGTCAATTTTTGTCCAGTTTGCATTACTCCTTCTTGGTGCGTCACTTTTTTTGTTATAGAGTATACTTCTGTGCTTATTAGTTGCGTTGAAAATGAACACTTAACTTTGGTATTCTATAAATGCTTAAGGCCTATTAATGATCGTTAATTCATATCCCTGAATTTCTTACATTATTTAGCGGTAGATGCAGCGAGTTGTAAGTTTATGTACTTTCTTATAAAGAAAGATGAAGAATATGATAACAGACTTTTTTTTTTTACTTTTGCCGATTTATGACAAAATATTAATCTTTATCTTAGGCTTGTCATGTAAATAAACATTATTTAAAATAAAAACTTTCAGGAGATGCACTCTCGAAGTCCTCAAAACTTTTACTTTGCAAGATAAGTTCAAATAAAAAAATATGAAAATGAAATTTTAATATTTACATTACTTAAATACATAAATAAATTTTACAATGCAGATTCAATCTTGGTTTGAACAATGAATCTAAACATAAATTAAATCCATTTCAAAAATACTTCCGGTAAGATTCAGGAATTATATTTAAGTTAATTTCTGTTGTCTAGGCGTTAAGCATATACGCAGAGGCTTCGCTGTCGTAAGTATAATTTCCCAGCACAGAGAGATATCTTCTCGGCGATCTAAAGAAGTGACTTTAAAATTCTTTATCACATGGGCTAGAATTATCTTCAACTCCATCATAGCAAAATTTTTACCTACAATAAATAAAATGACATAAAACAACTGTAATTTCACTTTTGTTCATATGCAAAAAATAAATTTTTTATGGATAGACAGACTTAGTTTTAGCATGAGTGAAAAAAGACTAGGTCAGGTTTGGAACTTAGATTTATCAATCCACTGATCTTCCCACTAATCTATCAGTTGAGCTTACCCGACTGATATATGATTTGCTGTTATAGACCAGGTAGATTAATTACTAGAGCAGTAGCATGATTGGTTGGTTGCTGGTTGTGGGGCTTTAATACGTTAGGGTCCTTAGCCTATTGGTGGAATGTTCTATGTGGGGGTCTTTCTAAGAGGTCCTAGCCCGTATTTTTGCGAGTTTCGGAGAAAACCGTGGAAAACTCCGAACAGCTAGGTCGATGAGAGCGACCAGGGATCGAACCCGGCACTTCACGTCTACCAACTTTGAGCGCAGAACCGCTCGGGCTATAGTGGAGTGCAGCACTAACATTTTAAGACATAGTTTCTGAGACCGAATCCTGGCTAGGTATAACTTTCCGCACTTTCTAAAATTGTACGGTTTTCCCATAAAAAATCTGTGAAAGAAATTAAGTATGTTTCACTTTTTTTAGTTTAACTATTAAAATTCTCCCTATTTCGTACAGCGAAGTACAAAAAAAAGTTATTGGGGTGAAGGGGGGGGGGGGGGGGTCACATTTGTATAAATCTTACTTGTTAGAACTCATAATTCGATTTGAAAAAATAAAGTTTGATATTTAAAAAGTGTAGCTATTGATAAAATTCGCACTGTAAAATATATCATTCAAGACTTTTAGACTATATATATGTTCCAAAGAATCCGACTAAAACTGGAAAATATATATATATATATATTATTGTATAATGGATATGGCTGTAGGAATTATTTTTTATGTTATACAATAATATTAATAATAATCAGCTAATACATTTTCTTTTTTCAAATCCTTACAATGTTTATCAATATACAATTCGTGATCGTACAAATAGAAATTTTTTTAGTTTTGACATTTTTTTTTCTATTTTCTAACGAAATACTGAACGAAATAACGTTGAGTTTAAAACATGAAAAAACGTTCTTAGGCTCACAGAAACAATTTAGTCACGCGTGTAATTAGGGTATCAAACTCAAACTGACGTAAAGCAGAAATAATTTGGATTACCCTGTATCAAAGAAAGCTATAAATCAATTATAACTTTAACATCATTTTACTTACTATTTATAACATTTGTATGCTTTGTTTTGTGGGAGTAACACATATACTTAGACATACATAAGAAAAAAATTAAATATTAAATTTTTTACAAGTTAGGTTGTTTTTTTACCTTGTAAAAAGAATGGGTTTGAATGAAAGTTTTTCACAACTTGCAGAAAAATGGACAAAACAATAGAGAAACATTATTCCAAAACATAAAATAAACGCATTATTTTCTGTGTGATATGAGTATTTGTTCTAAATAAATTTTTAATACGCATGCATGAATGAGAGCAGCATTATTATAATTATTACTATTAAGTAGTTTGAAAGCTATCTAAATAGGGAAAATTTTGTCAAATGTTCATTTGGATCAAATATGTGTATAGATACTTTAGATTTCTTTTTCAATTATGTTTAACAACGCAACTTAAATTTTGAAGAATGTGAAATTTTCATGATGCAATTTCAGCATTGAAACATAAATATCAATTTAGATAAGCATATTAATGAGTTAAAAAAAAGTATTGCACAAATATATGCAGGATATAATTTTAAACAAAAGAATTATGAAGTTTACGGTGGAAAAAAAAAAAATAAATAAATAAGAAGAGGATTAAAGCATCTTAAAATTCTGAATTTTAATTTATTTTTATTTAAATACTTTTAAATAAATATTAATATACTTGAAATTGTTATATTTCAAGGTGTATGTACGCACATTACATAAATCTGAGAGAAACTTTACAGAAAAACTATAAAACGTCACCGTTTTCTGTAAGTATTAAACAATATATGATAAATAGCTTTTTCAAATAGTACTAAAATTTTTAACTTACCAATGCAGTTTCGTACTCCTTCAGCAAAAGGATAAGTTAAGAATTTTTTATCAGAATTATTTTCTAAAAATCTGTCAGGATAAAATTTTTCGGGATCAGGAAACAGTTTTGGATCTCGGTGCGCTAAGTAATTGAACAGCACGATGTTTGTACCTTTTGGAACTGTGTATTTACCTGTGAAATAGATATCGTGTTACGAAAGTATAAAACTACTGAAATTTTCAATCAAAATTAGTTTCAGTAAAAAAAGCGAGTTAACTCCATATGTTAAATAATGTAAGGGACAACATATCAGGAAATGCAAAAAATAAAGATATTCCAAAAATGATATGTTGAAGCTATCACAAAACTTTCTTCTAATACAAATTAACGCAGAGCAAATTAATTATTAAAATTATTACTTATCAAAACTTTTTTATAAGGTTGTTTCTCAAATGTTTTCAATGTTGTTCAAATGTTTTTTCCCTCAGGAAATTTATAGTACTAAACATCGAAAGAAAGGCAGTTTTAGTTTTTTGCTCTATACACACTATTTCATGGCATGCATTATTTCAGGTTTTTTATTTATTATTATTAAACAGGAAAAAAATCGGCAATTTTGTTATTATAAAAGATACATTATTCAACTATCGTTCTACACATACAGACGAGGGATTTTTTTTCTTTCTTCCTTTTCTTTTTTAAATACACTTACTGAAAATTTACTCTGAGGTATGTTTCCCTCTAGGGGATGCGGTGGGGCAGAAACGCTCCTATAATGAAAAAAAATATATTTGGCTGACTATTGCTATTAAATTCTTTCTTTCTTTCTTTTTTCTTTTCTTTTTCTTCCATTTCTTCTTCTTATTTCTTTCTTTCCTTTTTTTTCTTTTTTTTTTAATGATTGTTTAAAAAATAATGTCCTTATGTAGGGGAGCTAGGGGCTACTTGTAATACGGGTAAGAAGTAACACGCACTTTAGGCAATAGTTTATAACATTTTTGATTAGATATTTCAATAAACATTAGTCTTATGACAGGGCCTTATTAAGTGAGCACAACCAGTCTGCAGAATCGATTAATGAGAGGATGTGTACATTAGAGGTCTTCATGGCCCGAGCCCAAGCCTGGGCCGGGTTCGGGCCGAATTTTTCAATTTACTGTCGGGCCATGCCAGGCATGGGCTCAGATTTTGCGTGTTCTCGGGCCGGGCTGGGCCAGGGGGAATTTTTTTCCGGGCCGTGTCGGCCCGAATCTCTTTCTTGATTCGTCGTTAATCAAAGAAAAACGAAAATGGTAAAAATACTTTTTCAGTCACTTATTTTACATAATTTACAGGCTGGTATGTCACAAAAAAATTTTATTTTGTTAAAAAATGTCTGTAACTTCAATTTGTCTATCAGTTTGTCTGTTCGCGATTTGATTTTCCGCAAATATTTTAAACATGTCTCGAAATTAACATATTTTATTTAAAGTAGTATTAGATGGGTTCCTATTCAAAATAGTATGCTTGTCACTACTAGTTTGCGCACATGTAAAAACAAAAGAAATTAGATATGTTACTGTGTATAAAGCTTTGTGTTCTATGTTCTGTAAAGTTTAGGTGGTATGAAGGCTATAAAAATTCTTCCGCTGTAACTTTTTCTTTAAGGCTTATCTTTCTTTTGTCCAGGGCACTGGATGAAAGTAGCATAATTTTTAGCGTGTGCAAAAGCATCTTTTCTATTGAATATGGTTGGATTAGCTTTAAAGTTTTGTCTACCAGATCACATAAAATTTTCATATATATTACGATATGTAACAGGAAATGGTTGAAAGTGTATTTTTAGTACTATTAACCAATTTAAATACCTTCCTATATTGTTTAATGAATTCTATTTTCGACTTGACTTTCTGTCTGCCTTTGTGCCTTCTGTACGTCTGTAATAATGAACTTCTGTTTATATATAAATATCTTGTAAAAGTTCAGCAGCTTTATTAAAGAACATTCTATTGCTTAGCTACATAAAACCTCTGCGAAACACATACTAAAAAACTTTTTCATGAGAAGGCGTGTAGTTTTTATTTTTATTTTATTTTATTTTATTTTATTTTTGTGATTTTACAGATTTTTGAGTTGGGCCGGGCCGGGCCGTACGCTGGGAAAAAATAAACGGGCAGGGCCGGGGCCGAGTTTTTCGATTTCATGCCGGGCCGGGCCGAGTAAACAAAGCTTTCCTACGCGCCGGGTTAATGCCTACGGGCCAAAGCTTTCCTGCGGGCCATCAAGATATGTTAATTTATATTTTTAAGAAATTTTTATAGCATTTGTTTTGCAAATGCATTAAGTTATAAAATGCATGTTTAATTCTTTCTGTAAATAGTTACAATTTTTTATTTATTTTTATTTTTATTTATTTATTTTTTAATAAATGAACAAAAAGTCTAAAATCATACAATGGGGTAAGTTGAAACAAAATTTGTCCTACGTTACAACTTGCCCCTTGTGTTTTTATAAATGAAATTACTCTTGATATTTATTAATATTTACCTTATATTGTGTAAATATTTACAAGACGGAAAAGTAATTCAGCCATCTTAATTGGCCCACCCGAAAGAAAAGCAATGGAAGAAATACTTTGAAGAGATAATTAAAAAGAAACAAAAACATGAAGATAAAAAAAAGGAAAAGAAAAAAGCTGAAAAAAGAAATTCAAAAAGAAAACGAAAAGATAAATATATAATGAAAATAATTTTGTCTCAAGATACATATTACGAATCAGAACAGCGGTTTAGCTTAGCTTGTGGACATGCCTATTAGAGGTGAGTCCGGGCTCTATTTTGGCAATCCGAGCCCGCCCGGGCCCGAAACATATTTGAACTGAGCCCGCCCGAGCCCGAGAAATTTTGTGTGATCAGAGCCCGAGCCCGCCCGAGCCTGATATTGAAAGTGGTACGCTATGCAACGCATACACAATAGTAAAATTAAATACCGTTTTCATCTTCAAATTAATTTTCGTATTATCAATCCTCAATTTAAATAACTATAAATGTTATTATAACAATTTATAATGTCTGTGTCTCTGTATACATGTATATATTTATGTAATATATATTTATAGTGCAGCCCATTGTTTATAACGTGCCTATCGGGGGACAAAAAATTTATCCAAATGAGTGATATAATCAGGCCGAATATAACGAAGGAGGAAGGATTACTGTATAACACTATGACATAATATGCATCCCGTTGAAAAAAAAGTTCTATATTTAGAAAAAGGAAAATTAAAGCTACTAAGGTTTGCAAGATTATTTTGTGATTTATAACCTATCATGACTATTATGGCATTACTAAAGGTGTCCTCAAAATGAATATTTTTTTTTTTTTTTTTTTAATTTTCCAGTTAGTGAAGAATAAAGAAAACGGAATTTTTAGCTTGCATCCGAGCCCGCCCGGAGCTCGAAGACATACGTAAGATTTGAGCCCGATCGGGCTCGGGCTCGGGCTGGGCTTACGGGCTCGGGCTGAGCCCGTCTCATCTCTAATGCCTATATCCTCTCTGAGGCAGAAGAATGGGTACAATGCTTAATTAGCGAAATGTGGGCACAGTGGGAACAATGTATCATTTTTGTTTGTATTAACTGCAGTTCTGACTCTTTATTTTATTATGATCCACTTGATACAGTAAATCGTTACTGTACCAAGAAAGTATAATTTAATATTAGTTATTGATTGCCTTTTGTTATTAAATTAATAAATGATTGATAATAAAAAACCTTTTGAGATATTGTCGTGTTTTTTTTTTTTTTTTTTTTTGGGGGGGGGACAAATTGTAAAAAGCAATTAATTAAAAAAAAAAAAAATTGTATTAAAATCAACAAAATTAACGAATGTTAAATATTGTCGCAAGCGGAGGGACAAACGGGCCGCTGCGAACTCATATATACGGCTAGTTTGACATCAAAGAGATTGGTAAAAGCCGACACTTAATATCTCAGCAAATATGCCATATTTTGTTCTGATCTTTTCAAAATAATCTTTTATCTTCGGTCTTAATCTATCCTGAAAATTTTACATTTCTACATGCAATATGTTTTGAGATCTGAATCTCAATTTTAAGCCAAAATGGGAAAACGGTTGGTGTAATAGACTGGAATTCTGAAAAATATCTCTAAAACGGCTCGAAGGATTTTCATATAATTAATATATGTTGTTAATAGGATCTTTCTGAATCTAGTAACGTTTTCGTTTTTTTCAGGAAAACTCTTGTTTTTTATATAAATCGCTTTAAATATGGAACTATATTACTCCGCCAATTACATGTGTTTCTTCGGGTGAAAACGCTGTTATGCGGTTCTTACTGAGGTATGTGGGCTGGTTGATTCACCGACTTCAATGCAGCCAATGAATTATTTAGATTTTTTTTTAACGCAAAAGTACTTTATTACATGTTTAAAATATTTATTCTATATATACTAAGTCAAATTCACTTAAATATATTTTCTCTTCTGTTATGAAAAAAATATTTTTGATTTCAAAATTTCATATTTAGTCAAAAAAATATTTAGATAATATTTTAAATAAGAAAGTATTTTGTAATTTCAGATATTCCATTTTATCATAATAATGATGAATTTACAATTTTTTAAAGCGAAGAAATTTTTAATCATTCACGAACATCGATTTTATAATAGCTCAATGATTTGCGATTCATATTCATGTATCATTCCGCGCCGGGAATGGAAAAAAACAGCAAATAGAGTTTTGGCGCCATCTATCGTTTTTTATTTAAACCATGCACTTCCGTAAATACATATATATTTTTTTTCTTTTTAAAAATTAAAAATCTCTTTTGAAAATACAGTTAGAGTTTATTCATTTATTTATTTTTCAGATTTTAAAATGATACATATTTTAAATATTAACATAATCAATTTTTTTTATTATTATTTAAAGCAATAATGACTAGGGGATGAAACAGTGTTTACACTGTTTATTAGAAATGGCATTATTTCATGAATTTTATTAAAATTCATGAAAAATATGTCAAATAGCAATTATTAAAAAACACGTCAAAATAAATAAATAACATCTTTACTTTGAAACCCATAATAATGTATTTAAAAGATATTATTCTTTCTTTTATTTTTTTAATTAATTAATTTCTGCATGAAAAATTCTATTTCATAAATATATTTACAATTACAATAAACAAAAAATCCTCCTTTAATTTTAAATAACTATTTCTACCTGTTTCTAAACAAGTTTTTTTTTTTTAAGGGAAAAAAATATTTAAAAAAAAAAAAAGTTAAATATATATGTATATGATTTTAATATAAACTACTAGATGGCGCCACTACATTTATTTATTTTTCTTAAAAAAAAAAACAGAAAGAAAGAAAAAACTTTTAATTGCTTCGAAACATGTAGAAATAATTATTTAAAATTAAAGGAGGGTTTTTTGTTTATTGTAGTTGTAAATATATTTATGAAATAGAATTTTTACGCAGAAATTTCATTTTTTTTTTTTTTTTTTTTTTTTAAGCTTAACTTATATTTTCCATAAAATTTTTCTCCAGGTGATTTTATCTTATTTTTAAAATTATAGAAATGTAAATCTTAATTTATATTTTGTCTATTTTTTCCCCCAAACGTTTATATGAAAATATATATGAAGTAATTTTTACCTGCAATTTTTGAAAATTTAAACTGTGAATATTGGAGCATACTTAGCCTCAAAAGGGGAAACAAAATATACAAATTTCCCTTTTTAACATTGACTTGATTTTTTTTTTTTTTTTTAATTTGTAATTCTCTAAAAAGAAACTTGCAAACTGTAAATTACGTAATTCTAACTTAAATTTGAAATTATCCACTTATTTTTCTTTCTTTCTTTCTTTCTTTTTTTTTTTTTTTAAGAGTTTGAGAATCCCAGTCAATAAATTTTTCTAGTGCGAAGCTTCTCCATTTTCTTTTCAAGTGGCAGGCTACTTAAAAATTTGACAGTATGATAACGTTTGAAATACTGAATTAATTCACACTAAATTTGCAGTGTAGATTTATCTTAGAAATGTATTTGATATGTTCATTTGCCAACTTAATCTACCCTCTTGTTTCCCTGTGCTAGCACACTGAAAATTTCAAATTTACTTTAGAATGGTATTATGAACCGATTTGCTTAAAACTCCATATATACAAGCCTTCATTAATAAATCCACTAAGTCCATTAATAAATTGTAGCTGCCATTTTGAAAAAAACAATGGTGGCAACTTCATAAGAAAAGATAAATTAGTTTACCCTTCCTAGGAGCCAGAAGGACTTATTTTAATTTTTTGATCAATAACCAATCAATATCAGTTCAAAAAACCCTTAATGGCTTAAACGTTTGTGACGCCGCTACTTTATGGCTATAAGAATTTGAAATATGAGTCTTAAAAATAATGATATCAAATTTTAAGTAACGCTTTGCAAGTAGTTAAAGTATACGTAGATTTTCTTATTTGATCATTTACTTTTATCTTTTATTTATATTTATAATGCAAACGTAATATTTTTAACTTCAAGATCAGACAGATATATAAAATACACTCACTGATGCTTTTTCATTCGCATTTCAAATTCAAAATAACAGTTTTAAAAGGAATGATATAAAAATTCCAGTGGCGCCTCGGTGTTATTTTAAAAGATATGTTTTTAGATTCCATTAAAATTACTTTTGTTTTGTCTAATAAAGTATATTTACACATTTAAACAGTGCTTTTAATTTTCAAATATACTGTCAAATAATTATACTTTCACTGAGTTTGCATTATAAAGTAAAACTATTTATTTCAATAAACTGATTTATCTTTTGCGTCACGCTATCCAAAACTGCAAGTAAAATTTGTGTAAATGTTTTCTTTACGTCACACTACCTCTTTGAGCAAATTTTCACTTAGTTGGATACTATGATACTATGTTTTGGATAGCGTGATGCAAAAGATAAATCAATTTATTGAAATAAATAGTTTTACTTTATAATGCAAACTCAGTGAAAGTATAATTATTTGACAGTATATTTGAAAATTAAAAGCACTGTTTAAATGTGTAAATATACTTTATTAGACAAAACAAAAGTAATTTTAATGGAATCTAAAAACAAATCTTTTAAAATAACACCGAGGCGCCACTGGAATTTTTATATCATTCCTTTTAAAACTGTTATTTTGAATTTGAAATGCGAATGAAAAAGCATCAGTGAGTGTATTTTATATATCTGTCTGATCTTCAAGATAAAAATAATACGTTTGCATTATAAATAAAGGATAAAAGTGAATGATCAAATAAGAAAATCTATGTATATTTTAACTAATTGCAAAGCGTCACTTAAAATTTAATATCATTATTTTTAAGACTCATATTTCAAATTCTTATAGCCACAAAGTAGCGGCGTCACAAACTTTTAAGCCGCTAAGGGTTTTTTGTACTGATATTAATACTGTTAAAAACTGCTTACTTAATTAAGGGAAGTTGAATGCATTTTTAATTATACAGAATCACAGGGTGTTTACAGCATATTTTTTCCCTGATTCTTCCACCAACATTTTTCTTTCAGAATTTTCAATAGTATGTCTGCACCATTAATCAAGTAAAAATTATCATATAAATATTCTGGTGGAAGATTCAGTGGGAAAAAGTGGGTCTGTAACCACCCTGAATCAATGTCGGACCAAATTTACTTCCGAATTTTTTATTGATTTACGATCATGTGCATTAAAATTTAAAAACAAATACACTCAGCTGACATAGTCAATATTTTTATATTAATTTATAATTGTAAAAGAAATTTTATTAAAGAACATTGTAAGACTACTAAATGTCTTAAACATAGCTGCCAACCTTTCGAAATTTTTAATCAGTTTTGTCACCTGTATTTCTGAAAAAAATTCTGTAATAAATAGTTTGTCATACATAACAGTGTAAAATGAACAAAGAAGGAATTTATTAATAAAATTTAATGAATGGCATTTTGTTTAATAAAAAAAAAAAAAAAAAAAAAAAAAGATTAACTTAATTTGTACGTAAGGTTTCGTTTGATTAACAAAAATTAATGTGATCAGAAAACATAAAAGTGACCTAAAGAGAAAATCGTTAGAGCCGTTTTTGAGATACCAACTTTTACAAAAAATCAATTATTGACCGGAAAAAAATAATTACATACAAAAGCATATTTAAAAGTGAGTTAAAATGGCGAGCTTGAAAAAAATCCGTACAACCGTTTTTAAAGGAACGCCTTTGCGAGGCCCGAAATTGAGCTATTTATACAGGCCGCCTATCAATTTTCTTGAACTAACCAACTATATCATTCGAAAGGACATCTAATAGAGTGTTTATATAGCAAGTTTGAAGAAAATCGTTAGAGCCGTTTTTGAGATACGGACTTACGGTCCCACTTCCGGTTTGCGATGTCCCACTTCCGGTTAAACTCAATTATTGACAGGAAAACAATAACTACATACAAAAGAATATTTAAAAGTGAGTTAAAATGGCGAGTTTGAAAAAAATCCGTACAACCGTTTTTAAAGGAACGCCTTTGCGAAGCCTGAAATTGAGCTATTTTTACAGGCCGCCTATCAATTTTCCTGAACTAACTAACTATATCATTCGAAAGGACATCTAATAGAGTGTTTATATAGCAAGTTTGAAGAAAGTCGTTAGAGCCGTTTTTGAGATACGGACTTACGGTCCCACTTCCGGTTTCCGATGTCCCACTTCCGGTTTTTCAATTTTCACCAAAATTTGGAAATTTCATCTGTACACCAGACGTATTTCAATTCTAAAGTTTCGTAGATCTATCTTTATTAGATTCTGAGCTATAATAGCCAGAAGATTCTCCACATACATACATACATACATACACACACACACACATACATACTCACTGACCAATTGCCAAAAAACACTTTTTTGGACTCAGGGGACCTTAAACCGTGTAAATCAGGTGAAAACCCGATATCGAATTATCAGACCGAATACAATACTTCCATTACCTACGGTAGTAGGGTAATGGAAGTAAAAATATTAAGTTTGCATTATAAATATAAATAAAAGATAAAAGTAAATGATCAAATAAGAAAATCTACGTATACTTTAACTTTAAATTTGATATCATTATTTTTAAGACTCATATTTCAAATTCTTATAGCCATAAGTAGCGGCGTCACAAACGTTTAAGCCGTTAAGGGTTTTTTGAACTGATATATATACAAATATTGCTCACTTAATAGTATAAGATATATATATACAAATATTGCTCACTTAATAGTATAAGATATAAGTATACAAATATTGCTCACTTAATAGTATAAGATATAAGTATACAAATATTGCTCACTTAATAGTATAAGATATATGCATAACTACAAAAGAAATTCTATCAAAGATTCCGTTGAAATTAAAGTGTTTTAGAACCAACAGCATTTTTTTTTTCACTTTCTTCTGTATGTAATATAGAGAAAGTATTGAATTCGTGAAAATTTTCGACCTCCGTTTTTTTTGATGGATTTACACGCTTTGCGATGTCCTGAACATGAATTGATAGTTTTTAGAAAATGTCTGTCTGTGTGTCTTTCTGTGTGTATCCCGTTTTTTGTGGACGCTGTACCTCACGAACCAATGCATGAAATTTAACCAAACTTGGTATTTAGTTGCACCTTGACATAAACTGGTGCTGATTAGATTTGGGGACTAATAGCTGAACAGGTGGCGCTGTGATCGCATTTTTTGTAAACTTTTAACATGACAGTATAGGACAAAATTTCGTATAAATGTGCATAATGAGAGTTATTTTAAACTTGTGATTGTAAAATTAATATGAATTATTGATAATAGCAGAAGTTAACTAGGAAAAAAAATTTGTGCACGTGGGGGCATTGGTTCCCCCCTGGGGGGGAGTACCCCACGAGGGGGGGTAAATTTTCAAGATGGTTATCTTTCGAAAGGCCTCGTCAATACCTTTAGAACGAATGGTTGAATTATAAATCTGTGATAATTTAAAACAAAGTTATCGATTTTTTTTACTTTTAACAAAAAAAAAAAAAAAAAAAAAAAAAAAGAAACTTGGAAAAAAAAAATCTTTTATTTAACGAAATTTAACCAAACTTGGTATTTAGTTGGTCCCTGACATAAACTAGTGCTGATTAGATTTGGGGATCAATCGCTCAACAGGTGGCGCTGTGATCGCATTTTTATAGATACTGCAATTAAATTGTTTACAAAATCGTAATTTACATATACAACACTTGGAAATGCTTCGATGATTGCAAAATTAAGCATGTTTCACAACTTACTATCTCGCATTTTAATTTTTGAGACAAGGAAAGAACATTTGTATGATATTAAAGAAAGAAAACTTATCTTTCCTAAAATTGATAAAATACTTGGTATGTCCTTAAAGCCCAAAGTTCGTTAGAAAAATTTCTTTAGAAAAAAAAAAAAAAAAAATCTTGCCTTTATATTGACAACCGTTTAACAGAATTTCTGCTGAATTTTTAATCACATTGCATGCTTTGAAGACAGGTAAACTGACATACATTGTAAAAAGTAATAACATATTTTCTTGCCTATAATCCACAGGTCAGTTAAATTGGTTTTAAATCTGAGTTTTACTTACAAACAAGGATATATTTGTGTGTTACAAAATCTAGTTTAAAATTAGTTTTTTTACTTTTTACTTTCTCTTACCCATAAGGTAGAGAAAGTATTGTTTTTGGGTCAAATTTTAGAACGCGAGATTTTGTTATATTTACACGTTTTGACGTCCCCTGAATACGAAAAGCATGTTTTTAGCAAATGGTCTGTGTGTATGTCTGTGTGTCTGTATGTCTGTGTGTCTGCGTGTCTGTGTGTCTGTCTGTTATCAGCATATCTCAAAAACTAATTATGGCAGAAAGTTCAAACTTGGTATTCTAAATATGTATCATATAGGGATGCTACAGTAAGCTTTTCGTTAAGATCAAGCAGAGTAAGTTCGTGTACAGGCGTACAGGGACAATCAAGAGAATTCTAATACATTACGTCTATGGGGGAAATTGCAGGTAAGTAGAGTTTAACGTCTATAGACTGCACTAAACCAAATGAAACGAATATATATTTTTTGTAATAGAGATAGGTAACTTGGAAAATTTTTTTTGTGTATGTAGGAGCCTCGCCTCCTCCCCCCCCCTGGGGGGGAAGGCCCCCCTCGAGGGGAGTGAATTTTCATGATGCGTATCTTTCAAAAGTGCTCGCCAATACCTTTAAAACAAATGGTTGAACCATCGATCTGAGATAATTTAAAACAAAGTTATCGATTATTTTTACTTTTAACGAAAAAAAACCATAGATATAGTAATAAGACATAGATTGATCAGCGAGGCCGAAAAAGTGATGCCTTTTTTTTTCGGGAAAAGACCGCCATTTTACTCTCTTGTGGATTTCTTTCCCCGACTGAATATACACGGAAATACACACAGATAATTTAGCAAATAAAATTTATGAATAATTTATGTACTAAAGATGAATGAAAAAACTCCAGATACTCATTTTTCTTTCTCTCTTTTCTTCTTCTTTTCTTCTTCTTTTCTTTTTCTTTTCTTCTTCTTCTTCTTTTTTTTTTTTTTTTGTATGGAATAACGACATTTAAAGAAATTTATCGTTTCTGTCTGGTTAGAAGTTTTTATGGTCGAAAAAACTATTGGACTTATCCTCATCATTTGAGATATTAGAGTTAACCCTTTAATTGCCAATCGCAATGCAGTCGGATACTTTTGTTACCGACTGTATAGAGTTGAAATTTATGTTTACTCGGAAATGGTTATAAAGATATTAATAAAAGTTTGGGATAAGTGCTTTTTAGAGACCTAAAACAATTGGAACATCCTTAGCATAAAGAAAATTAGTGTTAACCCTTTAACTGCCAATCGCAACATGTAGTAGAAATTGAGTTTAATCAGAAATGGATATAACGATTTTGTTTAAAGTTTGCCGTTAAGTGTCTTTTTTTTTTAATTTTTAATTTTTTTTTTTTTTTTTTTTTTTTTTTTTTTTTTTTTTTTAAAGAACTAAAACGTTTGGACATATCCTCATCTTCAGAAAAATTTGTGTTAACCCTTTAACGGCCTGTCGCAACATATAATAGAAATTAGGTTTACTCGGAAATGGATATAACGATTTTTATAAAAGTTTGGGATTAAGTGTTCTTTTGAGAGATAAAGCGAATGGACATATACTCATCTTCAGGAAAATTTGCGTTAACCCTTTAACGGCCAGTCACAACATATAATAGAAATTAGGTTTACTCGGAAATGGATATAACGATTTTTATAAAAGTTTGAGATTAAGTGTTCTTTAGAGAGATAAAGCGATTGGACATATCCTCATCTTCAGGAAAATTCGCGTTAACCCTTTAACGGCCAGTCGCAACATATAATAGAAATTAGGTTTACTCGGAAATGGATGTAACGGTTTTTATAAAAGTTTGAGATTAAGTGTTCTTTAGAGAGATAAAGCGATTGGACATATCCTCATCTTCAGGAAAATTCGCGTTAACCCTTTAACGTCCAGTCGCAACATATAATAGAAATTAGTTTTACTCGGAAATGAATGTAATGGTTTATATAAAAGTTTGGGGTTAAGTGTTCTTTAGAGAGCTAAAACGAATGGACATATCCTCATCTTCAGAAAAAATCGCGTTAACCGTTTAACGGCCAGTCGAAATTTATAGCATTAAATGGGTTTACTCGGAAGTGAATGTGACGATTTTGATTAAATTTTAGGGTTAAGTGTTTTTTTTTTTTTTTTTTTTTCTGGGCACAAATCCTCTCAAGTATCCTCCTTACTACAAATGTTCGTGTTTCAGAACTTTCTACCACTGTAGCTCCTCAGATCAGAAGACATTTAACGGTTAAAATAATCATCGTTGCTCTCCAAATCAAATTGATGAGTATAAAATTATCAAACAATGATAAAAATGGGGGAGGGGGCGTATCAAGAAAACGGTGTGTGATTGGGCAAATGGTGATCATATTCGGATTCAGGAGGTCACTTTACATAAGAGTGGGCTGAAATGGTGTCAGATACAATTTTCATGCCGAGCAGTGTTATTACAAAGGAATACATAAAAAAATTTCTGGTATTAAGATTACGGAAATCCGTAATAACTTGGCATCTCTCTTTCTATATATATGTATATATATATATAGGTAGATAGATAGATAGACAGATAGATATTTGGTGCAAATTAGATTTTTTCTTCGATTCAGAAAAGTTCCTGCTCACTGTTAACCCTTTATCAACCGGTTAAGAAATACGGCCGAATTTTGGGTTAACTCGGAAAGGGATGTAATGATTTTGAAGAAAGTCTTTGATTAAGTGTTTCTAGAGGTATAAAATCAATTAGGCATATCCTCATCCCCAGGGCAATTCGCGTCTACTGTTTACCCTTTAATTACCGTTTGGGAAATATGGCAGAAATTGGGTTTTCTTGAAAATGGGTTTAACGATTTTGATGGAAGCTTGGAGTTAAGTGCTTTTTGGGGTAAAAAAACGATTAGTCTGATCCCCATCTTCATAAAAATCATGGTTTGCTGTTAGACCTTTATTTGTTGGTTACTTGGAATATTAGACAAAAATTGCATATTAATGAGGAAAAATATGGCAAAAATCGGGTTTACTTGGAAATAAATATAATAATTTTGATGAATGTTTGGAGTTAAGAAGTGTTTGGGATGAAAAATTAAACTTATCCTCATTTACAGGAAATCTTGCTTTAGCTGTTAACCCTTTATTTTCCTGTTGCAAAATATTGCAGAAATTGGGTTTACTCGGAAACATACATAATGAATTTCAAGAAAGTAAGAGTTAAATGATTTACGGATGAAGAATTGGTTTAACTTATCCTCTTTTTCAGGAAAATTTGCATGCGCTATTAACGTATCATCCGCCGGTTGAAAAACAAGACTAAGTACTAAAGTCTAAGTACTTAACATGACAGTATAGGACAAAATTTCATATAAATGTATATAATGTGAGTTATTTTTAACGCATGAATGTAAAATTTATATGAATTATTGATAATAGTAGTAATAAACTTGAAAAAAAAAATCTGGAGTGACTCCACTCGACTTTCCGAACATTGAGTAACTAACAGTTTTGTAGATAAAATAAAGAAAGAGGAGTTGCTAAACAAACAAAAAAGAGAAAACCATAACAGAGTGTTTGAGTATTTTTCTCCATATATCACACCAGGTTTTATTTAACGCTACTGAACATTGAGCCCTTAGATCATAAGGATAAAGAATTTTTCGTTGTGTCCCTGTAAAAATCTATAAATGCTAGATTCACCAAAATGCTTATAGTTAGTGCAACAGTGATTTATAATATTCATACAAATTTTCAGCTCAATTGAATAAGGCGTTTAGATGCTATCGCTGGTCTCATAGGCCATAAAGATAAAGAATTTTTCTTTGCGTCCCTGTAAAAAAACTATAAGTGCTAGATTCTCCAAAATCTATACAGATTGAGTATCTGTGACCTATAATACGTGTATTAAGTTTTTGCTCAATTGAATAAGGCGTTTAGATGCTATCGCACTTTTAAGATTTTGGTCCCTTGGCCATAATGATAGAGAATTTTTCTTTGTGTCCCTGTAGAAAAACTATAAGTGCTAGATTCACCAAAATCTATAGGGTTCGTACTATGGTGACTTACAATATACGTACCAACTTTCAGCTTATTCGAACAAAGCGTTTAGACGCTAGCGTGTTCACTCACAGACATACACACATACATACACACATACATACACACATACATACATCATCGTAAAAATAGTGAAAACGGACTCGTTGGACCTCGAAACGTATAGAAACATCAAAATCTCGAATTCGGATTTTTGACATGATTACAATACTTTCCTCACTATAGTGTTCGGAAAGTAAAAAAATGTGTGCATGTAGGAGCATTGTTTTCCTCCTGGGAAGGAAGTGCTCTTCCCCCGGGGCCTGTGTAAATTTTCAATGTGGATATTTTAGAAAGAACTCGTCAATATTTCTAAAACGAATGGCTGAACCATACATCTGTATTAATTTAAAACGAAGCTACCGATTTCTTTTATTTTTAATGTTATATATAATGTATATATAGTATAGACACACACACACACACACACACACACATATATATATATATATATATATATATATATATATATATATATATATATATATACAGTCGAACCTCGTTAACGTGAACTACTTTTAACATGAACTGTTACCACAATCCCCGTCAAAATGAAGATTACTTTAGTTATATGACGATCAGTTACTGATAGCATGAACTACTGATAAGATGAACAGATTTTTGATCCCCCTTGAGATTCACGTTAACAAGATTCGACTGTATATCTTTTCATGTCTGCACAAAAATGAATTTTTTCAGCATTTATTATTTTACTACTTTAAGAAAAAAATCGTCTGCATTCATCATGGAAAATATCTTTAATAAATTATAACTTAATAAATAATTTGTATTGAATAAATTTGTATAGGATTAAATAGAGAAGAAAGTCTTGTGGTAATACTAGTTATAATATATTAAAACAAGCGGCTTTTACCTCTGCCACTGCTAACTACATTTAAAAGAATTTTGAAAATTCGATATTACTTACTAATATAAAAACTTAAAAAATATTAAAATTTTAAAAAAAGTGAAGGATTTCAATGCATGTTTCCTCATATCATCTGTTAGCCAGCTCACACCTGTCATGACGTCAGATGTGACGTAACTGTATTACGTAATCAACAGCGCATCTTCGCTTCTCTGAAAGAGAGGTTTATGTGAGTCTGTACGAGAAAGCTTTGCTACGCGTGCGGCAAGAAATGCCCGCATTATGTTATTCTACTTTTCTATATTATTAAATGTTGTGATTGTTTAAAAGACTCTGCTTTTCACTCTGTGGACCCATTTATACCAACAATGGTTATGGGCCCAGAGACACGCATCTTACTGCGGACTTTTTAAAAATTTAAATTAACATTCGCTAAAACGAAAGTGCGACTTACTGTTAAGCCTAAGGGCTGAAATCGAAAGTATTTTTGATTCTATTTTTATAAAGAAGCTACTATAGCTGATTAAATATGTCGCAAGTATTAAATATAGAAAAGTTATCCAAAAATAATTTTGACACCTGGAAGCTGCAGATAGAAGCTGTTTTAATCAAGAATGATCACTGGAGTTATGCTAACGGAACGAAAATTAAGCCCGATGAAGGCGCCGAAGGTGAAGAAAAATGGCTCGAAATTGACCGTAAAGCTAGAGCCGATTTAATCCTAGCAATTACCCCAAGTGAGTTGTGTCATATTAAACATTGTACCACCTCAAATGAAGTATGGAATAAATTAAAAGAAGTTTACGAATCGAGAGGACCGGCAAAGAAAGCCACCCTGTTGAAGCAGCTACTCTTTAAGAAAATGTCTGATAGTGAAAATATGTCCGATCACCTAAATACTTTCTTTGATATAGTGGACAAGCTAAAAGAAATGGACATTCACGTAGCCGAAGATTTATTATCAATTTTGCTCTTATACAGTATTCCTGACAGCTATGAAAATTTCAGGTGCGCCATAGAAGCAAGAGATGAATTGCCGCAGCCTGAAGCTCTGAAAATTAAAATGATGGAAGAATATGAGTCAAGAAAAAATAAAAAGCATCAAGAATCATCAAATGCGTATTTTACAACTCACAAGAAAAATCTTCCTGAAAAGAACAAAAGAGAAATCTTAAAGCCTGTGCAGAACAAGAACACGTATGGCGAAAGAAATTATGCAATCTTCAAATGCAATTACTGTTCAAAAGTAGGGCATAAAGCCTCAGAATGCAGAAAGAAGATCTCAGACAGAAAATTCACTTCATCGAATAAATACAAAGATAGATCTTTCATGGTTGAAGATAGTACAGAGTTCACGATGGCAGCCAGTAACTCTTTCCAAGAACATTCCGAGTGGTGTCTCGATAGCGGTACGACATCACATATGGCTCATGACAAGAATTTGTTTATAGATTTCGAACCTAGAATTGGATCATTTATAAAATTAGCTGTAGATGAAACAGCGGAGATCACAGGTGTTGGAACAGTCAAATTAAAAGTTCCCGATAATCACGGTGTAACTAATTTAAAGTTAACAAATGTTTTGTGCGTTCCAAAATTGAAATGCAATTTAATGTCTATATCAAAAGCTACTGCAAACAACTGCCGAGTTGTATTTACTGAAAAATGTGCAAAAATTACGGAGCAGGACGGCTCTCTGATTATAAGTGCTACGAGAAAAGGTGATTTATATTTTTTTCAGCCGCAGGTGGATATCGCTGCAACAACTCAGGTAAGCAACTTTCATAAATGGCATTTAAAATTAGGACATTTAAATGAAAAAGATTTAAAATTATTAAAATCTGAAAATATGTTAAGAGATTTAAATTTTAATGAAAAAGATTCTTTAAAAGATTGTAAAGTATGCATTCAGTCTAAACAAACTGTGAAACCATTTTGTAAAGAAAACAAATTTCATAGTAAGGAATTATTAGAAGTAGTTTATTCTGATTTATGTGGCCCTATAAATGTTAAATCCCATGGCGGATCACGTTACTTTATTACTTTTTTGGATGATAAATCTCGTTACATTGAAGTAAATTTTCTAAAAACGAAAGATGAAGCTAAGTACGCGTTCCGGAGATATAAAGCAGCAGTCGAAAATCGATTAAGAAAAAAAATTAAAATACTGCATACTGATAATGGATTGGAATATTGTGGCGAAGAATTCAATAAATATATTGAAGAATGCGGTATTAAACGCGAATTTTCATCGCCAATGACCCCTCAGCAAAATTCTAGAATTGAAAGACAAAATCGTACATTATGCGAAATGGCGAGGTGTTTATTAATGCAATCAAACCTTCCAAATACATTCTGGGCTGAAGCAGTAAATTGCGCTGCATATATTAGAAACAGGTGTCCCACTAAAGGAATTAAAGAAAATAAAACACCTTTTGAATTGTTTTTCGGTTATAAACCAACTGTTAACTATTTTAAAATTTTCGGACAGAAATGTTTTGTTCTAAATAAAAAATCAAAAGGAAAGTTTGAAGCTAGGTCACACGAACATATATTCGTTGGCTATTCAAATGAATCACGCGCTTACAGATTATGGAATAAGGATACCAGAAAAATTGTCATAAGTCGTGATGTTCGATTTATAGACGAATTTGAAATAAATGATTCAGCCACTACTGATCAATTAGAATTAATTTTTCCGTCTGAGAATAAATGCAATGATTGTAATATTAAAAATGAAACTCCTATCCCTACTCAAACCGCAGACATCCACAGGGGGGAAAACAGCGGATCGATTTCCTATCCCCCTGAATGCAACGGAGAAAGTTTCTCTTTTTGGAAAGGGGGGGGAAGGCTCGCTTTCTGAAGGGGGGAACGTAGAAGATGTGAGTGGAGGGGAGGAGAGTGCTGGCGATATATGTAAACAAGAGGAAAGGATTAATAAAAACAATCCTATTTTTAAACGTGGTCCCGGAAGACCTAAAAAAAGTAAAAGTTGGAACTTTCAAAACTCTCATAAGGAGTGTATTACAGATACAAAATATAAAGATGAAACTTCTCAATTAGCTGATAACTCATTTAATGAAATTAATCCCAGCGTAATCGACGCGTTAAATGGAGATTATGCTAAAAATTGGGAGAACGCGATGAAATTAGAATATGATTCTTTAGTTAAGCAAAACGCTTGGGAAATTGTAGATAGACCAAAAGATAAAAAAGTAATTGGGTGTAAATGGGTTTTAAAAACAAAATTCAAACCAGATGGTCAAATTGAAAAATTTAAGGCCAGATTGGTTGCCAAAGGGTGTTCACAGAAACAAGGTATAGATTTTGAGGAAAATTTTTCACCAGTAGCCAGATTAAGTTCTATAAGAACTGCAATCGCGTATGCTATCCAGAATGGTTTCACAGCATACCAGTTAGATTTCATTATGGCATATGTTAATGGTGATATACATGAAGAAATTTATATGGAACTTCCTGAATTTTTTGAAAATGATATACACGAAAATAAAGTGTGTTTATTAAAAAAATCTTTGTATGGGCTTAAGCAGTCAGGAAGACAGTGGTTTAAGAAATTAGATGAGAAATTGAGAAAAATGAAATTTAACCCTTTGAATTCCGACAAATGTGTCTATTACTCAAAATATCCTTTTGATGCTATTATAATCGTCTATGTCGACGATTTAATTTGTCTCACTAAAAGTGAAGAGCACTATTTTGATATAAGAAATAAATTAGCAGAATCTTTCAAAATGAAAGATATGGGCCTTCTGCATTATTGCTTAGGCATTGAATTTAATCAAGATAGGGACAGCATCACTATAACACAAAAGAAATACATTGAAGATTTACTAAATAAATTTAATATGGAAGATTCTAGAGTGGTGAATACACCTTTAGATAGCAGTGTAAAATTAACTAAACAAATTCGTCCAAATACAGAAGAAGAGAAATCATACATGTCAAAAATTCCTTATAGACAATTAATTGGTTCTCTTATGTATCTGTCGGTTGCTACCAGACCAGATATCACCCATGCTGTAAATTATTTAAGTCAGTTTAATAACAATCCAGGAAAACCTCACTGGATAGCTGCTAAAAGAATACTAAGGTATCTCAATGGCACTAGAAATTTAGGAATTGTGTATTACAGAGACGATAAACCATTGACAGCATTTGTTGATGCCGATTGGGCATCGGATATAAATGATAGAAAATCATATACAGGATACGTCTTTAAATATGCCGGTGGACCTATTTCTTGGGAATCTAGAAAGCAGCGAACCGTTGCTCTATCCACAACAGAATCTGAATATATGTCTCTGTCCAAATCCGCAAAAGAGACAATTCATGTTAGAAATTTCTTAAAAGAATTGGATCCTGAAATTGTATCAAGTCCGACTGAGATCATGTGCGACAATCAATCTGCACTGAGATTAGTAAAAAAATCCTGTTCATCACAATCGATCTAAGCACATTGACATTCGTCCTCATTTTGTGCGAGAAGTTTACAATAATAAACTAATAGACATTAAATATATTTCATCAGATGAACAACCTGCAGATATTTTAACAAAAAGTTTAAATGCATATAAACATGAAAAATGTTGTGATATGATAGGACTTAATACTCAGGACTGAAGAACTTAAAAATATATATATATTTAAACTGTGTTTTCATTAAGAAATTAACTGCTTATATTTTACGTATTTTATTTTATTATATTAACCATAATTATTTGCTTATAATTCTATTTCTTTACTAACACTTTTCTTATTTTAAGTAACTCTTGCATAAAAATAATTTTCTGTAATTTTTAATATGCTATTATAATGCATAAATATGTTTTATTTTCGAAACATTTATTGAATAAGGGGGAAATGAAGGATTTCAATGCATGTTTCCTCATATCATCTGTTAGCCAGCTCACACCTGTCATGACGTCAGATGTGACGTAACTGTATTACGTAATCAACAGCGCATCTTCGCTTCTCTGAAAGAGAGGTTTATGTGAGTCTGTACGAGAAAGCTTTGCTACGCGTGCGGCAAGAAATGCCCGCATTATGTTATTCTACTTTTCTATATTATTAAATGTTGTGATTGTTTAAAAGACTCTGCTTTTCACTCTGTGGACCCATTTATACCAACAAAAAGTATTCCATTAAAAATCAAAACAGTATTTAAACCATGCTAATAACAAAGCAACTGATTATAAAGAATCATATTTTTCATAAATTAGTTAAATTTAACTTACTTATGAAAACTTATTCCACTTCCTTTCATAAATTTATTTCTACAATTAAAAGCCGTGCAGTACTTCGGCATTTTCAATATATATCAACCATGTCTATGATATCAACATTCTATTCCATTGTTGTTTTCGAGTTTTATACTCTCTCATCATGGCTGATGCCAAAAACTTTTTCGGCATCAAAAATATTTGCACGTTAACATGGGGATGATAGATCTATGTATATTACTATATCTATGAAAAAAACTTAGAAAAAAAAATCTTACTTTTTTTTTTTTTTTAATATTGAGAATAAAATGGACTTTTTTTGGATATTTGGTGTTATACTACTTCTCTAATATGGAAATCGTCTGCCTTATCATACAAGATAATTTTTTTAAATAATAATTTTAATAAATTATTTTTTAAAAAGAGAATGATTTTCAATAACCGGATTAAATTCTATATAAATGTAGGTGCATTAATGAAACGGGGGGTTGAGGGGGGCGGTAGCCCCCCTCACACAGAACTAATTATCATATAGAAGTCTTCAGAAGCCTAATATGAATTGTTTAACATAGGTTTACATTCCAGTACTCGTTATCTTACCTATTAATCTGCAACCTGTATTTATAGTATTAAATTTCAGGGTAAGAGAAAGTCGTGTGAGTGACACACCAGATTATTTGACAATTAAAATTTCCAGTGTGAAACTGATTTATCAGATATACGCTGGAAATTACGATACTGTTTGAATTTTTTACTTTTTAATTAGTTCTATTGACATGATTTATATTTTGAAAATACATAAAGAGATAATATTTCGAATACTCTGCTATTTTAATGTAGTTATTTTTAAACAGGCAGGTGCCATTTTGAAGCATGTTCTGGAATGCAACAGTGTGGTGTTCACCATCTTAATGACTGATAGGTTGAATTAAACTTATTTCCAAATTTATTACCTTTTTTAACCGAGTTTTAATCATTTATCATCGGTTTACATGATTAATTTTTTGAATAACTTTTACCACATAATATCTTCATCATAAAGTTTTAAATCCAAAAGGCTTGAAGAAGAAATAAAAAGTAACATCTTAATCATTTAATTAAACTGTATTACATAACAATACTCGTATAATCGTTTAAATAAGTTTTGAGGTTATTGTAAGTATAACAGAATTGTACATACCAAAAATTTAAATAAATTAGTCATAAAAGTATGGGAATATCCTTTAAAAATAGCATTGGGAATAAATAAAAGAAAAAAAAATCGTTGTTCTTGTATGTTTACTGCTTTCAAAAAATGAAACTGATTGTTGCGATCCGTCAAGAAACGGCCTCTACACTGTAAAATATTTTGTGTAAGAATACACAACATTATTGAGGGAATTTATTTTCCTCAACACGGTTGTGTACAATGTTGTGTATTCTTACACAAAATTTTTCACAGTGTAGGAATGCAGCGAAAGATTGGGCGGTAAACTTAAAAATGCACCGAAAGATTATTAATATATTGATCAACTATGAAACAAAACTTAAATCGCAGCAATTTAATCCCCTGTTTGGCGATATTGCTATGTATATTATTATTATTATTACATATTTTATTAGCAGGCTTTGCACGCTTCGCTGGTCACTATATCTGAATGAAAAAAAAAAAAAAATCACTACTTTTTATAACGTTATACAAATAAAAACTAAAAAGAAGATACACTGAAATTACTCAAAAACTTTGCTTCGGCTTCCCACTGCCTTCGGCAGAGTTTTCCTTACCGCGAATCCTCTCCGGTCCATGCCTTTAATGTCAGCGACAACCCTTACCCGTGAAATTCAGTTTGGTTGCTTATCGGATGACAGTTTGAAAGTAAGAGTATAGAAAAATATCGGAGTAGTGTGCTTTTATATTTAAATTTGAATTGCATATAAAAAACACGTTACATAATATACATAGATTGTCATGTTATTTCCTATATTGTATTTGAAGTATCCTGTCGATCATAAAATGACAGCAATTTCACTCCTATACACCGGTAATACAGTTTGCTATGAGCGCTATTTCAGCCAGATTTTAGACAACTAACGAACGGTTTTGTGGTGATACATATTTCCCATTAAACATATCTTTATTTTTATTTATTTGTTTAAATATTAATTTGAATTAATCCAATATTTGTACCCTGCATCATGCAAGTGCAATCACACATAGCAGCTCATTTATTTGTAGATTAAATTAACATAATGACTGATATATAAAAAAAATCTGGAGTGACACCACTCGACTTTCCGAAAATTAAGTAATTAACGGTTGTATAAATAAATGAAAGTAAGAGAAGTCGTTAAATAAACAAAAGAGAAAATTATTATAGGGTATTGAGTATTTTTCTCTATATAGTATGCTGTTTAAATTAAAGATATTGCCCTTCAAATAATTTGAGTGCATAGATCATAATGAAAAAGAAATTTTTGTTGTGTCCCTGTAAAACTTTACAAGTGCTAGATTCATCAAAATCTGTACAGCTCATGTGACGGTGACCTGTAGCATATACATAAACTTTCAGCTCAATCGGAAGAGGCGTTTAGACGCTACCGCATTTTAAATAATTTGAGTCCATAAGTGACAATAATAAAAAAAAAAAAAAATTTCTTTGTGTTTCTCAAAAAAAAAAAAAAAAAAAAAAACTATAAGTGCTACATAGTCTATAATTCATATAGTAAATGTGATGGTGATTTTTAATATGTATATAAATTTTCAGCTCAATCCTATATGGCGTTTAGGCGCTGCCGCAATTTATAGAATTTGGGCCCATAGGGCATAATCGTAAAGAATTTTTCGCTGCGTTCCTGTAAAAAAACTATACGTGCCAGATTCACCAAAATTTATGATTTTTGTGCAATTGTGATCTATAGTATGTGTATAAAGATTCAGCTCAATTAAATAGGGCGTTTAAACACTATCGAAGTTTAAAAAAAATTGGTGTGAAACAATCACACGACTTCCATTACCCGCTATTACACGTATCATGTGCACTTTTTGGAGATAATGTGATCAGAAGACATAGAATTAACCCAATGAAATAGACACCTAAAAACTTTCAGCTAAGAGAAAACTAATACACAGGTAAAGACATATAAAACACAATTTACATAACGAGTTAGAAAATAAGAAAAAAAAATTGGTATAGTTTTTTTTTTTTTTTTTTTTTTTTTTTAAACACCAATTTCCGAGATCTAAAACTGATCAATCTGATCAGGATGACTATTCATTTTCCTGTGATAACCAAGTAAAGCATGAGAGAGGATATCTAAAATGGGTTTCTGTAACAATTTTCAAGAAAATCGTTACAGCCGTTTTTTTAAGATACCGACTTTTTCCAAAACTTGGCATAATGAATTGTTGACTTAAAAACAACAATTACATACAAAAGGATATTTAAAAGAGGGTTAATATGGCAAGTTTAAAAAAAAAAAATTCATAGGTCTTTTTGTAATGAACACACTTGCAGAACCTGAAATTCAGCTATTTATACAGGACGCCTATCAATTTTCATGAACTAGCTAACTATACCATTCGAAAAAACATTTAATAGAGTGTTTATACAGTAATTTTGAAGAAAATTGTTGGAGCCGTTTTTGCGATAGTGACTTACGCCCCACTTCCGGTTTTCAAATTTTCACCAAAATTTGGAAAATTCATCTGTGCACCAGACCTGTTTCTATTCTGAAGTTTCGTAGTTCTATCTTTTTTAGTTTCGGAGATCAGAAGATTGCACACACACACACACACACACACACAAACACACACTGACCAATTGCCAAAACTTACTTTTTTGGGCTCAGGGGACCTCAAAACATGTAAATCAGGTGAAATCCCGATATCGAATTTTTGGATTGAATACAATGCTTCCATTACCTACGGTAGTCGGGTAATGGAAGTAAAAATTGGCCCCATCATAATGATAAAAAAATTTTCTTTGTGTCCCTGTAAAAAAAAAAAAAAAAAAAAAAAAAAACTGTAAGCGAAAATTTATACAGTTCGTACGATGCGATGGTCATTCATAACATGTGTATACGTTTTCAGCTCAGTCGAATAAGGCATTTAGACGCTATTGCACATTAAAAAATTTGGTCTTATGCACATAATGATAAAAAAGTTTTCGTGCTAGATTCACCAAAATCAATAGGGTTCGTGCTATGGTGATCTCTGACATACGTACCAACTTGCAGCTCATTCGAACAAAGTGTTTAGACTCTATCATGTTTACTGCACATACATTCACACATACATACATCATAAAAACAGTAAATGTAAATTCAGGGAACCTCGAAATGTGCTGAAACACGAAAAATCTCAAACTTGGATTTTTCAGATGATACAATGCTATCGTTACATATGTATGTTCGAAAAGTAAAAATAAATAAATAAATAAAATTTTGAAAGTTTTTGTGGTACACAGCTTTAATATTTATCTCCCTTGGTGGCTTTTGAATTCTCATCGCCATACTGGCAAAGGATTTTTTTCTTTTTTTCTTTTTAATACTTTCTTGTATAAAAAGAGAGAATTTTTTGAGTACCTTTTTTGTTGATACTTTTATCGGTTGCACCTTTCCGTTAATTTATAAATACTCTGTTTATACTTTTTAACGGTTCTTAGGTTTAAAGCAGAGGTTGTTGAAATTAATTTTCTATTCCTAAAACTGCATATTTTCCCATAAAATTTTCTACTCAGATAAAAATAGATTATTTATGTGACTATTATTTCTTTTCCAATATTTTTCTGCAATGTTTTATAATTTATTTATATTTTTGACGCGCTACTTGACTTAAAATGGCCATTGCTAAATTAATGTTCTTGGTAAAAAAGGCTCAGTGTATTTCAGCGCTAAAATTTAAAAAATCGTCCATGCGCATTTACAAATAAAATTGATAAAATTAAAATAAATTTAGGATCGTAGAGTTTAGAGTTTCTGTATAAAACCGCTATGCATGTGACGTCACAGGCAGTTTTTCTGAACAACAACTTGGCAGTAAAAAAAAAAAAAAAAAAAATGTAGTTTTTAAAATAAAAAATACTTTTAAAACAACATATATTGGCATCATAAACTATTTTAGCTCTTTAACAGTGTGTATAAAAATTTTAAAGTGATAATGACGTCAATTTTTGTGGGATGCATATTTTAATTTTTATAATTTTTTATTTCTTACGTTTAATTAAATGTATTTATTTCTATTTCGGAAAAATATTAACACGTAAGTTTCTTTGGCAAGAATTAAATTTTAGCTAATATTTAAATGGCTAATTTTAAAGTTATTAGGAGGTTATTATTTTCGCATTTTAATTAATTAAAAGAAAACTATTCAAAAATTCGAAAATCGAGGATCGGGGTACACAAGTATCCCTCGGAGGGAGGGGGGACCTTCGTGTCGTATCACGTGACTGTTCGAGCTACCATCTTTGCGCTACGCTATCCACAAGCACACGCACATACATTGCCTTATATATATACTATAAAGATACCTATATTTAGGGGGACCAAACGTCCCCATTTTCCGGGGATTGTCCCTTATTTAGACCATCTGTCCCCAGAAAAAAAAACAGTGATTGGGGACCACATTTTCTGTCGTCTGTCCCCGAATGTCCCCAATTTTCAAAAAAAAACTTCTCAAATATTCATAATTTTGTTACTTTTTCTTTCTTTGTTTTCTTTCATTTTTTCATAAATCATGTGGTGAAAAAAAAAAAATATGTGTCTGCTCATATTAACTCTGAAAAACATGAAAAGCTTCTATATAGTTGTATCAACATATTCTACAACCTACCGTCTCTGCAGCAACTGTGATGATGTTCCACTAACACCAAAACATATTTTTGACTGCCCAGCCATTTTAAGATCCCTGGCTCAGCTTGGGGAATTCTCCCCCTTTGACATCGAGAGTCTGTACTCCGATAACATCAAGGAGTTGGCCGGCTGTGTTTTGCACACTCGTGGTTATCTATAGTTCTCCCCATGGACACGACACCAACCAACCATCATATTCTACAATGAAAGTGTTTTGACAGCCAATAATGCCAATTTGAAGATTGCTCTGGTTGAAGACATTTTTAATTATCATAATGACATGCATAAACTTTCAGAGAAATCAACTACCTGCCAAAAATATTAAAGAAAGTACTCCTGACCCAGCATATTCTTGTGGCCAAACAAAATGGAGGTCATTGTGGAAATTGTTTTTGAATATAGGGCAATGAAAGGACTTACAGCAGAACTAGAAAATGCATCATTTGTAATCATAACTGCTATGTTTTCACTTTTCGAACATACATACGTAAGAAAAGTGCTGTAATCATGCGAAAAATCTGGCGTTAAGATTTTGGTGTTTCTATACGTTTTGAGGTCCCCTGAGTTCATTTTTACTATTCTTATGATGATGTATGTATGTGTGTATATGTATGTGATTAAAAAACACGATAGCGCCTAAACGCTTTGTTCGAATAAGCTGAAAGTTGGTACGTACGTTATAAGCCATCATAGCACGAACCCTATCGATTTTAGTGAAACTAGCACTTATACTGTTTTTACAGGGACAGAAAGAATTTTTTTTATCATTATGGCCTATGGGCCCAAATTTTTTAAAGTGTGATACCGTCTAAAAGCCTTAATTGTCTAAGCTGAAAATTTATAAACATGTTATAAGTTTCTGTTGCACGAACTGTATAGTGTTTGGTGAATCTAGCACTTGTAGATTTTACAGGGATACAAAGAAAAATTCTGTATCATTATGGTGAATGGGCTAAAATTGCTTAAAGTGTGATAGTGTCTAAACACCTTATCTCATTGAGTTGAAAATTTATATACATGTTATAGATAACCGTCACGAACTGTATGAATTTTGGAGAATCTAGCACTTATAGAATTTTACAGAGATACAATGAAAATTTCTTTATTATTATGATCTGTTGACTCAATATGTTTGAAGAGCGACAACGTTAAATTAAACAACGTATAATATAAAGTAAAATGCTGAAACACCCTATTACAATTTTCTCTTTTGCTTATTTAACGACTTCTTTTACAACTGTTAATTACTTAATGTTCGGAAAGTCGAGTCGAGTCACTCAAAATTTTTTACAATTACACTCAAAACTTTCCTAACCAATTTTATGTTCTTTTGTTTGCAGCCTAATCTTCTATCTAAATGTTCTATATATAAAAACAATTCTGAAAGTTTTCGATATAACATACGGATTGGAATAAAATGTACGTTTTCATTCTCCTTTGACTTGTTGATAATAATATTACTAGCCAGCTTTGATCGCTTCGATGGCACTATATTTATAGAAAACTCTTTATATATATATATATATATATAAACAAACAAAAAAAAAAAAAAACTGAAATTGCTGAAAAGCTCAATTTGTGTGCCCGCTGCCTTCGGCAACGTCTTACTCATCCTCAGAATCTCGGGTACCTGTCCCTATTGCATGCGACAATGGCTTACCAATGAGCTTTCATTTGGGTGCTTATTAGATAACAGCTTCGAAACGAACAATATCGAAAAAATTGACGTATCCCTTTTATATTTGAATCCCAGTTACATATGAACAACACTATACGTGGTGTACGTAACATTTGTTTTCACGTTATTTCCTATATTCATTTGATTTGTTCTATCAACCGTAAAATGACAGCAATCTCACTCCAAATATACTATTACAATATGCTAAGATCGGCTACGACTATCGCATGAGACAACTGAATTTTTGTGGTTACATATAATTCATGTTTAGTTAATAGTAGTTGGTATATACGAAAATAGATAAATAAATATGTAAACCTGATCATGGTACAGAGTTAATATAGCTTCCCTTGGCGACTTTTGAATTTTTGTCGCCAATAGTCAAAATTAAAAAAATTACCCAGGATTATGAATAAGTAAAACTCTTTAGTATAATGCTGAATTAGCTTTCATGCCAAGCGCGATTCACCCGTGCCAAAAACATACTATCAAAAAATATATATATATATAAAATTGAGGTATATTAAAAAAGGTTGTGGAACAAAGTTCGGAAGAAACATGCTAAATTATTATTATTATTATTATTTTATTTTAAAGTTATAAAAACGTCATTTTTTCATATGCATGAGCAAATTTAATATTAAATAATTTTTGATTTTTCGTGTGAAAGCAAATTTTATTTTATGTTAAAATAAATTAGCTCGTAAAAGTTTTTGGCAACAATTAAAATTGAAATGCCTAATTTTAAAGCAACGTAAGCGAAGTGATAACGACATTGCTAGAATACGTATTTATTTCTTAAATAATTAAATAATTCTAATTTTCCTGACAGAAGTTAATTTCATGTTTTCTTTCCATAATAAGTAGTTTGCACCATAAATTGTACAGCCTTCATTGGACAGATTTTGAGAACAGTGAAATACACATTTGGCGATTATGGCGAAATGCCATTTTTGGAAGTGGTTGCCATGGATTCCAAGCGTAAACAAAAGCAAAATGCATTATTCAAAATGGTATCATTACCAAAATTATTTAAGCTTATTTTTAATAATAATAAATCCCATACATATTTAAAATTGACTTACCTCAATATTCATCATAAAAGATCTTCCTAAATTTCGCTACTTCAAAGCTTTTGAATATGTATAAATATATAAATATATGCTCCCCGTTTATTTGTACAGTTCAAATGTTCTACATTTAACGGTAAAATGCGATTATATAAATTAGAATTCCGTTTACCATTTATTTTAATTATTTTTAAAACACATTTTTAAAAATAAGCTTCTTTACGTAGCATGAAAGGAAAACGTAACTTACCGATAAATAATACACATGTAGCTAAATACATGTTACTACATACTTTGTTTAATTAATCTACATTCTTTCAAAAAAAAAAAAAAAATTCTCTCTCTCTCTAAATAATTCACTCCAAAAAAAAAAAAAAAAAATCCTGATTCACTACTACTAGATGTTATACGTAAAACAAAATAAAATAATAATAAATTAAATAAACAAAATAAATTAATAATAAAAAAGAAAAATACGACCGTTTAACACTCCTTAATACTAACTGTTTTAAACATCACATATTGACAATGATGCAGAAGCCATTTTGAAAATATCTTTTCTCATAGTATTTCGTGAATATAAACTTGTTATTATTGTTATTGTTTTTACAATGATATATTCTGATGAGAAAGATACCATTTAAAACTTTTTATTATAATTTTATTTTTTCATGCATTTTTCTAAAAATGATAGTTTTAAAGATTCGATATATCTTTTTATAAAACAATACCTCGTATATTTATAAAAATTTACATAGCTCATTTTTTTTATGGTCGAATACTTATGGAAAAATAATAATAAAATCTTTGTTACACTATATCATTTCCATTTTTTAAGAATCTTGTGGTATTCACGCGACTTTCTCTTGTTCTGCATTTGCAATAAAAAATTTTATAAAGATAGTTACAAATTAAAATGCTGTTAAAAATAGTTTTAGAAACAGTTTTATCTGACATATTTTCTTTCTTGTGTGAGGGGGCGTAATAGTAGTAGTAGTGGAAGTATAGTAGTTTAAACATCTTACTTTTTAATGCCTAATAGTCAATAAGTGATATTGTAGTAAAACTTCAATGTTTATAACAACGAGATATATAAATTAGAGTGCTGATTCAATGGATGAAGGATTAGCTTTCCGTGGTTCAAAGTGAATCACGTGACATGCTTCAATAGGTTGCTGTGTTTGGCCTTAATCGCTATTTTGGCATTTACAATATCAGTTCGACAAATTATCATTATTATTAGGTAACATGACAGCCCTATATGACCGAAATAAATTGCTTTTAAAATAATTTTACACATATTTCACATTTTAATAAATAATAAAATACCTTTTTTTTTTTCATCGTTTCCCAACAAAGTTTAAAAGTGTTTATAAAAGAAAAGTTAAACTTTTAAAGAGCTAAATTTAAAAACAAATAATAATTTTTCAACTATTTTTAAGCATTTTGTCCGTAAAATCAAAATCAAAATGAATTAGAACAAAAGAATATTAAACTACGTAATTAAACAAAAACATTGGCGTTTAGGACTTATGCGAAGAACAATCTCCAAACCGTTGCCATAAAAATTTACTGAAAATAAGCTGTTACCAAGGGAACCACCGAATACGCAGGTGCAAGGAGAGCATGTCACATGACTCATCTTGGACCTTCTCAAGTGTTACCATTTATCACTCTACTTTATATATCTCGTTGGTTTATAACTTAACTTCTCTGATTGAATACCATATATCTGAAGCAAACTTTAAAATACTTTTATTCTGAGAAATTAATCTTTCTGTAAATCCAATTCTTTAATAAAAACTTAAATGAAATGTTTGTTAAAAGGCTTTTTTTTACTACAAGTTGGTTGAAAAATGTAATACTACACTATATTTTCAAAGGTATAAATTGAACATGTTTAACTAAGTTTTATTGTTTGTCTTTAATAATTTTCTTTGTATGTAAGTTTTTTTCAAATGTTTGACATTCACAATGAAATACAAATAAAATCAATATGAAATACTATTTTTCTCATTCATTTATGTTACGTTATTTAAGAACATTCACCACTGCTTACTTGAATATTAGACAATTTTATTGTACAAATAATGTCAAAAAAAAAAAATTTTTTTTTAATGTATTTGGTCTTTTACTTTGTTTAGAGTGAATGTAAGAACGGGAAGACAAATAAATATTATTAGTATCCACAAATACATGCCGAGCATGGGGACGATCAAATAAAATCAATGCAGAGTTATACGGATAATTTTTTTTTTTCATTGCTAACACACATTACAATAATTAATACTACTTACTTTTTCATCCTACATTTAAATCATAAAATTTTTTTAATAATAAAAATATTCGTTCCCCCTCCGTATAGGAGTTGGAACACCGTATTCTTGTTCAAGTAACATTTACGTACGTTTCAAGGACTGTCGTATATTTACGTGTAATCTTAAATCTGAACGCGCTTTAATAAATGCAGCATATTACATTACCAACAATTAAAAAAAAAGAAATTAGAGACTTCTTAGTAGGCATAAGATCTTGAATACTCGAAATATCAGGTGCATTGCCTAAAGCATTTTCTCAAAAGATCATTGAGTCCATGAACCGTCATATATTTGCAGATTTTTTTTTTCCTTCTTTTTTTTTTCTATTCCAGAAGACAGCATATTAAATATTTGTCGTCTGTTCGAGTCTTTTTTTTTTTTTTTTTTTTTTTTTACACTCTAAAAGAAGAAGAAAAAAAAAAAAAAAAAAAAAAAAAAAAAAAAAAACGACGCACCAAGAAGAAGTGGGGACAAAAATTGGTAGATGGGTGGAATGGGTAGTCCGAATGGGACAAAAATTGGTAGATGTGGTGTACATGTAGAGAAAAACAATTATTTACAGTTTCAGAAAATTTGAATGATTTAATAAAGAGAATGGGCCTCTCAAAGTAAACTTGATCCACTTCTGGCCCTTATGTACGCAGTTGACTTACGGCTTGATATTAATTGATAGAGTTGGCAGATGTGCTCCTGTGAAGTATCGTGCAAAATTCTGTCCAGTTGTTGCGTTAGATTAGTAAAATCCCGAGCTGGTTGTGCGACCTTTTTTATGAGGATCCAAACGTCCTCAGTGGAAGAGAGATCCGGGGACTGAGCTCAACCCCACTGAGCCACCTATTAAGGATATTTGAAGTCCCTGAAGTGCCAGTTGCACGTAGGATCGACGATAATGATGAATTTGGAGCTTGATTCCATCAAAACCTGCATGTATGTCAATTTTTGTCCAGTTTGCATTACTCCTTCTTGGTGCGTCACTTTTTTTGTTATAGAGTATACTTCTGTGCTTATTAGTTGCGTTAAAAATGAACACTTAACTTTGGTATTCTATAAATGCTTAAGGCCTATTAATGATCGTTAATTCATATCCCTGAATTTCTTACATTATTTAGCGGTAGATGCAGCGAGTTGTAAGTTTATGTACTTTCTTATAAAGAAAGATGAAGAATATGATAACAGACTTTTTTTTTTTTACTTTTGCCGATTTATGACAAAATATTAATCTTTATCTTAGGCTTGTCATGTAAATAAACATTATTTGAAATAAAAACTTTCAGGAGATGCACTCTCGAAGTCCTCAAAACTTTTACTTTGCAAGATAAGTTCAAATAAAAAAATATGAAAATGAAATTTTAATATTTACATTACTTAAATACATAAATAAATTTTACAATGCAGATTCAATCTTGGTTTGAACAATGAATCTAAACATAAATTAAATCCATTTCAAAAATACTTCCGGTAAGATTCAGGAATTATATTTAAGTTAATTTCTGTTGTCTAGGCGTTAAGCATATACGCAGAGGCTTCGCTGTCGTAAGTATAATTTCCCAGCACAGAGAGATATCTTCTCGGCGATCTAAAGAAGTGACTTTAAAATTCTTTATCACATGGGCTAGAATTATCTTCAACTCCATCATAGCAAAATTTTTACCTACAATAAATAAAATGACATAAAACAACTGTAATTTCACTTTTGTCCATATGCGAAAAATAAATTTTTTATGGATAGACAGAATTAGTTTTAGCATGAGTGAAAAAAGACTAGGTCAGGTTTGGAACTTAGATTTATCAATCCACTGATCTTCCCACTAATCTATCAGTTGATCTACCCGACTGATATATGATTTGCTGTTATAGACCAGGTAGATTAATTACTAGAGCACTAGCATGATTGGTTGGTTGCTGGTTGTGGGGCTTTAATACGGTAGGGTCCTAAGCCTATTGGTGGAATGTTCTATGTGGGGGTCTTTCTAAGAGGTCCTAGCCCGTATTTTTGCGAGTTTCGGAGAAAACCGTGGAAAACTCCGAACAGCTAGGTCGATGAGAGCGACCAGGGATCGAACCCGGCACTTCACGTCTACCAACTTTGAGCGCAGAATCGCTCGGGCTATAGTGGAGTACAGCACTAACATTTTAAGACATAGTTTCTGAGATCGAATCCTGGCTAGGTATAACTTTCCGCACTTTCTAAAATTGTACGGTTTTCCCATAAAAAATCTGTGAAAGAAATTAAGTATGTTTCACTTTTTTTAGTTTAACTATTAAAATTCTCCCTATTTCGTACAGCGAAGTACAAAAAAAAAAGTTATTGGGGTGGAGGGGGGGGGGGTCACATTTGTATAAATCTTACTTGTTAGAACTCATAATTCGATTTGAAAAAATAAAGTTTGATATTTAAAAAGTGTAGCTATTGATAAAATTCGCACTGTAAAATATATCATTCAAGACTTTTAGACTATATATATGTTCCAAAGAATCCGACTAAAACTGGAAAATATATATATATATATATTATTGTATAATGGATATGGCTGTAGGAATTATTTTTTATGTTATACAATAATATTAATAATAATCAGCTAATACATTTTCTTTTTTCAAACCCTTACAACGTTTATCAATATACAATTCGTGATCGTACAAATAGAATTTTTTTAGTTTTGACACTTTTTTTTCTATTTTCTAACGAAATACTGAACGAAATAACGTTGAGTTTAAAACATGAAAAAACGTTCCTAGGCTCACAGAAACAATTTAGTCACGCATGTAATTAGGGTATCAACCTCAAACTGACGTAAAGCAGAAATAATTTGGATTACCCTGTATCAAAGAAAGCTATAAATCAATTATAACTTTAACATCATTTTACTTACTATTTATAACATTTGTATGCTTTGTTTTGTGGGAATATCACATATACCATATATAAGAAAAAAATTAATTATTAATTTTTTTACAAGTTTGGTTGCTTTTTTTTTACCTTGTAAAAAGAATGGGTTTGAATGAAAGTTTTCTCAACTTGCAGAACAATTGACAAAACAATAGAGAAACATTATTCCTAAACATAAAATAAACACATAATTTTCACTGTAATATGAGTATTTATTCAAAATAAATTTTTACTGCGCATGCATGAATGAGAGCATTATTATAATTATTATTATTACTACTACGTAGTTTGAAAGCTAGCTAAATAGGGGAAATTATGTGAAATGTTCATTTGGATAGAATATGTGTAGATATTTTAGATTTCATTTTCAATTACGTTTAACAACGCAATTTAAATTTCGAAGAATCTGAAATTTTCATGATGCAATTTCAGCATTCAAACACAAATATCTATTTAAATTAACTTGTTAATAAGTTTAAAAAAATCTGGAGTGACTCCACTCGACTTTCCGAACATTGAGTAATTAACAGTTTTGTAGATAGATCAAAGAAAGACAAGTTGTTAAACAAACAAAACAGAGAAAACTATAATAGAGTGTTTGAGTATTTTTCTCCATATATTACACGATGTTTTTTTTAACGCTACTCAACTTTATGATAAAGAATTTTTCGTTGTGTCCCTGTAAAAACCTATAAATGCTAGATTCACGAAAATGCTTATATTTAGTGCAACAGTGATTTATTCATACAAATTTTCAGCTGAATTGAATAATGCGTTTAGATGCTATCGCACTTTTAAAAATTTGGTCCCATAGGCCATAATGATAAAGAATTTTTCTTTGTGCCCCTGTAAAAAAAATGTAAGTGCTAAATTCCCCAAAATCTATACAGTTGGTGCAACTGTGACCTATAACATGTGTACAAATTTTTTGCTTAGCATAATAAGGTGTTTAGACGCTGTCACACTTTTAAAAATTCGGCCCCAAAAGAATTTTTCTTTGTGGCCCTGTAAAAAAACTTTAAGTGCTAAATTCGTGCAACTGTGGCCTATAGCATGTGTAAAAAATTTTTGCTGAGATTAATAAAGCGTTTAGTCGCTATCGCACTTTTAAAAATTTGGCCTCATAGGCCATAATGATAAAGAATTTTTCCTGGTGTCCCTGTAAAAAAACTACAAGTGCCAGATTCACCAACATCTATAGGATTCGTACTATGGCGACTTACAATATACGTACCTACTTTCAGCTTATTCGAACAAAGCGTTTAGACGCTAACGTGTTCACTCACAGACATACACACATACATACATACATCATCGCAAAAATAGTGGAAACGAATTCAGGGGACCTCGAAACGTATAGAAATATCAAAATTTCAAATTCTGATTTTTGACATAATTACAATACTTTCTTCACTATAGTGTTCGGAAAGTAAAAAGGTATTGCACAAATATATTCAGGATATAATTTAAACAAAAGAATTATGAAGTTTACTGTGGAAAAATAAATAAATAAATAAATAAATAAACAAGAAGAAGAAATGAAGCATCCTAAAATTCTGAATTTTAATTTTAATTTTAATTTTAATTTAAATACTTTTAGAGAAATATTAATATACTTGAAATTGTTATATTTCAAGGTGTGTGCACGCAGATTACATAACTCTGAGAGAAACTTTACAGAAAAACAATAAAACGTCACCATTTTCTGTAAGTATTAAGCAGTATATTGTAAATATCTTTTTCAAATAGTACTAAAACTTCTTAACTTACCAATGCAGTTTCGTACTCCTTCAGCAAAAGGATAAGTTATGAATTTTTTATCAGAATTATTTTCTAAAAATCTGTCAGGATAAAATTTTTCGGGATCAGGAAACAGGTTTGGATCTCGGTGCGCTAAGTAAGTGAACAGCACGATGTTTGTGCCTTTTGGAACTGTGTATTTACCTGTGAAATAGAAATCGTGTTACGAAACTATAAAACTACTGAAATTTTCAATCAAAATTATTTCAGTAAAAAAAGCGAGTTAACTCTATATGTTAAATAATGTAAGGGACAACATATTAGGAAATGCAAAAAATAAAGAAATGGAGCTATCACAAAACTTTCTTCTGATACAAATTAACGCAGAGCAAATTATTTTTTAAAATTATTATTTATCAAAAATTTTTTATAAGGGGAATGCAAATGTTTTTTCTCTCAGAAAATATATAATACTAAACGTCGAAAGAAAGGCAGTTTTGTGCCCTATACACAATATTTCATGGCATGTATTATTTCAGGTTTTTTAATTATTATTATTAAACATGAAAAAAATCGGCAATTTTTTTTTAAAGATACGTTATTCAACTATTCGTTCTACACATACAGTCGGTAACAAAAGTGTCCGAACACTAGCAAAAATTCCTATGTAAAAAAGTACATTTCGTACGGTTTTGTTAAATAAATCCTTGTCGAATCCTCTTCTTAGTCAGTCAAAGAACATGATTCGATAAGGATTTATGTAACAGAACCACATGAAGTGTACTTTTTTTACATAGGAATTTTTACTAGTGTTCGGACACTTTTGTTACCGGCTGTACTGACGAGTTTTCTTCTTCTTCTTCTTTCTTTTTTTAAATACATTTACTGAAAATTTACTCTGAGGTATGTTCCTCTCTAGGGGATGGGGGGGGGGGGGGAGAAACTCTCGTATAATGAAAAAAAAAAAAAAAATTAGTTGACTGACTATTGCTATTAATTTCTTTCTTTCTTTCTTTTTTCTTTTCTTTTCTTTTCTTTTCCTTCCACTTCTTTTTTTTTTTTTTTTTTTTAATTGATTTGTTAAAAAATTATATCCTTATATAGGGGAGCTAAGGGCTACTTGTAATAGGGGTAAGAAGTAACACGCACTTTACGCAATAGTTTAAAACATTTTTGATTAGATATTTCGATAAACATTAGTCTTATGACAGGGCCTTATTAAGTGAGCACAACCAGTCCGCAGAATCGATTAATGAGAGCATGTGTACATGTGCTACGTTTTAGCTAGTTAGTTAGTGCGTGTGTGTGTGTGGGGGGGGGGACATACTTCGTAAATTTTTATTCAAGATATGTTAATTTATATTTTTAAGAAATTTTTATAGCATTTATTTTGCAAATGTATTAAGTTATAAAATGCATATTTAATTCTTTGTGTAAATCGTTGCATTTTTTTTTTTTTTTTTTTTTTTTTTTTAATAAATGAACAAAAAGTCCAAAATCGTGCAATGGGGTAAGTTGAAACAAAGTTTTGTTTTTGTACCATGTTACAACTTGCCCCTTGTGTTTTTATCAATGAAATTACTCTTGATATTTATTAATATACACCTTATATTGTATAAATGTTAACAAGAAGGAAAAGAAATTCTGCCATCTTAACTAGCCCGTCCAAAAGAAAAGCAATGGAAAAAATACTTTGAAAAGATAATTAAAAAGAAACAATAACATGAAGATAGAAAAAGGAAAAGAAAAAAGTTGAAAGAAGAAATTCAAATAGAAAACGAAAAGATAAATATATCATGAAAATAATTTTGACCCAAGATACATATTATGAATCAGAACAGTGATTCAGTTTAGCTTGTGGAGATGCCTATATCCTCTCTGAGGCACAAGAATGGGTACAATGCTTAATTAGTGACATGTGGGCACACATTAAATGTATTAGAGGGAACAATGTATCATTTTTGTTTGTATTAACTGCAGTTCTGACTAAGATTGACTTAATTAGTTATTTAATTTTCTCTTTATTTTAGTATGATCCACTTGATACAATAAATCGTTACTGTACCAAGAAAGTATAATTTAATGTTAGTTATTGATTGCTTTTTGTTATTAAATTGATGAATGATTGATAATACAAAACCTTTTGAGATATTGTCTTTTTTCTTTTCTTTTCTTTTTTTTTTTTTTTTTTTTTAGTATTGTCCTTATATCTTTTACAATTTGCCCCATAACCGGGACAAATTGTAAAAAGCAAATAATTTTGAAAAAAAAAAAAAATTGTATTAAAATCAACAAAATTAACGAATGTTTCTTTTATGAATATAATAGATGAATATGGATATAACAGCTACAGAATAAAACAATTGTAAACAGGAAAACGAAAATTCATTAACAAATATATTAAGTTTTCTAAAAACTGTTACAACTAGCCAGTAGATTCCCTACATTTATTTAAAAAAATTGTCCTATGTTGTTGTATTAAATATTGCAATAAAACGGGACAACAATGCAACTTGTTCACCAATATGCTAAAAAATAATTTACTATGGCACTCATACGATATTCTCTTACAAGACATTTTAATTATATAAAGACAGATTGCCTATTAAAGGACAAGATAACAAGTACTGTATATATCCCTGCGTTAAAAACAATTCACACTACGTTTAAAAGCAGATTTATTTGTTATACAATTTGAGGGAGGTAGCCCCGTCAACCCCCCTTTCAATATACTACCTACAAATATATTGAATTCAAGGCCTTTACTAAATTTAAAGTTTATTTCAAAATTTTCAGACAACTTTCACCCGCAGTACTCCTTTAAACAATCTTGGTCAAATTTTTCAAGTAGCAACCTCTCACATGAACTTCCAAGTTTAATATTTGAACTGCATGAAATTATTTGATTTTGAGTTATATTGATAACAAACATACACAAAGATCAATCATTTGAAAGTTGACTTTAACATTCAGGGAAACTCAAAACACGCAATTATATAAATAACAAAAGCTGGAAATTCAGTTTAAGCATATATTTTATTTACTTATATGTATGAGGAATTAATTTTCATTCCTGAACAGATTTCCTGAGCATGGTAATATATAATGAAGCATTTCCACCAATTACATTCAATAAAAAATAATATCTTCACTTAAATAATAGTAGTCCTGCATGTCTTCTATAAATTATGTACACACTTAATTGTAATCCTATATTAATGAAATACAGCCCAACCTTAAAATGCCCTTCCAGAAATTTTCAAGTATAGCCTCATTATATTCTAGTTCTTTTGGATAGCCCTGTAAACGAATGGTGAATAATTTTTAGATATTATTCTACGTGAAACATGTTTTTTAAGTATTTTATTATTATACAGTTTAATTTTTATGTCAATGAAGTTTATGTAATTTTTAAGTACATAGTTTTTATCGTTGTAAATTAGTGAGATAACTAAAATTAAGTTTGTCAAGATTATCATTATAATATGAAATGATTACAAAGTCATCGATATATTTAAAAAAAAATTCGATGTATCTAAAAGATTTATAAATTTAAAATTACGTTCATAAAAATACAGATAAAAATCAATAAGCCTAACTGAATTAGATTCGCCTTGAGGGATGCCAACCCTTTGATGATAAGTTTGGTTGTTGCGTATTATGTAATTTTCATTAATTATAGAATTAGTCAGAGTTTTGTTGTAATTTGAATTAACTGACTTAGAAATTTCTTCATCTTTAAAATTATTGAATAATGAATTGATTATATGATAAAGTTCTGAGAATATAATATTATCAAATGAGACTTGAAAATCAAAAGTCTGAATATTACATTGAAACATGAAACTTACACATGACATTAACGAAACACTGTTTAAATGGTAAATATTATTAAATGTTATGTTATCTCACAAAAAGTAAAAAAATTTTGAGAAAGTATATATATATATATATATATATATTGTGTGTGTATGTTCCAAATTTCAGGAATAACCAGTTACTTACAGCCGGCAGCAAAATTATTGAAGCACACACCCACACTTTTCATATATATATATATGTTACCGCTAAAGTGCAGAAATCAGTTAATCTGCAGATTAGCTAGGCAATCTGCAAATTAACTAGGGTGATCCGTTAAAGTGAGGAAAATTGTTTTATTTCTCAAATTACCTAGGTAATCTGCGAATTACCGAGATAATCTGCACATTACCTACTAGGCACTCGTTAAAGTGAAAATAAGATCTCTGGTGGTATAATTTTACTCCACACTGTGTTGTATTTGTTTTTATCATTCGGGAAAAGAAAAAAAAAAGATTAGTTTGCTTTTCTTTTCTTTCTTTCTTTACTTATTTTAATCTGTATGTGTTTTAAAGTTATATTTGTTTTATTTATTTCATCTTTTTTATTCTGTCAATATAAGTTTGAAGATGTTATGCATTTTTAATATGAAATATAATATCTTTAATAGCTTACAATAAAGTCTATTTTATAAATGAATGTTAGAATTGTAATACGGTAACGATTTCTTTTCAAATAAAAATATTTAGCAATTAAAAAAAAAAAAAAAAAAAAAAAACGTTTTAATAACAACTTATATTGCTATTACTATATTTAAAAAAATATGCACCAATTTTTAATTAGCTAAAGAAATATTAAATTAGACAAATCAGAAGCATTTTAAGAAGTACGTCAAACAATTAAAACTGCTTTAATAATTTTTAGAATGCATGAAAATTAAAATAACAGTTTTCCAATGCTTTATTAAACTATATTTTGGAGCATACATATATCTGTACAAGTGTAGGAAATATGTTAATTTTATAATAAAAAAAAAAAAAAAAAAAAAAAAAAAAAACTTTATTAACACATTTTATGTGATAAACTACAACGAAATTATTTGAAAAAGCGAACAAAATTAAAAATAAAAATATAATCATGATATATAAAATATTTAAAGGAAACTTGAAATTGAAAGAAACAAAAGAGAAAAATTGTAATGAAATGCTAAAAAATGCATAAAAATTTCATTTTAAGTATTTATTGAATAATGCCATAATATTGAATGCCATATTTTCCAGAGTTAATAAATAATACATGTGTTCTTTTTTTCAGTAAGTAATAGTAATTTAAATCAATTTTAAAATAAAGTAGTTTTAAAAAGTTGTGGTTTAATAGTTTTATTTCGGGAGAAAATAATTACTGTGCTGTAAATTTAAGATTCATGATTAAAAAGGAAGTTTCACGAGAGAAAACTTTTAATTAAGATTATATTTCATTAATAAAATGCAGACTTTTATCAAACTTATATTGACAGAATTAAAAAAGAGAAGAAATAAACTCAAAACAATTATAACTTACTTGTACTTTAAAATTTGTGTTGGTCATAATAAGAAATCTAATGCCATAGCTTCGATGATCCACGTTTTGCGATTACTGTTTATCACAGCGGAGGGAGAGGAAGGGATAAAAGTTTCGGTTTGTGTTTGAAGGTCAATCGCGTCACAGACTAATCTGGGATTCGCGTATCTGTATCACATGACTGTTTGACGTCATAGTGAATGTAAAAAAACTAAAGCTCGAAACAAACATTTGAACTTTAACGACACATAAGCCGTTAATCTGCAGATTACCTAGTTGAAATGCGGAAAACTCTTTGTTCCGCACTTTAACGGGTCATTTTAGTTAATCTGCATATTAGCTAGGTAATCTTCAGATTAACGGGTTTCGCGTTTTAACGGTAACATATATATTTTAATTACTTATTAATAAAAGTGTATTTGTATAAGAAAGGCGCCAAAGGCAGCACTAAAAATTATACAAAAATATATAATTTAGAAAATATGGTGAAACTTGAAGACAAGTGGGCGTGTATAACAAGAAAAAACGTTAAAAAAAGTAACGAATTATAGTAACGATGAACAATTGTAAAAAACAACACTACATGCGAAAAAAACCCTTCCGCTTCCTCTTCAGTGGGTGGGAGCAGCAGAACAGACAATAAATTAAATTAAAAGAGGCCTAACAGGTTTCGGAAACATGGCGAAACTAGCATACTCCCAACAAAATCAAGAATAAATTACTGGCAAATTATATATAACAATCTTCATGTAAATTAGATCTAACAAAATTGGTGCTTCATAAAAGTAACATAACTAAATTAATTTAATAATCCAAAAACCACAAAGTCGATATTTGTGATAAAAATAATTTTAATAAAAGGACGTGCTAGATCGTCATGTTCCCACAAAGACCTGAAAGGCAAAAATATATTGTAATGAACTGAACTTACTGCAATGTAGAAATAGGTCTTTAAAGCAAAAGCAGATGATTCACATGTAGTGGCTCAATACTGGCGCTGTCTTGTCCGATGTTCCAAAATCATAGTCCAAACTCTCCGAGTCGCTCAGCACCAAGTAGCTGCAGTCCGACATAAGGCGTTCCACAAGTTGGACTTTGGCCATGAGTCTTCATCAGCAAGCAAATGATGAAGACTTGCTGATGAAGACTCATGGCCAAAGTCCAACTTGTGGAAAGCCTTATGTCGGACTGCAGCTACTTGGTGCTGAGCGACTCGGAGAGTTTGGACTATGATTTTGGAACATCGGACAAGATAGCGCCAGTATTGAGCCACTACATGTGAATCATCTGCTTTTGCTTTAAAGACCTATTTCTACATTGCAGTAAGTTCAGTTCATTACAATATATTTTTGCCTTTCAGGTCTGGGTGGGAACATGACGATCTAGCATGTCCTTTTATTAAAATTATTTTTATCACAAATATCGACTTTGTAGTTTTTGGATTATTATATTAATTTAGTTATGTTACTTTTATGAAGCACCAATTTTGTTATATCTAATTTACATGAAGATTGTTATATATAATATGCCAGTAATTTATTCTTGATTTTGTTGGGAGTATGCTAGTTTCGCCACGTTTCCGAAACCTGTTAGGCCACTTTTAATTTAATTTATTGTCTGTTCTGCTGCTCCCACCCACTGAAGAGGAAGCGGAAGGGTGTTTTTCGCATGTAGTGTTGTTTTTTACAATTGTTCATCGTTACTATAATTCGTTACTTTTTTTAACGTTTTTTCTTGTTATACACGCCCACTTGTCTTCAAGTTTCACCATATTTTCTAAATTATATATATATATATATATATATATATATATATATATAGTTTGACTGAGTGTATTTTCCAAATTTCAGGAATAACCAGTTACTTACAGCCGGCAGCAAAATTATTGAAGCAGACACCCACACTTTTCATATATTCTTTATAGATAGTTTGACTGCTAATTTTTATCAACAACTTACATTTTTATAAACAATATGAGACAAAGATCATGAATCGACAAATATTTACTTAACAAAACCGTATTGGGTGCCCATCTTTTGAGTAGGAATTATTGCTAATGCTTCGATAATTTTGCTGCCAACTGTATAATGCTCCTTACAAATTTATTTTCATCGAATCATTTTTCACTGAATTTATGTTAAAAGAGCCTAAGAAGCTTTAATTTAAAAAAAAAAAAAAAAAAAAAATCGATTTAACAAAATTATCTGTTGAAATAGGAACAATTCTGAACACTATGATGCTTCATTTATGATTCTACGAACTTTGTTTCAAAATATTTGAGCAAAATTGTAACTGCTGTTAGTATTCAACTACACTGTATTTCTAAACTCAGCGCTTCTTTCCAGAAAATGCCTTTTTAGTTCCCCATCATACTATAGGTATGGGGAACTTAGGTAATCGTGAAAAATTTCGACCTAGGTTTTTTGATTTTTTTATACGTTTTCAGGTGTGAGGAATCCGAAAATGACAAAATTTGTATGGTGTCTGTCTGTAGGGTGTCTGTTAGTGTGTTAGTCTGTTAACACGATATCTTACGAACAAATGATCTCAGAGAGGTCAGATCAGTTTTAAAATATTACATTCGATACTGGCAAGAACCCTATTCATTTGCAACATTCGAATTAAAAAACTTCGTAAATAATGAGAAATTTACGATTTTCTTAACATGGGAGAATAGGACAAAAAATCATTTAAACATGAATTAAATGGAAACTTTTTACTGTTAAAATGTCAGACCAGTTTTAAAATATCAGTTTTGATGCCGGAATGAACATCAGTAACTATAAAGATGCTACTTTGTAAATTTCGCAAGTTATTAGAAATTTACGAATTTCTTAACATGGCAGTAAAGGGCAAAATTTCACATAAACGTCAATTTTGAAAGATATTGGCATCGTAAAGATGTCAGACTATTTTTGAAATATTATTTAGAACACTGGCATGAATATTAATGACTATAAATTTTCCAATATAAAAATTTCGTAAGTTATTGGAAAATTACGAATTTCTTAACATGGCAGAATAGAGCAAAATTTCACATAAACGTCAATTTTGAGGGATATTTTCATCGTAAAGATGTCAAACCACTTTTTAAATATTATTTTGGATACTGGCATGAATATAATAGACTATGATTTTTCTAATTTAAAAAATTCGTAAGTTATTTGGAATTTACGATTTAATTAACATTTCAGAAAAAGGCAAAATTGAGCATAAACATCAATTTTGAAGATCATAAATGCATTAAACAACTTCAAAATTATATTTATGATATTTGTTTGAACATGATTGAATACAAATATTCTAATAGGAAAATTTCGTAAATTATTCGTAATCTACGATTTTATCAACATAGCGAAATTGTAAATTTTTCATATAAATATGAATTTTGAGGATTATTGCATTGGAAATAGTGGCATGAAAACTAAACAAGAGAATTGACCCTGATGAAATAAATTAATAGATTAGAATAAGATAAATATATCGAATTGAACGGTGGATAGCCTATTAGGCGGGGATTTCATTCTGTCACTGTATCAAGCTTTGGTCAAATTCATTTCTTTTAACATGATTATAATATGTCTCGCACGAGAAATTTATGAGAACATAAATATGATGGGGAACTGAGCAGGGTCCACCTATGCCAACTAGTTTTCTTTCCAACCAAATGCAAGATTTTGAAAAAAAAAAAAAAAAACCTTCTTCACCTACTGCTATAAAGTCTTGCACACATATAAAGGATATCTACAAAAGGAATTAACATTCAGTAAAGCTAACTTTATTTATTTATTTTATTTATTTATTTTTTTATTTATTTTTTTATTTTTTTATTTATTTTTTTATTTTTGGAAAAGTTTGAAATTTAGAAAATTTCCAAATTTTATTTTCATGTTTTACATAATTTCAAAAGTGGTAAATTTTAAAATATCTTAAAATATCTTACAGATTTATACACATTTTTCGACCATAAAAATCCAATAGGTTAGTTTCACGGTACGATGTCGTGAGGATGGTGTCAATTTTTTTTTTTTTTTTTTTTTTTTTTTTTTTTTTTTGAGGAAAAAAGCGTTAATGCTTAGATATGCTATGGAGTTCAATACAAGCATCAGTTGCAATTTTGTTCATTAACGTCTGAGCCAAAGTACGTAGGATCATAAATGAGGGATCAAAATATTCAAAATTGTTCTTATTTTAATACACACACACACATATATATGAAAGGATAAAGCAAGAATCAAGATTTTATATTATTGATTATTTTAAATTAATAGTGAGTGATAACTTAAAACAAATTCGTTGAAAATTCTTAACTTGAATTTCATTCTGAAGTTTCCCCTGTAAAATTAGTTTAACGGCAAAGTCTGTTCATAATACAAAATTTGAAAATTCGACAACTTTTAGAATAAAAACTGCTGAATCTGCGCGATCTTACACTTCTTGCGGTAAGATAATGTATATTAAATAATCATAGATCTCCGGTGCTCAACTAAACTGTCAATCATTAAGTTTAGAGACCAATAAGGAAGCGTAGGAGGAGAATAAATTCGCGCCAAAAATGAGCAGTATTTAAACGAGAGAACGTGAAAATCGGTGCACTTTTTGTGTGATGGCTTGCCTAAATAAACTCACGTCAATTAATGGCCCCAGGAGAGGGGGCGAACTGCGGTTCCGAGATGTAATCGTCAAAACCACGGCATCCTCCGCACTCGGCTGCCGAGTGAAGGATGCAGCGTGCTTGCACCTAATGACTGGAATATAGCCTTAAATAAAACGACTGCGTAAAACAACTGGACTCGTTACTGGTGAAACCCCTTCTTCATCGTGGATATTATATGTCACCAAATAATGTCGTCACACACACACACACACACACATATATATGTATGTATATATATATATATATATATATATATATATATATACATCAAAAAGCCAATTTTTTTAGGTTAAAACTTCGTAGACCCCTTGGTAAAAATAATATATTAATAACAATGATACCCATTAAAATAATAATTAAATCATTTAAAATCAATTAAATAGACGTGTATCGAGCCCAACGTAGATCCATCATCAGTACATCAACAATAATAAATAGAATTATACGAGGGGATTTTGATAAGTTCCTGGCTTTGCCCCTTCCATGAAAAAAGAAAAAAAAAAATAGAAGCTTAATATTTTCGTGTGTAACTGTGAAAATAGTCAGAGATTACAGATATTACAAAATTTTTTTTTTTTTTTTAATGTAGAAAATGAGATGTCAGCGGCAAGAGCAAGCTTTATGTCGTTGAAACTACGGACAGTCATGAAAATTTCGTGTCTGCAGGGAAATCTAGCAACGGACATTCACACGCGCATGTCACAAACACTGGTGAAAAAGAGTCCTTCCAACAGCACTGTAAAAATATAGATATCAGATTTCAAAATTGGATTTTTCATGAGGGCACGAACTGTGGTCATTCATTGAAGATGAATTAGCCATTCACTGAAGATGAAAGCTGCAGTGAGCTCCTTTCAAATTCAACTAACCAGTTAAAATATAATACAGTCCATGAATTTCTTCTTGTTGGCCGGCGAATATCCACCAGAAAAATAATTCAAATGCTGGACATCTCCCGAGAAGACGTTGGGTTTATTAGTGTTGCCAGATTTGGTGGATTTTTATTCAATAATCACCAATAATTTTTAGTTGTAACGTTAGCTTAATCACTTCGCAGATTAATCGTCAATTATTTATATCAAATATCACTTTTCAAATTATTGGTGATTATTGAAAAAAATTCGCCAGACCTAGCAACACTGGAGTTTATTATTACAAATATCTTAGGCATGGGCAAGCTTTCAGGAAATTAGGTGCCTAAATGTTTGAAAAAGGAACGAATTCAAGCATCCAAAACCATTTTAGCCTATTTTGAAGCTTCACGGGACTTTTTAGGTTAGTGACATAGGATATAATATTGCTCCACATTTATCATCCTGAAATAAAGAAACAGCAAAAAATATGTTGCCATAGGGGATCCCCGAGGTCAAGACGTTCCGCCCACAGAAATCGAATAAAAACTCATGGCGTCCGTTTTCTGGGGGGAAAAGGAAATTTAGCTGGTAGAGTACCTACCTCAGGGTTTTAGTATAACTGGTCAGTATTATGTTAACCTTCTAGAGCTATCTATAAAAAGCGATTAAAACGAAACGCTATGAGAAGATGACCAAAGGAATCCTGTTTTTGCATGACAATGTACCTGCGAATACGTCCAACAGTAAAAATGCTAAACTGAACACCCTGTGTTTCCAGTTATTCTATCATCATCTCTATGAACTTGACCGAATTCCTTCTGACTATTTTCGGTTCCCTAACATGAAGAAACATTTGTAGGACCACCGTTTCGACGACATTTCTGACGTCAAACATACTGCTTAGAGCTGTTTTTAGGAACTAATAAATTTTACCTGAATAAATTTTACCAACCTTTTTCAAAGTTGGAATAACGCTGGCAAAATGCATTATTCTCGGAGAAGAATATGTTAAACAAATATGTAATTTCATAACTATGTCTGTTTATATCTAGGCAAAGCCAGGGATATAGGGTAAATGCAGAAGTTATGCACATGGTAACAGTAGTGGAGATTTCGCAATTTAAATTCTGAAAACAAAGTTTATAATTTCTGCATGAGTATTAAGTGTACTTTTTTGCCATCGGAATTATTGGCTAGTACTCGGATACTTTTGCTGCCGACTGTATACCTCTGGAGGTCACCGAAGCTGGGGAGCCATCCCCTCCGTGGAGGATCAAAATTATGATGGCATAGACCATCCTTAGGGGATGCGTTCCAGACCATCGCGAATTATACATAGCGCAGTACAAGTGTGACATTAAATTCAACCAACCAACCTTTATTGTGTTAAAACTGTAATTTTTTATTAACATATAACATTTTTATAATATCCACTAGTGATGACTGAAAATGTTACCATAAATAGTAGTAAATACTAAACAGCCCTGTCAAATGCTGACACATTTGTTATTTTACAAATTAAGACTCATTTTAAATAAAACGATGAATTAATGAAGACGTTTATTATTTTATACAAAATTGTTTTTCAATTTATGATACAAGTTTATATAGTATATATATTTTGTTCTTTAAAACATTAATGAAACAGGGACTATCTTTTGTTATTTAAATATGCATTTTCAATCAGTTCAGATTTTATTTCACGTTTTCTGAAAAAAAATTCAAGCATGACACAAATAGAACAGAAAATGTGTCCATTACTGGATTTTGTAATGAGCACGACTGACACATTACAAAATACAGTACAGTACAGCTCCTAGAATATAAAATGTGGAAAGCGCTTATAACCGAAAGCTTAAAATACTGTTAAAAAAATTAAGCCTCCTAGATAGCGCTGCGTTTCAATTTTTTGCTCAAACCGTAAACATTACATAAGAGTTCATTGACTTTTACCAGTTTCATCAGCTCAGTCCCGTGATCTAACCACATAAACAACCAATGATTACATTAGTTTCGGTTTTTTAAGCAATAAATTCGATCGCACTGACTTCTGGTGAGAGGCTTAATCTTTAGAGCATTGATTTACTGGTCACTTTCCATACCATATATTCTAGGCGCTGTACAGTAATGTAGATGGAAAATTAATATTTCCATTATAAAAATGATTCAGGCAGTGTTTTTGGGAATACAATCAGGTACAGAAAGAAGTAATTGAGGTACAGAACACTAGTTTTAGTTACAGCTTCTAAAATTAAGTACAGTGCACAAAAATTTAGAGTTGTTCTAAAAACATTTAAACGGGTACAGAGTGCTCAGGAGCGACTGTGCAAACCTGTCTGTAGTCGTCTGAGTTTTGTTGCATGTGAAAATTTTTTACTTGTTGATGTACTGATGATTAATTGAGGCTGAGGCTCGGAACGCCTATATTGTTAATTTAAAATGTTTTATTTATTTCCTGTATAAATATTTTAATTAGTTTTATTATGATTGATATATTATTTAAAGAAATTGTGAGTATTAGGCAAGATGCTATTTATTTATATCAACATACGTCTATTTTATTGCTTTTATTACGAACATTTAATCAATATCTCTTAATAATTTTGTGGATTTTGATATTATAAATATTTTAAGACTAAATTTTGAGTCATTATACAAAGTATCTTCTCCGTCACAAAATTAAAAAAAAAAATTATTTTCAGAAAAATAAGTAGTAAAGTTGTTTTGTCATTTAAAAACGAAAACACTACTATTCATTTTCCTCTAAAAAGAACTTTTAAAATTTAGTGACAAATGGTAGAATGACTTCGTAGAATGACACTTCTGAGATTTCTATCACTAAAAATGTCACATCATCAACTTACCGCATTTCACATCTTTCACTGTGCGTCTTGCATATAGTGGAACAGGTGGATAAATTCGCAATGATTCCTTATAAAAGGAGAAAAAAAAAAGTTTAAATCTATTGTTTTCATTTTGCACAATATTTGACAGCAAAATTAATATATATGTTACCGATAAAGCGCGAAACCCGTTAATCTGAAGATTACCTAGCTAATCTGCAGATTAACTAAAATGACCCGTTAAAGTGCGGAATAAAGAGTTTTCTGCATTTTAACTAGGTAATCTGCAGATTAACGGCTTCTGTGTCGTTAAAGTTCAAATGTTTGTTTCGAGCTTTAGTTTTTTTACATTCACTATGACGTCAAACAGTCATGTGATACAGATACGCGAATCCCAGATTAGTCTGTGACGCGATTGACCTTCAAACACAAACCGAAACTTTTATCCCTTCCTCTCCGCTGTGATAAATAGCATAAATAGTAAGCGCAAAGCGCAAAACGTGGATCATCGAAGCTATGACGTTAGATTTCTTATTATGACCAACACAAATTTTAAAGTACAAGTAAGTTATAATTGTTTTGAGTTTATTTCTTCTCTTTTTTAATTCTGTCAATATAAGTTTGATAAGGGTCTGCATTTTATTAATGAAATATAATCTTAATTAAAAGCTCCCTCTCGTGAAACTTCATTTTAAATTATGAATCTTAAATTTGCAGCACAGTAATTATTTTCTCCCAAAATAAAACTATTAAACCACAACTTTTTAAAACTACTTTATTTTAAAATTGATTTAAATTACTATTACTTACTGAAAAAAAGAACACATGTATTATTTTTTAACTCTGGAAAATATGGCATTCAATATTATGGCATTATTCAATAAATACTTAAAATGAAATTTGCATGCATTTTTTAGCATTTCATTGCAATTTTTCTCTGTTGTTTCTTTCAATTTTAAGTTTCCTTTATATATTTTATATATCATGATTATATTTTTATTTTTAATTTTGTTCGCTTTTTCAAATAACTTCGTTGTAGTTTATCACATAAAATGTGTTAATAATGTTTTTTTTTTTTTATTATTATTACTGTAAAATTAATATATTTCCTAAACTTGTACAGATATATGTATGCTGCAAAATATAGTTTAATAAAGCATTGGAAAACTGTCATTTTAATTTTCATGCGTTCTAAAAATTATTAAAGCAGTTTTAATTGTTTGAAGTACTTCTTAAAATGCTTCTGATTTGTCTAATTTAATATTTCTTTAGCTAATTAAAAATTGGTGCATATTTTTTTTTTAATATAATAATAGCAATTTAAGTTGATAATAAAACTTTTTTTTTTAATTGTTAAACATTTTTATTTGAAAAGAAACCGTTACTGTATTACAATTCTAACATTCATTTATAAAATAGACTTTATTGTAAGCTATTAAAGATATTATATTTCATATTAAAAATGCATAACATCTTCATTGACAGAATAAAAAAGATGAAATAAATAAAACAAATATAACTTTAAAACACGTAAAAATTAAAACACATACAGATTAAAATAAGTAAAGAAAGAAAGAAAAGAAAAGCAAACTAATCTTTTTTTTTTCTTTTCCCGAATGATAAAAACAAATACAACACAGCGTGCAGTAAAATTATACCACCAGAGATCTTATTTTCACTTTAACGAGTGCCTAGTAGGTAATGTGCAGATTATCTAGGTAATTCACAGATTACCTAGGTAATTTGAGAAATGAAACAATTTTCCTCACTTTAACGGATCACCCTAGTTAATGTGCAGATTGCCTAGCTAATCTGCAGATTAACTGATTTCTGCACTTTAGCGGTAACATATATATATACATATATATGTTACCGCTAAAGTGCAGAAATCAGTTAATCTGCAGATTAGCTAGGCAATCTGCACATCTGCAGATTAGCTAGGTAATCTGCACATTAACTAGGGTGATCCGTTAAAGTGAGGAAAATTGTTTTATTTCTCAAATTACCTAGGTAATCTGCGAATTACCTAGATAATCTGCACATTACCTACTAGGCACTAGTTAAAGTGAAAATAAGATATCTGGTGTTGTAATTTTACAGCACGCTGTGTTGTATTTGTTTTTTCATTCGGAAAAAAAACAGTTTTCTTTTCTTTTTTATTTCTTTCTTTACTTATTTCAATCTGTATGTGTTTTAATTTTTATATCTTTTAAAGTTATATTTGTTTTATTTTTTATTTATTTCATCTTTTTTATTCTGTCAATATAAGTTTGATGATATTATGCATTTTTAATATAATAGCTTTAATAGCTTTCAATAAATTCTATTTTATAAATGAATGTTAGAATTGTAATACAGTAACGATTTCTTTTAAAAATAAAAATATTTAACAATTTAAAAAAAAAAAAAAAAAAAAAAAAGTTTTATTAACAACTTATATTGCTATTACTATTTAAATAGTAGAAATATTAAATTATATAAAATATTACTAGAAATATTAAATTAGACAAATCAGAAGCATTATTTAAGAAGTACTTCAAATAATTAAAACGGCTTTATTATTTTTTAGAATGTATGAAAATTAAAATGACAGTTTTCAATGCTTTATTAAACTATATTTTTCAGCATACATATATCTGCACAAGTTTAGCAAATATATTAATTTTACAAAAAAAAAAAAAAAAAAAAAAAAAAAACTTTATTAACACTTTTTATGTGATAAACTACAACGAAATTATCTGGAAAAGCGAACAAAATTAAAAATAAATAAATAAATAAAAATATAATCATGATATATAAAATATGTACAGGAAACTTAAAAAAATGTAATGAAATGCTAAAAAAATGTACAGAAATTTCATATTAAGTATTTATTAAATGCCATAATATTTTTCAAAGTTAATAATTATATATCTTTTTTTTTTTTTTTTTTTCCAGTAAGTGTAATAGTAATTTAAATCAATTTTAAAATAAATTAGTTTTAAAAAGTTATGGTTTAATAATTTTAGTTCGAAAGGAAATAATTACTGTAATGTAAATCTAATAATTCATAATTCACAGTGGCGGATCCAGAACTTGACTTTTGGGGGGGGGGGGGCTGAGAATTTTCAAAATGTTATTCTAGACAAATAAAAAATTTACAATTGCAATATTCAATGGTGAATGTCAGTGTTTTTTTTTGGGGGGGGGGGCTTCAGCCCCCTAGCCCCCCCCCTTAAATCCGCCACTGAATTCAAAATGGAGATACACGAGAGACACCTTTTAATAAAGATTACATTTCATTAATAAAATGTAGACCCTTATCAAACTTATATTGACAGAATTAAAAAAGATAGAAATAAAATCAAATTTAAAACAATTATAACTTACTTGTTACTTTAAATGTTGTGTTAGTCATAATAATAAACCTAATCATGGCTTCCATCCTCCACATTTTGCGTTTGCCGTTTATCGGTTTATGTTTTATGTTTATCATCATAGCATAGCGGAAGGAAAGGGTAAAAGTTTTAGTTATGTTTGAAGGTCATTCTCGTATCTGTATCACATGGCTGTTTGACGTCATAGTGAATGTAAAAAAAAAAAAAAAAAAAAAACTAAGTCTCGAAACAAACATTTGAACTTTAACGATACTGAAACCGTTAATCTGCAGATTACCTAGTTAAAATGCGAAAAACTCTTTATTCCGCAATTTAACGGGATATTTTAGTTAATCTGCAGATTAGCTAGGTAATCTGCAGATTAACGGATTTCGCGTTTTAACGGTAACATATATATATATATATATATATATATATATATAATAAATATTTAAAATAAAAAAATAAGAGAAAGAAAGAAATATTAATAAAGTTATCGTAATATTTTGTAGTGTAACATTGTGTAATGTCACATAATGGATAGGTATTCTTTTATTGAATGCCGATGAATAAAAAATTTTGTAAGAAAAGAACGTAAATTACTATATATATATATATGTGTGTGTGTGTGGGGGGGGCTTTGAATTATTAAGCATGATATTTTATCACACAATAAATATTTAAGATCTAATGCCACGTTAAAATACCAACGTACATTCGTCCATACTTCCCTCGTGTCAAACATTTTACTTTCTCTTACCACTGTGTAGCTAATAAGGAAACATTCAAAAGGTGTCATCTTCAAAAAGTATTGAAAAAAATATATGTGATTCTACTCTTCATAAAACACCAGAAAATGAAAAAATTATCGGCTGAAATTAGTTACAGCGACCACAAAAAATTATCAAAATTAAGCATATTTGGCGATTTAGCGCTATTAGACGATACGTTTGCTTGCAATGAGATTGCCGTGCACGAACAGAACCGTGTTTTGCTTTTCCGCCAAGTACTCAAAATCAATCACCTAGCAGCGCTAAATCGCCAAATATGCTTAATTTTGATAATTCTTGTGGTCGCTGTAATTAATTTCAGCCGATAATTTTTTGTTTTCTGGTGTTTTATGAAGAGTAAAATCACATATATTTTTTTCAATACTTTTTGAAGATAACACCTTTTGAATGTTTCCTTGTAAGAAAGTATTGTTTTGAGGTCAAATCTTCTAAATTGGTAATTTACTACTTTATTTATAAATTTTGATGTCCCCTGAATTTAAAAATAAGGTTTTTAGCAATTTGGCCAATGTTTTTCTTCTCTGTATGTGAAGCTGTTATCAAACTGATTCACTTTTTTTTTTTTTTTTTTTTTTAATAAACAAAATATGTTATAACTCAGAAAATGGTATAGATTTTTTTTTTAATAGCTAACAAAAAAACAACCGTAATATATTAGTACTATGTTTAGAGATGGCCCAAAGGACATTTAAAATTATGTAATGCATTATTATTATTATTATTATTTTGACATATTTTACAAACATTATTTGGTGCATATATGATTTACAGATGCCATACAAAACTACTCCAGAATTAGGCGAATAAGTTTCAAAGAGTGGCGTGGCCAGCAATTCTCTGAATAACCTGAAGTATGTCCATACAAAAATTTGTTGCATAATATATATAATCAAAACTTTCTTGATTAAGCACATTATTGATAGATATTATTATATCAATTTTTCATACGCGACTTTTTTCTGGGGATCATGTTTCAATGACTAGAATGGTTGTTTTCATATCATTAATCCCTTGAACTGAAATGACGAGTCCAGCTCGTCATGAATTTCCGGACACTAATTATGTTCTTATATGTATATGTAACAATAAACATTCATATAAATGCGTGGAACAAATATTAATTTTAATAATAACAAATTATTTGAGCAACAAAACAGTAAGTTTCTATATCAATCCCCCCTCTTAAAACTAAGAAAAATTAAATTGTCTGCATTAGCAGTGCTGACTGAAAATAAATTGTAGTTCAAGGGGTTAATAAAATATCACTGGTTTAATTTTTCCATATCTTTTTCAAATGTGTTTACTTTACAAGGTTATTTTTACTTTAGTCATTTTTTATTTACTCATTTCGGTTTTTGTGGATTTCGGTGGCATTTCATCATCTGTTTTCCCGTATTCTACTACTTAGTTACCACACACACACATATGTACAATACATAATGTTTATAGCTGCATTTAGGCTTATACTAGGTGTATTATTTCTAATTCTATTGCTTTCTTAATTATAATTTAAAACTTTAATTATAATGTTTCATTTAATTAATGATGTAGTAACGGAAAGTGTCTAGTTGTTATATTCATTATTTCTTACAGTTGCCTTAAAGTAATAATAAGTAAACTTACATTAATATTTTAATATTCTGCTGAAATTTTTTATTGTTATATTAGTTGTTTAGTAACCTATTTAGGTTCTTGTGGATTCTTGTGGAAATTTAATCACCTGTCTTTCCTGCATTATACTTCTCTTTGTTTATGTGTGTATATATATACATATATATATAAGAAAATAACTATAAAATAGAAAAAGCAATAAAACCTAAAAGGTAATTAACCCAAAAGGTATTGATTCATCAGGGTGACCCCCTCAAACACAGGGTGAAGAAAGAGCAGTAAGATGTTTCAGGAGATACTAGCAAAAGCTAAAAGTATCTTGGTCCCCTAACAAGAGAAAAAAAATAAAACCTTATCCACAGTAGCTCGAAATTATGAATGAATAATTATTTAAATACAAAAGGGAAAAAAATAATGAACCTTTCATTTTTTATGTCGTGATATAGGACGAATTTAGTTCAGTTATGGACTGCGAAAGGGATTACTGGATTAATTAATTAATATATTTATTTATATATTTTATTTATTAATTAATGATTATCATTAAAATATTTTATATAATGGTAGTGAATACTTTTTTAAAATTAAAGGAATTCCCACGAGAAATTGTTGTTCTATGTTCCTTTGCAAATATATTTCTGTATTTTTATGAGTAAATATTAGTTAGTTCTGATGTAAAATTTTTAGATATATTGATGATTTCATGGTGTTTAATTGAAGTAATTTCTTAAATGTTTCTGCTGACATTTATCCTAAGAAATTAATTTTTAGACACACTGTAGTAATGAAGGTTTAATTTCTTTTTTAAATTTAAGAATTAAGTTAGTTAAGAAGTCTTGGATTATTAGACTTTATGATAAAAGGATAGATTTCGATTTTAAAATTGTGAGTTTGAATAACTGGTTATCATGGATTTGTATAAAAGTTTTGAAAAATATGTTGATTTCACAAATTGCTAGAATTAAAAGAATTTGCAACAATTGTAATAGTCTCGAAGTTGCATTACACAATTTATCCGAAATCACGATGTCGAATGTTTATCCTTCTTATATTTTCACTGATATCCGTAACTGTTAAAACTACGTAAAAGTTTTTCATATTAGATGTCTTGGTGCTTATTTTCCGTTTAATTTTTTCGTTTTTGGTAAACGTTTTCTACAGTTTACTATAAGTCTTTACATTTGTATTTGTATATATTGATATGTTTTTTATTTCCAATGGCTAGGCAAAAGTTACAGAGAACTATAAAGTTACAAAACAAATTATAGACAATATAACATAGAACAAAAGACCGAAGTCATTGCCTAAGGAGCGATCTTGCCTCCCAATATCTCGACTCTTCTGTAGAACATCGAAGAGCCCTACAACTGGACAGATGGTCCCTGTCCATTACTTCTCCAGAATCACAAAGTGAGCAAGTAGGGTCGTTTAAGATACCTATGCACTTCAAATGAGCGGCAAGCCAGTCATGTCCTGTAGATAGGCGGAAAGTCGCAACTGCCTTACGTCTTGGTTTATCAAGAATAAGAGAAGGACTTAAATTCTTACATTTCTTTAGAGCTGTATATATTGATATGTAATTTTGTTTATTTTTGCTTTGTATTTAATTATTTCTCCATTCATAATTTCGAACTACAATGGATAAGAATTTTTTTTTTCTTCTTTCGGTAAGATGTAGGGGACCAAGATATTTTTTGTTTTTGCCAGTATCACATGAAAAATCTTACTGCTCTTTCTCCACGCTGAATTTAAGGTGGCTCCCTTAATGCTTTTGGTTTTAATTATCTTTCTAGTTTTAATGTTATTTTTCTGCTTATAGTTATTTCTCTGATTTACAGTTATTTACTTTTTATTTACGCTAATAAATCTTCTAATTGCTGCGTTTCATTGCGTATTCAGTCTGTAAATTCTGTTTAATATTGATTATTTTGTTAACTTTTAGTTTTTTAATCTTTAGGTACATTACCTCTTCGATTATATATATTTATTTATAAAGCAACAAAATAATTAGAATACAAAATCTAAACAGATGATTAAATTGCCACGATTTATATATATATATATATATATATACATACCGTGTGTCCCATAAGACTGTAGACAGTTCAAAAATTCATAAAAAATTGAAGGAAATGGTAGAATTTAATGCAGTGTGCGAAAACTTTAATCTAGTGTTTTTTTTTTTTTTTTTTAAGAAAAAATTAATAGTTGAACTTTTTGTCGATAGAGCGCGCTGTATGTTATCAAATCACACATTTCTATGAAAAAGTATATTTTTTTGCACGCAAATATTTACAGGCATATAAATTCTAGTCCATGTGTCCGTCATCACCACAAATTACAATTTGCAAACTAGTTACAACACCGCTAACTGCAGCTTCAATCGGTGGCGGTTCTTAGTTGAGGGAAAACATTTTCACCAATAACGCTTTATTCATCAAGTCAGCATCGCAATTAAAACTTCATGTACGACCAAGTAACATACGAAATAAGAAATAAGCTGTGTTAATTGTAAAACTGTACCAATAGGTCTCCGGTTTGCATATTTCTCGTTACGCACCCGTGCAGCGTCCTCTATTGACAAATATTTAACACCTTTTTTTTTTTTTTTTTTTTTTTTTTAACATTAAAAAACAAAAACAAAAAAATCTTTTTCACGAGAGTAATTTTTTCACAAACAGCATTCAATTCTACGATTCCTTCAATTTTTTATGGATTTGTAAAATGTCTACAGAATTATGGGACAACCGGTATATATACTCGTATGTATATATATATATATATATATATATATATATATATATATATATATATATATATGAACAACCTTGACTATTTTATCAGTATAGGTACAATATTCAAACAAATGGTTTAGGGGGTCTCAGGTCTCCCACACAGAAATATATGTCAAATAAAACTGTTGTCTAAAATTATATTGAAATGTTTTTTAAAGTACACTGTTCATATAAAATACTCAAATATTTTAGATTTTAATCTGTAATATGTGTATAATAATTTGGGATAAGGAAAAGTAGGATGAATGCCACACCAGGTTACTTCTTTTGGTGAGTGGTTATGATTAATTATTTTGACCCAAAATAATTTTTGAGTTTTTTAAAAATTTATCGTGTTTTTTACAAAGTTTTCAATCAACATATTAATTGGCATTTGTTTATAAAGCATTTTATAACTCTTCATACGCAGGTACATTTGAGGTGTTACAAAATGTCTATCTTACCTTTATCACACATTCCAAATATTTTAGATTTTCTAAATCGTCATACGAGAGTCGGTTATTGTCAACCATGACGGATTCCACTTCTTCATAAACTTGTTCTTGTATTTCAGGATGATGACCCAAGAGAAAGAGGTTCCACATCATGGCGTAAGACACAGTGTCATAGCCCTGAAATGGATGAGATTACATTAGTTTGGATGGTTTTTATAAGATGTTATTCAACAATTGAATCTGGAGATTATTTTTTAAAAGTTATTATGTAAAAGAAAATGTTCTGACAAATTTATTTGTAGTCACAGAATTTGCAGACACTATTCAATAATAAAAATGCCAATGTTTTGAGTTTATTTTCTAAACAAGAAACATCTTGAATTACAAAGAATGCTACTTATATGGCGATTTACTAGTTCGTGTTCCAAATTTATGAGCTCCAAGTTTACGATTCGAGTTTGAAAAATGGACTGAAAATAAAAACGTCAACCTAATTTTTTGAAAATTCTTGATATTTGTTAAATACAGTTCGCCTTTATTAAAAAAAAAAAAAAAAAAAAAAAAAAAAAAAAGGAAAAATCATTTGATTTTTCAGTATTTGCTACAAATAAATTATACATTTCGTTTTAAAACAGGAATAAACTACTACGTCAGAAACGCCAAAGAACAATTATTGAGGTGCATACAGCTGTTTCGGTAGCCTAAAGCGTACCGTCTTCAGTGCAAAAAGAATTATGAATCTGGAAAAGTGCTTGTATATATAGGAGAAAGACGGGATTAAGATTACGGACCAATAAGATTACGGAAGAGGTGGGGAGTGTGGCCAGTAGGAATTAAGGAATGTGTAGCCGTGTAAACAGTAGAAAAATTAAGAAAATGTGGACTGAATGTAAAATTTCCAACAATCAGACAAATAGGGAACAGCGAAATCACAATTTACAAGGTTTTTAAATTTTTATAAATATAAAAAGCTTCAAAGAAATCGAGTTCATGAATGGATTTAGGTCTGCAAATTATTTTAGCTGAATTAAATTTAAAATTATGATTTTCCTCCCAGCAATGTTTAGAAATAGCCGATTTATTGGTTTCTTGTTTGCGGACGTAATTCATATGTTCTTTAAGACGAAATTTAAGACTGCGTTTAGTTTGGCCAATATATGATAAACCACACTGACAGGAAATACTATAAATGCCCCAAGAATTATGCATATCAAAAGGATCTTTTAACTGAGAAAAGGTGAGTTTATTGGAAGGAGAAAATATTATTTCAAAATCATATTGCTTGAGAGTTTTAGCTATGGTTTGACTGGTTTTAGAAAAATAGGGTAAAACAATACTGATATTAGATGTGACTGATTTAGTAGACGAAATACGAGGGAGTTGTAATTTTTGGATAGCTTTGTCTATAATGGAAGAGTCATAACCTCTGTCAATTGCGATGGCTTTCAGGTATTTAATTTCAGAATTCAATAAAATAGGATTTGAACAAATATTAAGGGCACGGTTTACAAAAGTGTAGAAAGCAGCCATTTTTTGGTTAGGTGGGTGATATGAACGCGCATGGGGAGGAAGGGAGACTGCAAAATTTTTACGATAGACAGTGGTTGAAAATCCATTTACAGTGCGAGAGACGAGGGTATCAAGAAATGGAAGGGAGCCATTATTTTCTATTTCATATGTAAACTGGATATTACTGTCAATTGAATTTAAGGTTTCTAAGACATGGTCAATATTGTGATCAGATATGTCGATAAGCGTGAAAGTGTCGTCAACGTAACGGGTCCAAAAAGGAAAAAAAAAATATTTTCTTAAAAAGCTTGCTTTCGAAATAGTGCATGTAAATGTCTGCGAGAATTGGGGAGAGAGGGGAACCCATGGCTAAACCTTCAGACTGATGATACAATTTATTTTGGAAAGAAAAGTGGTTTGTGATAAACAAATGCGGGTAAGAGAAATTAATTCTTGTATTTCAAAAGAGGTGAAATGAAACTCTTTTAATCTATTTTCGAGACAGCAGAGGGCGCCACTTATTGGAACATTAGTGAAAAGAGATTTTACATCAAAAGAAACCATAGTGAGATTAGTGTGAGGGCAGTTTTGAATATTTTTTGCAAAATTTATGGAATTCTTAACAGTATAATTATTAGCAGCAAGAAGTGGGGCAAAAATTGTGGTTAGAAATTTAGCTAAATAATAGGAAGCAGTACCGATATTAGAGACTATTGGACGAAATGGAATATTGGGTTTGTGAACTTTTGGTAAAGCAAAAAATCTGGCACAATTAGCAATAGAAGGGATAAGATGGGATTTAGTCGAGTTCAATAACAAGGGGCAAGATTTTATAGCAGATTTAATTTTATTTAATTCTTGAGGAGAGGGGCCACAGGGCAGAGTAATGTATGGGCCATTATTAATTATTAATTAGTTCGGTAACACTTTCGATGTATTGTTTTTTATCCAAAATAACAATCTGACCACCTTTATCAGCTTTAGTAATGATGATATTTTCATTAGATTTTAATTCCTTCAAGGCGTTTTTTTCTGCAGGGCTGAGATTTGATTTAAAATTTTTAGAGTTGAAATTGGCATTATTAAGGATTAAATGACCAAGATTTTCTTTCTGTTGGTCAGTCAGTCGAAAATTTTTGAAAGCTTTTTCAACCGGTGCAATTAACTGAGGAAAAGAAGGAGGTTTAGAAATGGCAAAATTTGAATTGAGTTTGAGAACAGAATATTGACTATTGGAAATATCAGTACTGGAAGGATTAACGACTGAATTTTTATTGACAACAGGAAAGTCGTTCGAATGAATAGGACTCAGTGAATTACGAAGCCGGGTGAATTTATCATGTAATTTAATTAAGTGTTTACGAGAACGGTTGTCACAATGAATCCAGGAATTGTGATCAATCAACATAAAATTAGGACGTTCAAAAGCTAACTTTAAGTGGAGAAACAATAAATCTTTTTCAATTTTGGCGATGTTGGTACGAGTTTCCTTAATAACTGCACGGAGAATATTAAAATGATACCTGAGTACTGCTTTGTTTACTAAACTGGAACCAGAAATATTGCATTTCAGTTGAATGAATTTAGGGATAATGCGGTGTCTCTTGGATTGTAAAAGGAACTTCAGACGGTTGAGGGCACGAAACTTTTTAGTACGTAGTCGGTAGAAACGATTAATTAATTTGCACATTTTGAAAACAAGAAAATGGCTCAAAATATTACTGACCTAATCTCCCCCTCATATGAGGCTTCTCAGACCAGGTTGCTCAGTAACAATATGAGCAGAAGACAAATAACACAACTAAGCCCTTATAAGCTTAACAAATAATACCAGGAGACTTGGCGTTGGAATATTAAAACAGGAATAAACTACTACGTCAGAAACGCCAAAGAAAAATTATTGAGGTGCATACAGCTGTTTCGGTAGCCTAAAGCGTACCGTCTTCAGTGCAAAAAGAATTCTGAATCTGGAGAAGTGCTTGTATATATATAGGAGAGGGACGGGATTAAGTTCAACCAATGAGATTACGGAAGAGGTGGGTAGTGTGGCCAATAGGAATTAAGGAATGTGTAGCTGTGTAAACAGTAGAAAAATTAAGAAAATGTGGACTGAATGTAAAATTTCCAACAATCAGACAAATAGGGAACAGCGAAATCACAATTTACAAGGTTTTTCATCATTTTTTTCAAGGTTTTACAAGTCTATTCATTCGAACTACTTTAATGTTGTCAATAAAAATTCAGTCGTTAATCTTTCCAGTACTGATATTTCCAATAGTCAATATTCTGTTCTCAAACTCAATTCAAATTTTGCCATTTCTAAACCTCCTTCTTTTCCTCAGTTAATTGCACCGGTTGAAAAAGCTTTCAAAAATTCTCGACTGACTGACCAACAGAAAGAAAATCTTCGTCATTTAATCCTTAATAATGCCAATTTCAACTCTAAAAATTTTAAATCAAATCTCAGCCCTGCAGAAAAAAACGCCTTGAAGGAATTAAAATCTAATGAAAATATCATCATTACTAAAGCTGATAAAGGTGGTCAGATTGTTATTTTGGATAAAAAACAATACATCGAAAGTGTTACCGAACTAATTAATGATGGCCTATACATTCCTCTGCCCCGTGACCCCTCTCCTCAAGAATTAAATAAAATTAAATCTGCTATAAAATCTTGCCCTTTGTTATTGAACTCGACTAAATCCCATCTTATCCCTTCTATTGCTAATTGTGCCAGATTTTATGCTTTACCAAAAGTTCACAAACCCAATATTCCATTTCGTCCAATAGTCTCTAATATCGGTACTGCTTCCTATAATTTAGCTAAATTTCTAACCACAATTTTTGCTCCACTTCTTGCTGCTAATAGTTATACTGTTAAGAATTCCATAAATTTTGCAAAAAATATTCAAAACTGCCCTTACACTAATCACTATGGTTTCTTTTGATGTAAAATCACTTTTCACTAATGTTCCAATAAGTGGCGCCCTCTGCTGTCTCGAAAATAGATTAAAAGAGTTTCATTTCACCTCTTTTGAAATACAAGAATTAATTTCTCTTACCCGTATTTGTATATCACAAACCACTTTTTCTTTCCAAAATAAATTCTATCGTCAGTCTGAAGGTTTAGCCATGGGTTCCCCTCTCTTCCCAATTCTCGCAGACATTTACATGCACTATTTCGAAAGCAAGCTTTTTAAGAAAATATCTTTTTCTTTTTGGACCCGTTACGTTGACGACACCTTCACGCTTATCGACATATCTCATCACAATATTGACCATGTCTTAGAAACCTTAAATTCAATTGACAGTAATATCCAGTTTACATATGAAATAGAAAATAATGGCTCCCTTCCATTTCTTGATACCCTCGTCTCTCGCACTGTAAATGGATTTTCAACCACTGTCTATCGTAAAAATTTTGCAGTCTCCCTTCCTCCCCATATGCGCGTTCATGTCACCCACCTAACCAAAGAATGGCTGCTTTCTACACTTTTGTAAACCGTGCCCTTAATATTTGTTCAAATCCTATTTTATTGAATTCTGAAATTAAATACCTGAAAGCCATCGCAATTGACAGAGGTTATGACCCTTCCATTATAGATAAAGCTATCCAAAAATTACAACTCCCTCGTATTTCGTCTACTAAATCAGTCACATCTAATATCAGTATTGTTTTACCCTATTTTTCTAAAACCAGTCAAACCATAGCTAAAATTCTCAAACAATATGATTTTAAAATAATATTTTCGCCTTCCAATAAACTCACTTTTTCTCAGTTAAAAGATCCTTTTGGTATGCATAATTCTTGGGGCATTTATAGTATTTCCTGTCAGTGTGGTTTATCATATATTGGCCAAACTAAACGCAGTCTTAAATTTCGTCTAAAAGAACATATGAATTACGTCCGCAAACAAGAAACCAATAAATCGGCTATTTCTAAACATTGCTGGGAGGAAAATCATAATTTTAAATTTAATTCAGCTAAAATAATTTGCAGACCTAAATCCATTCATGAACTCGATTTCTTTGAAGCTTTCCATATTTATAAAAATTTTAAAAACCTTGTAAATTGTGATTTCGCTGTTCCCTATTTGTCTGATTGTTGGAAATTTTACATTCAGTCCACATTTTCTTAATTTTTCTACTGTTTACACAGCTACACATTCCTTAATTCCTATTGGCCACACTCCCCACCTCTTTCGTAATCTTTTTGGTTGAACTTAATCCCGCCCCTCTCCTATACATACAAGCACTTCTCCAGATTCATAATTCTTTTTGCACTGAAGACGGTACGCTTTAGGCTACCGAAACAGTTGTATGCACCTCAATAATTTTTCTTTGGCGTTTCTGACGTAGTAGTTTATTCCTGTTTTAATATTCCAACGCCAAGTCTCCTGCTATTATACATTTCATGCGTTAAATAAAAAAAAAAAAAAAAAAAAAAAAATGGAAAAATCATTTGATTTTTCAGTATTTGCTACGAATAAATTATACATTTTATGCGTTAAATCAAAAAAAAAAAAAAAAAAAAAAAGGAAAAATCATTTGATTTTTCAGTATTTGCTACAAATAAATTATACATTTCATGCGTTAAATCAAAAAAAATAAATAAATAAATAAATAAAAAAAAAATGAAAAATCATTTGATTTTTCAGTATTTGCTACAAATAAATTTTACATTTCATGCGTTAAAAAAAAAAAAATTAAAGTGTCACGAGAAGTGAAAACCTCACCTAAACTTTGCTCAAAATTCCAAAAAAAATAAAAAAAAATAATTAAAGTGAAAATCCTGATATTTTTATATGTTTTTTAATATACATATATATTATTATTATTAAATTTATAGTTTAACACAAATGCAAGATTTTGCTTGTTTGTTTGTTTGTTACTGTTATTGTTAGTTAAATTTTTATCACAATTAGAATGCATGAAAAATTTAGGTGTTTACGGGAAGTAAAAATGAGTTTAAAATTTCTCAAAAAAGTTTTCGTCTACTAATACTTTTCCCTCGAAAGAAATGGCCTGGAAAATAAACCGTCGGTTCCCGAAAATAAATCCCTCTAAAATGTTATTTAAAAATTCTTCAAAACTATTAAAAATTTTTCAAAGGTAATTTCGATTAATTGAAACTGAAAATGTTCAATTAGTTATGATTTAAACTAATTTAATAATTAATATTTCAATAATTAGTATCTTTAAAAATTGGTATATTTATGCTATGAAATTATTTCAATAAAAATGTTTTAAATAAGTATTTAATTATCTAGAAAAGGTAATTTTTTAGATATACGTATAAATAAGAATAATTAAAGAAAATTCTCAATTTGAATAAAATGTTATCCGCAAGGTTGTTCACATTTTGCGGAAATGATTTTAGTAGTTGAATTTTATGTATAAATGCTGTATTTTTGCGCCGATTTGCTTCTATATGACAGCCATGGCTTTTGATTACAGCTGTAGTTTTAATTTTCTATGAAAGTGAACTTTTTCTTAGTACGGTCATGTCAAATTTATCCCATTCCTCTTGTGCGGTTTCCAAAATTCATTCAATGTTCTTGCATGCCGTTTCACTAATAAAGCTCATTTTAATAAACCGAAAGCGTAAACGTCCATTGGAGAAGCATGATATGATTTTACAGGTATTTCATTAAATGGGATACATTTTATTCCTGTTTTTTATTCTTTCTTTGTGAAATAAACGACAATTGATTTAGGAGTGCGATTAGAGGCTTTGTTCATATACGAAGCTTAATTTTATCCATGTCCTTTCTCTATAAAGCTGGAAATTCTTCTTCAAAAATTGATTCTAAAATATTTGGTTGATAATAGAAACAGAAAGAATTATTTTTGGCTTTATTTGAGACTTTTTTTTTTTTTTTTTTTTTTTCCCATTGTAACAAAATTCTGCAACCATCATGAATCCCTTTGGAATCTTTTCTGTATACTGACGAAGCCATTTCGTACGGTCATTCGCGCATTAGAAAATTGATCTTTTTTATTATAGTCACTTAAATATACTCATGCTTCATCGAGTATTACTACAAATTTTCATTTTTTGGCAGCTAGGTGTTTTTTCATATATTTTTCTACTATTTGTTTTTCTTTCAGTAATATGTTTTGGCAAAAACAGATGAACTTTAGGTTTAAGTATTACTGAACAGGGTTTAAATATTAGGTTTAAATTTTACAAGGACAGGAGACAGGAGTATAAACACATTAACATATCTTGTGGAGCGGAAAGACACATCCAGTGATGCCAGATGGTCGAAAATTATTTCCCTAAACAGGTCTTCAAATTTCCCCAAATCAGGTTTTTTTTTTTTTTTTTTTTTTTTTTTTTTCTTCGAAAAAATCCCCAACTTAATTTCTATTAAAAAGGGAAAATAAAAATTTAAAAAAATATATATATATATCAAGCAGATTTAAGTGGATTTGAGCTCAGATTTTTCCCCAAATGAAGGCAATTTTTGAAAAGATCCCCAAATAACAATAAAGCTATTGAAAATCCCTGGTCGTAGGGATAAATCATTACGTTGCCAACATTGACAGAAAGTTGAAGAACTCCCCAGATTTGTCTCCAAAAATTTTAGAATTCCCCAAGAAAGTCCCCACAAACATTTGGTCCCCAAAATTGTCCCCAGAAGCCTGAGAAATCCCCAAAATGGGGACAAACATCACTGGACAGGACACATCTTCCGAATCCAACCGCTCGTCGTCGACTGAAGAGAAAACAGGTGGGCAGTGCGCACGCAGCTACGATGACATAATATGAAATGACGCAATGACTACGTCATAGTTGCTTAAGCAGTGACGTCATATAACGACACACACACACACAGAGAGAGAGAGAGAGAGGACGGCTGTAAGACTCCTATATGATAAGAGCTGGCGCAGTGTCCGCCATTTTCTATAGCCTGTCTGGGAAAGTGTTGGAAAAAGAAAAAGCTAGGTTACCTGATTAGCGTTGTTATCGCCTTTAAACTTCTATACAGATCAAGTGAGCTAGAACTTCTTATCACGAAACAAACAAGTTGGCAATTCTAAGAACATCGCCAACATTCTCAAAACTGCAACCCTTCACGTTAAAAGAAATGCAATTTTAAAGTTGATTTTAAAAGAATTTAAAAACTATAACTTAAAAAAACGGTACAGTCATATTAAATTTTTCAAACAACTTTGAAAATAAAGTGAAATAAGTTGAAAATAAGGGAAATCTTACGCTACAAAGTTGTGCTTTTGCTCCGGGTATCCACGAGTTACATCTGCAGTTTATAATCCACTTTTTCCTTCTTTCGGGATTAGAAGAAAATATAAACAGGCAGTGCCCTTTTCTGGAGTTATTCGTGCAATTTATTGCCGAAAACCCCCCAATAATAAATCGTCAGCCGGTTTTGTGGGCTAGAAATGGCGGATACGTCAGCCTATCAATGTAGGAGTTCTGGGTGGCTGGGATGAATTCTCAAAGTATGCTGTGTCTATTATTGTATGTCAAATTTGCTGAAAATAGCTTTGCACTGGGTTTAATACCTTGGGTATTGAACCTAAAATAGTGATTTTTTTTTTTTTTTTTTTTTAAGAAACCATTTTATTTCCCTGATTACATGCGGTTGAGACATAAAAATGTATACAGATAATAAGAAAGAGTCCCATATTCACATGCTACAGCCAGATCACGTTTCAAGAGTTACTTTTTACAGGGCGATGCTAAACACTTTCATTTTTCTTTTTCTTTAATTTTTTACTGGTCCCTCTTTTGCATTCAGGGCAAAACTTCAACTGAAAGAGTATAACAAGTTCTTGACACTCCTGAAGTTTCAAGATGATTGCTCTGCTCTAGTACTTTTTGAGATATTCCAAAAAATGTCTGAAATTGAAAGTGTCTGGTCATTTATGGAAAGGTAGTGTATAAAAAAGAGGAATGTAAAAAAAAAAAAAAAGCAATAAATTTGCCCCTATTCTTGCCTAAAATATTCAATCAAAATTGTAAATTAAAAGAATATATATATATGTACATATTCTTTTTTATTTAATTTCCAGTGGTAAATTTATTCCATCAACAGTATAGAAAACATATAGTCATCATATATAAGTTATATGATGAGGTATATAAATTATGTAATTTTTTTTCTGAGTGTGAAATCTTTAAAATAAATAAAACTTGATCCATTTTATAAATTTGCAAAAAAAGAATCAACTTACAGCCGATATCAGTCCAGCTATTTCACCTTGCATATCCCCAAAAGTATATGTCGGGTCTTTAACATGTTTCTCTATGATTATTCGTCTGAAAGATCGGCGAGAGTTTCTACAGATTTCGTTTATTTCTGCACCACGTTGTACTTTGGTGTGAACCATTGAGTTATGCATTCTTTCAAGTATCTGAGAAAAATATTACATAAATATTACATTATGTTTACGATTTCTACGTATATATATATATAAGTTTATTTATAAAACATACCATTCTTTAAAAAAAAAAAAAAAAAAAAAAAAATTATATAGTATTTATGAAAAAATTTTCTTCTACATTTTTCTATACAAATTCCCGAAATGTGAACCAATAAACAATCACCACCGCAGTTTGCTTGGGTAAAACGAGGTATTGGGTAATAAAAGACCCATTAGATTTAACTCATTAAACTTTAATTAGTCCAATTACCCTCCTTTAGCGGGACCTTGAATTAGTAATCATGAGTTATTAATATTTTGTGAAACGCGCGCATGGATTTTTCGAAACTCTCATTTTGAGCTCTTTTTTTTTTTTAAAGCTTTGTTTTTAAAATCCAATTCTGTGTAAACGAATCAAAATATAGGAAATAAATCTGCACCATTCGAAAGCACGTTTCTTCACAATTGCAATGATGTAACATAAAAAAAAAAAAAAAAAAAAAGAGCGGATATTTAACGTTATTTATTTGTTTTTTTATTTATTTATTTATTTATTTATTTTTTTAACTCTAAAATTTCTGATTATTTCGGCTCACATTCGCAGTTCTCTTTTTAATTTCCCTGTAAACAAAATACCAATGGTTCAGTTTCTTAACTATAGGTATCACCAGAAAAGGTGTTTAATTTTCTTTCCAACTGTGTAAACTTTTAACAAAATACGGATTATTGGCTCACATATTTTTAATCTACGAAACACTGAATTTTCCACTAAACATTTTATAAATCAAAATACAGAAGGGGGATGTCCAAAAGGATGTGACCTTTCATCTTCAGGTGCAAAAAATTCGTATTACTAAGAGAGAAAATCGTGTACTTTAATTAATTTTATGCTGTGTGAAGAAGATTTTAAGTTTTGCTACTTTACCCCTATGGCACACACAGTTAAATAATTATAAATAAATAAATAAATAATAAAATTCGAACTTAATTCATTTGATGTATTTTCTGTTTGGAAATGTAAAAGGTAATATAATATCATAATATAAATTTATAAAAGACAAAAAAAAAAAAAAAAAAAAAAAAAGGTTGCTTGTGCTTTTATTTAAAGTGATATAGTAACCGTTACTAAGAAAAGACTTTGGTTGGAATTAGTTGAACTAGTACTCTCGTACTAAATTAAATCCTATCACTGACTTATATTTATCTATTTTCTTCTTTTAATAGAAGTTGACCTTTCATTTGAATGCTGATTTTCAATACTTTTAATTGAATTATCCCCACTTGCGCGATTCCCATTTGCACGACGGGGTGAAAAATTCTCATTTGCACGACCAAAAATTGCAGGGCCGGCCGTGCAGGTGATTTCTTCCTTTTCGATTGACTTGATAAACTGAGAACGCCCATAACTCGGTTCCTGGGCAATCACTACCACGTAAGTAAAAACCAAAAAAACATCGCTAGACACCCCTACCTCGCTGTGCATGAATCTGAAAACGCTGGTAAGTCGTTTTCGCAGCAATCAGTATCACGCACATATATACGCTTCGCGCACATGAATAAAAATAAATAAATAAAAAAAAAATAAAAAAAAACACTGGACACCTCTACCTTGTTGTGTATGAATCTAAGAACGCATGTAACTCGTACTATTCTTGTATTGTTACTTTGGTCGCGCAAATGGGAAGAAAAATCGCGCAACTGGAAATTTTTCACCACTTCGCGCAAATGGGAAGACACCCTTTTAATTATTTTTCTTCGATTTAATATTTATTTTATTTCCTTTTTAAGTATTTTAATTTCACTTATGCAAATATAGATCTGTAATTTTACAGATTTCCAAATACGTTTTTTCCCTTAATTATGAAAATTATTGATTTTTTAAAAAAATATTTGCTTATTTATTGCACTGTCAAAAATTTCAGTTCAAACTTGAATGACTATATGGAGTAAAGTTAAAAGCAATACCATAATATGGTCAGGGATTAATACAGGTCGAGTTTACTACCGTTTATGGGTACCTTCACAAAAATCGACCTGGCAAAAAAGGTATCTTCACAAAAATCATACAGCTAAAATCGGTACTTTCACAAAAATCTTAGTCCTCCCAGCAAAATCTAACATTTTTAATTAGCACATTTTCAAAGAAAAGTAATTCGTGCATTTCTGTTGATGCGATTTGCGAAGCAAGAATCATACAGAATGTTGGTTTTAATCACACACAAGCGTTTGTTATGGGGGAGAAACAGTGCAGCATATGTAAACAAAACGATCCTTGTGTGTATCGGTACAGACACGCTCTGAAATTGTGGCCATAGTGTACTGTTTGCTGATTCATCAGGTGGTTTAACATTTTGGTGACTGTATGGTGACGTGTTTATCCTCCCTGGTACAATTCATGTATACTGCAGTGATACTAACACAAATAAAAACAACTTCTACTTACACTATCTCTACTGAACTGTTTACTTCAGAGTGAAGTAAGTTTTGGATTTTGGTTCCTGTTCTGCTATAAGCCTCACACTAGCTGCTGAGAGTTAATTTTATTATTCTACTTTGTTCAAACTCCCCCCCCCCCCCCTCATACACACAGAGAGAAAGAAAAAGAGTGCACTACAATTTTTCACAAAAATAAAATATAGTTAAGATTTTTCACAAAAATAGGTATTAAGTTTGAAATCTTAGATTGGCCCCTGATGGTTCAACCTCACTTTTAAATTTGCTACTTCTTGCGATTGAATTTAAGTTCACCAAAACTTGTAGCTACCATACATCCACTCACAAGGGAAGTATTAATCAGTAACATTTCTATTGAAACCAAATCAAGCTCAAATTAAACAGCGTGGTCGAAAACATTGGGTAGAATGTAAATTTTGTGTAATAACTCCCCTATGGGCCAAGATAAGACCCTAGAAAATTTAGGCCTTTTTATCAAAATCAAAGAAACACAAAATTAGCGAGCAAGTAAGATAACACAATGCCAGCGTGTTTGACTTGAGGCAAGAAAGTCTTCAGTTCGAGCCTCGTCTCGGATGAATCTTGAATTTTTTCTTGTTTAAAACATAATACGAATATTTCGTACAACATAAAATTATCCAATCACGGTAAAAGGTTAAACCATCGGGTGGTTTCAGCTTTGGTTCAAACTAACACCAAATTTTTAATAGCGTGCATTATTTTGTAAACTTTCGTTGAAATAACGATTTCCTACGTTTAAAACTTGATCATAAAAAAAATATATCAATTTCTAGAAAGTTGTTTTACCTTTTTTGCAAGTTTTAAAGCATTTTCAATTATTTGCAGATACCATCGTCCTTTAGTGGTAAAATATAAAAAACACCTTGGATGAAGCCATGGTTTTAACATTCTGCATGACATCATTTCTTGTGCTCTATAATGTAAAAAAGCAGTTAAAGAAGAAAATGATACCTAATATATATAATCTATACATATACATAAGAGTTTAATAAATTAATAAAACAACCTTTTTGCCACATTAGTAGGTTTTGTTTATGTAGTCAAAAACTCTACAAAAAAGTCTTTGCTGCTGATACTGTTGCCAAAAAAAAAAAAAAAAAAAAAAAAAAAAAAAAAAAAACTTTTTTCTTCAATTACCAGACTACCGTAAGCAATAGAAGCATTCTAATCAATGAAAAATGTCTGTATCGAGTTTTATCTTTTTACATGTAACACAGATTTGTGATGAAATCTTTTTACTCGAGGCGATCTGTTTTTCTCGTGTATTTTTGGATGCTGATTAAGGAAAATATATTTAAAAATGTCCATCACGCAGAAATTTGACAAAAAAAAAAAAAAAAAGTGGGATTTTTGAGCTTCAAACTCCACTTTTTCAACTCCCGTCTAAGTTACTTTCCGGAGCATCTAAGTGATATGAGTGAAGAACAGGGAGAGCTATTTCATCAAGACACTAAAATAATGTAGAGGAGGTATCAGCGCCGATGATGTGTTAACATGTTAGCAAATTATTGTTGTATGCTGCATAGAGAATCACCCCCCCCCCCATCCACAAGACCCCCAAAATGCACAAGAAAAACACCTTCGATATAAATAAACACATTTAAAAGGTAATGTGTAAATAACAGCCTATTTTTACATATTTTATAGGTAAATAGTTTCGAATTTCTTATAGCCTCTTTGTGAATTCTTCAATATTCATCCTTGCTTTGTAAAATCCTCTTACGCGATAGAAAGAAAAGATAAATATTTTTTAATTAAGAGTATCAAAACACACTAAAGACACCAAAAGCAGTGAAAAAAAAAATTGAAAAGAGTGATTTTGCAGACCTGCACTGTAAAAAATATGCCCTATTTGCTGCCAGAAATTCTCTTTAATTTGAGAAAATACGTTCTGACAACGTAATTTTTTCGTAAATTACGCGTATTTTCACAGATTACAGAGAATTTCTGGCAGCAAATAGGGCATATTTTTTACAGTGTGTTATACATATGAGTCAAACAAATAACAAAAGCTCTCTATGGAACACCGAGAAAAAAAAAAAAAAAAATATATATATATATATACCATCTTCATCTAGAACGAATAAGTAGTCAATTTCTAAATCCCTAAATTAGAAATATAGAGATTTCCGAGTTATTTATAAAAGATAAAGAAATAACCTAGATAGACGAAATGATTGAGAATTTCTGGTCAATACTTTTCTAGATGGTGAAATAATTATGAATATTATGAATTCTTTGAATTGGGAGACATTTTCGCTTGATTTCCTAGAACTGCGTCATAAACCGAATTTATTGCTACTAAAACTCGCCTTTTGTATTTGCATTTAATTGCAGAGATTTTTAAATGAGTTTGACCATGATAATATAGGAAACTACTCTAGAATTCTAATAGGGGTTTTCAGAACTCGCTAGGAAAGGGAACTACACTGTAAAAAAATTCCCTTTTTTGTTGCCAGAAGTTCTCTGAAATTTGAGAAAATACGCATAATTTACGAAAAAATTACGTTGTCAGAACGTATTTTCTCAAATTACAGAGAATTTCTGGCAGCAAAAAAAAAAAAAGCAAATTTTTAACAGTGTCGGAATTTTTAAGAAGACCTGGAATTATTTTTAGTAGAGCAACAATTTATTTTGTCTATGTCACAGATATTTATCAGTGATATTGGTCAATGGAGTATGTATGTATTTGCATGTGTGTAGGAAGAGGATTCTTTTGACTGTCATATTTCCAAATCGAAAAATATTGAACAGCGAAAGTTTATATTTAAGGCAGGTGTGAAGTAAATAGGAGAAGGCGTTGTTTTGGTGAAAAAAAAAGTAAACCGAAAGTGGAACATGGAATTACGGAAATGGAAACGAAAGTCGGTATCTCTACTCTAGCGATTTTTTTTTTCCAAATTTGCTATATGCACCTACTTTTAGAAGACTTTTTATAATCATTAACTAGTTACAACAAGTAAATTGATAGACGTCGTAATTTGGTAGGTCAATTTTAGGCCTCAGAAGTGGGTGTCTCAAAAAACGACTCGACAGATTGTCTTCAAACTCGGATATATCAACTCATTTATAAGTATTCTATGGGCTGGCATCGTTACCCCTAACAGCATGGGCGTCGGCACATAGGGGCAAGAGGGGGGCATTTGCCCCCTCCTGGAAAATTCAAAAATAAATAATTATTTAAAAAAATTACAATTAAAACTTTAAAACTGTGTCATTAGAATTTAAATAACCAAATAAAATTTATGTCATAGAGCCAATTAGAGTCAAATCCACTCGACTTGCATTTATAGGTTGTCTCCAACTTTTTCCTGCAAACAGATTTTAAATCGACTCGACAGTACATTTTCCGGATTAGACTTGGTTTAGAATAAGTTGTATAATTTCTATATGCAAAATGTTGTAGCTTAAATTACATGTATAAGAAATTGTCCTATTAAATGCTTACACATACTGGCTTTCTTAATCACTTCAATCAATCATTTGAATTTGTAAAAGCATGCTGAAATTTTGCAATTTGAAGTTTACCCCCTCCTGAATTTTTTTCTGGCGACGCCACTGCCTAACAGGGATAACATATCGATGCCTTGGGCAAGATTTGCACCCGAATCCTACCGTGTGAGAGTCAGGGACACTATTTTTTTTTTTTTTAAACCTTATTTTGCAAATTAAATTGCTCACTTATCTCCAATACTTAAAAAAACTAGTTGGCATAGGTGGACTCCGCGTAGTTCCCCATCACGCATTTGCTTCCACATATTTTAATTATTGTTAAAAACTATCAAAGTAAAATTGACATATCGCATCTCGGCAAGAAAATGGACGCAACTTAAAAATGCAATATTTGAGAAGAATCAACTTATAGATGGTATAAAGAAAAAACTTGGCTATAATAAAACTAACATGAATGCTTCTCAGGTGGATAAATTGAGAGTTATAGATGCGACATTTTCCGCGCTCAATGGGGGCATTTTATATGCATTTTTCAAAACATAAACACAAATTTGCCATTTTAGGTTGATTTCTTTGGAAATCGAAATATTCCAATCACTTCGTTTATCTCTCTCTCTGTCTCTCTCTATACACACACACACACACACACATATATATATATATATATAATCGAAATCTTATCATCATGGTAACTCCCGAAATAATACTCCAAATCGAACCAAATTTGCACAGCGAATTTATCTTATAAATATCTTGGATAAGTTCGTTAACTAAGTTGCTCCACAATTTTGATTTCAAGTGGCGATGTATGAATAGACCATACAAGGGTCTCAACCAAGTTTATATATGAATTTTATCTTCCCTGATATTTCCAATCGCTTTTTCTGACCAAAAAATCTCTAGCTCCAAACTTTCATCAAAATCGCTATGTCCAATTTCGTGTAAACCATATTTCCGCCATACGTTGCAATTGGCCTTTAAAGGTTTAACAGCGAACGCGAAAGTTTCTAAAAATGAAAATATTTCCAATCATTTATGTACCCCTAAACTTTCATCCAAAATCTCTATATCGATTTCCGAGTAAACCCAATTTCGGCCATATGTTAAAATTGTTCGATAAAGGGTTAACTGAGAACGCGAATTTTTCTGAAGAGGAGGGTAAATCCAATCGTTTTAGCACCTCCCCGAAAACACTTAATCCTCAACTTTCAACAAAATCGCTATATTTCCGAGTGAACCCTATTTCTGCTGTGTTTTGCGATTGACCGATAAAGGGTTAACTGTGAACGCGAATTTATCTGAAGATGAGATCCAATCGTTTTTTCTCATCAAAAATCCCTAACTCCAAACTTTCATAAAAATCGCCTTCTCCATTTCCGTGTAAACCCAATTTCTGCCATACGTTGCAATTGGCCTTTAAAGGCTTAACTGTGAACGCGATCTTTCTGACGATGAGGACAATTCCAATCGTTTAAGCACCCCCAAAAGCACTTAATTCCAAACTTTCACCATAATCCCTAAATCTATTTCCGAGTAAACACAATTTCTGCCATTTGCTGTCATTGGCCAATAAAGGGTTAAAAGCGAACGCAATTTTTTCTGAAAATGAGGGTTAATCCAAGCACCCCGAAAAACACTTAATTACAAATTTTTTTGAAAATCGCTGTATCCATTTCCGAGTAAACACAATTTCTGCTATATGATACAATGGCCGATAACGAGTTAACAGCGAACACGAATTTTTCTGACTTGCGAAATTTTCATAGTCGCATGTTTATAGTTAATGATGTTCATCCCGGCATCAAAACTGATATGTAAGAGCTGTTCTTACATCTTTACGATAAAAATATTTCTTTTCATGCACGTTTAAGTGAAATTTTCCCCTATTCTCCCATGTTAAGAAAATCGTAAATTTCGGATAACTTCTGAAGTTTTTTAATTAGAATGTTGCAAATAAATAGGGTTCTTGCAACTGTTATAAATAATATTTTAAAACTAGTCTGACCTCACTGCGACCATTTGTTCGAGAGATATCGTGTAAACAGACTAACAAACTAACGAACTAACACACTAACACACTAACGGTTTAACAAACTAACAGACACCCTACAGACGGACACCATACAAATTTTGTCATTTTCGGATTCCTCACACCTGAAAACGTATAAAAAAGTGAAAAATCCAAGGTCGAAAATTTTCACGATTACCTAAGTTCCGCATACCTATAGTATGATGGGGAACTAATATATATTTGTTTCATTTGGTTTAGTGCAGTCTATAGATGTTTACATTCTACTTATCTGTAATTTCCCTCATAGATGTAATGTATATTTGAATTCTCTTGGGTGTCCCTGTACACGAACCGTTTGCTTGATCTCAACGAAAAGTTTAGAGTAGCATCTCTATATGATATATATTTGGAATACCAAGTTTGGACTTTCTTGCTATTATTTGTTCTTGAGGTATGCTTATAACAGACAGACACACACACACAGATCAACCGCAAATAATTATAAGATAAAAAAAATTTTATAAACCATGTTTTTAAATTTTCTGTTGAATCATATTAAACGCCACTGAAGGCAGCCGGAACCCCAGCAATTGGATAAAAGTATTAAAAAAATTCCTTGCTATCGTCTTTTGAGCTATTATAAAAGTTTCAAATGGCTATCTAGCCGGGAAGTTAGTTAAAAGTTGATTGCAAGCTTTGTACTGGAAACGCTGCCGAAGGCAGCAGGGTCCCGAAGCAATTGGATAAAAATATTTTCAAAAAGCATTTTTACTGTATTCTGGACTATTCCGAAAGATTCAAATGTCTAGCTACTCGGGAAGTTAGTTAAATAAATTTTCTCTTGAATCATATGAACGCTGCCGAATACAGTAGGGACCTGAAACAGTTGATTAAAAGTATTAAAAAAATTGTATTGCCCCCGTGTTCTGAGCTATCCTGAAAGTTTCAAATATCTACCTAGTCCGGAAGTTAGTGAAAAATCGATTGCAAGCTTTGTACTGGTAACGCTGCCGAAGGCAGCAGGAACCCGAAACAGTTGGCTAAAAGTATTTAAAAAATGCATTGTCACCGTGTTCTGAACGATTGTGAAAGTTTCAAATGTCTAGCTTGTCAGGAAGTTAGTTAAATAAAATTTCTGTTGAATCATATAAACGCTGCCGAAGGCAGTAGGGACCTGAAGCAGTTGACTAAAAGTTTTTAAAAAAGTATTGTCACCGTGTTATGAGCTAGCCTGAAAGTTTCAAATGTCTAGCTACTCGGGAAGTTAGTTAAATAAATTTTCTGTCGAATCATATAAGCGCTGCCGAAGGCAGCGGGACTTGAAATAGTTGACTAAAATTATTAGAAAAATGTATTGTCACCGTGTTGTGAGCTGTCCTGAAGGTTTCAATTGTCTAGCTAGTCGGAAAGTTAGTGAAAAATCGATTGCAAGCTTTGTACTGATAACGCTGCCGAAGGCAGCAGGAACCCGAAACAGTTGGCTAAAGGTATTAAAAAAATGTATTTTCACCGTGTTCTGAACTATCCTGAAAGTTTCAAATGTCTAGCTAGTCGGGAGGTTAGTGAAAAATCGATTGCAAGCTTTGCACTGGTAACGCTGTCGAAGGCAGGAGGAACCCGAAGCAGTTGGTTAAGAATATTTAAAAATTGTATTTTCGCCGTGTTCTGAACTATTCTGAAAGTTTCAAATGTCTAGCTAGCCGGGAAGTTAGTTAAATAAATGTCCTGTCGAATTATATAAGCGCTGCCGAAGGCAGCGGTACCTGAAATAGTTGACTAAAATTATTAGAAAAATGTATTGTTACCGTGTTGTGAGCTGTCGTGAAAGTTTGAAATGTCTAGCTAGTCGGAAAGTTAGTGAAAAATCGATTGCAAGCTTTGTACTGATAACGCTGCCGAAGGCAGCAGGAACCCGAAACAGTTGGCTAAAGGTATTAAGAAAATGCATTTTCACCGTGTTCTGAACTATTCTGAAAGTTTCAAATGTCTAGCTAGTCGGGAAGTTAGTGAAATAAATTTTCTGTCGAATCATATAAGCGCTGCCGAAGGCACCGGGAGTTGAAATAGTAGACTAAAATTGTTAGAAAAATGTATTGTCACCGTGTAGTGAGCTGTCCTGAAAATTTCAAATATCTAGCTAGTCGGGAAGTTAGTTAAAAATCGATTGCAAGATTTGTCCCTGACAAACCCACAAACAAACAAACAAGAATCGAAGTTAATAAAAACATGGTAAAAAAGTGATTTTTTAATTCAGAAGACTTCAAAACGTGTAAATATAAAAAAGACTCAATTTCGAAAATTTGGCTCGAAAACAATATTTTCTCTGCCATATGGGTGAGAGAAAGTAATAAATAAATAAATAAGTAATAATAATCTGATGTTGTATGACGGGGAACTAATAAAATGCGTTACAATCATTTTAGGATACCCTGTAGAAGTCGTGTTTTCATTACGCACTAGATTTGTTTTCTTAGAATTCTACACCCACACGACGACTTGGATGTTTTTACTTTCTTCTATATGTAATATAGAGAAAGTATTGGATTCGTAAAAATTTTCGACCTCGGGTTTTTGATGGATTTACACGTTTTGAGAGCTGTAGAATACGATTTGACTATTTTTAGAAAATGTCTGTCTGTCTGTCTGTCTGTCTGTCTGTCTGTCTGTCTGTGTGTGTGTGTGTGTGTGACAAAATTTTGTGGCAACTGTATCTCAGGAACTACTGCACAGAATTTCATACAAATTGGCATGTAGTTACACCTTGACATAAATTAGTGCCTATAAACATTTGGTAAAAATTGTCTTACAGGTTGCGTTGCCATCCCGCTTTTTCTAAATGTTTAACATGGTGATATAGGACAAAATTTTGTATAAATGTGCTTTAAGAGAATTATTTTTTAGTAATCATTATGAAATTTACAATAATTATTTATAATAGAGATAGTCAACTGGGAAAAAAATTTTGTACGTGTAGGAGCCTCGCCACCCCCCCCTGGGGGGGAAGTCCCCCCTCGAGGGGAGTTAATTTTCAAGATGGGTATCTTTCGAAAGGTCTCATCAATACCTTTAAAACGAATGGTTGAACTATAAATCTGTGATAATTTAAAACAAAGTTATCGATTTTTTTTTCCTTTTAACAAAAACAAACTTAGAAAAAAAATCGTATTATTATTATTATTATTTTTTTTTTTTTTTTTTTTTTTAACGAAACTTAACCAAGCTTGGTATTTAGTTGGTCCCCGACATAATTTGGTGCTGATTACATTTAGGGATCAATAGCTCAACAGGTGGCGCTGTGATCGCATTTTTTCTAAATTTTTAACATGGCAATATAGGACAAAATTTCGTATAAATGTACATAATGAGCGTTATTTTAAACTTGTGATTTTAAAATTAATATGAATTATTGATAATAGTAGTAGTTAACTACGAAAAAAATTTTTTGTATGTGGGGGCACCGATTCCCCCCCCCCTTGGGGGGAAGTACCCCCCGGGGGGGGGTAAATTTTCAAGATGGGTATCTTTCGAAAGATCTCGTCAATACCTTTAAAACGAATGGTTGAACTATAAATCTGTGATAATTTAAAACAAAGTTATCGATTTTTTTTACTTTTAACAAAAAAAAAAACAGAAAAAAAATCGTAATTTTTTTTTTTTTTTTTTTTTTTTTTATATTGTTACTGGTTTAATATGTATTACTTTTAACAAAAAAAAAAAAAAAAAAAAAAAAGAAAGAAAAAAATCGTAATTTTTTTTTTTTTTTTTTTTTAAATATTGTTACTGATTGAATATGTATATAGGAAAATATAGAAGAAAGTCTTGTGGTGGCCACAACATACTAGTTTTTATTTCATTCTGTCAATTACAACGATCATTCTGAGTTTGCTAAAAGGCGAACTTCAGTTACGGAAAAACTCACTGATTAAAAATTGAATTATATGATAATAATAATAATCATAATATAATAATCATAATAACAATAAATAGAAAGAGAGAGGAAAGATAGAAAGTTACTGGTTCACACAAAATATTGCTTCTTCTACTTCAGGATTTTTTTCATCGGCAGGTAACTCCAGGCTAGTCAGGAATTCTAAAATAAAACGTACTACAATTAGTATATAAGCAGAACAGATAAAATCTACGCATCCTTTACGCTAAAACTTAGTATTCTACGTAATTTTAATAGTCTAACCACAAGCTATTATATTTTTTAATTAAAAATTGAGCGTTGAATAAAATTTGGAATATAAAATTTCAGTAACATTATACATTCATTTAAAGCTGCTAAAATAATAATAATAATAATAAGTTAACTTAATTCTGATTCAAATTTAAATGCTTTATTTCGATTAAAAAAGATTTGTTAAAATCTTGTCTCAAATATTTTAAATTCGAATAATGTTTATCGCCTTCCAGAAACGTACAGGTCAAATTGTCCTATAATTTGAGTATTGAATTATAAATAAATGAATAAATAAAAGAAGTTTATTTATTTATAAACATTAAATTTTAGCAATTAAATAAAGGATAAACACTGTTAAAAATAGTATTATTCAAAATGTAGGACAATTTAACTTCTGCAAACGGCAAAATAATTTTCAGAAAATTATGTCGAAGTTTATATTTTGAGATATTTTTTCATTCAAAAAATGTACTTATAAAGCACTTTTCATTTACTATAAAGTTACCGTTAAAAACACCAAAATAAAATATGAAAGTAACAAACTGCAATTTCGGTAGCTTAAGCCTACCATCATTAGTATTGAACAGCAATACGGATTATTGCTCCGAAATATAACAGGAATAAGATTTTAGCACCAAAATAACAGATAATAGAAGTATAGAGTTTGTTGAGATATTAAACAATAGAAAATTTGTAAATGTAGTGTAATGGAAATAGTAAAAAATTAAGAAAATGGTTTTTTTATGATATTTCCAGCAATTAGAATGACAGGGTACCGCGAAATCCTAATCTCTGAAAACATGAGTCGTTGGCCAGCCAGCAGATAATGGGTTCGCGTACTTGGCACTTGATTAGTTAGGATAGATGAAGTTGGCCCAACGTCTATTCTTTATCCCCTCTGTTGGTATATTATTTGTTGGAGTAGCTACGGTTGGCCCACCACAATAAACAAAATTATGAGTCCAACAATAATTTATGTGTTAAATTTGCATATAAAGGCTTATTTTTAATCATTGCTTGACTTTAAAAAAAAGGTTTATATATATATATAGCTTTATTATACACATTAAAATATCATCGAAGATATTGATTATTCGCAAGAAAATATAAAAATTGCAACTAATAAATCCGAAAATGTATTGCTAAATTAAAAAACTGCATATGAGCCAACGTTTTGCCAACAATTGGGCCATCAATCCAGCCAACGGCCATTTATAACCTTTAGCCAATATAAATCCACGGTTGTTTCAATGTTGGCCCATATAAAATCTGTTTCTGGGGATTAATGATATTTTTATGATTTTTATTTATATGGAAAGCTTTAAGAAAATTAAGTTAATATAAATATATAGGCTTGCAGATTATTTTGGCTAAATTAAAGTTAAAAGTATGATTACATTGCCAGCAGTGCTGAGCTATAGTCGATTTCTGAAATTCTTGTTTCTGAATATAATACGCCCGATTCCGTGAAAAGATATACCCTTCCGTACTGTAATGTACGGAGAATGTTTCACTATTTCAAGAGAGCAATTTTCATTAAGTCTGTTATCTTTTCGTCGTCCTATTAGCTTGTTTTGGGCCGCTCAAAATAAACTAATTTTGGCACATCAGAAAGAATGAGTTCAGCCCAATAATTAAGTGATAATACTTTTAATATTTTGATCAGCTGAAGTCTTCTTTTTTTAAATTATTATTATTATTATTTCTAAATAATGACTTATTTTTGTAGATCTTAACCTGCTTTGTTGAATTTTTACTGCACTATTTTTGAAGAAATTATTTTGCTAGACACTATTATTTTTTTTTTTTTAGTGCTAGAGGCCTATTTCAGTCGGTACAGTTGTCGAATTTTTATAGGTCACTCTTAATTAGTGCTAGAGGCCTATTTCAGTCGGTTTATTGAATGGGGATTTATTGAATGAAGTCCCCCCAAGGCACAACTTTGACATGAGTCCCCCCCCAGGCCCAACTTTGACATGAGTCCCCCCCAAGGTACCCCTATTTCAGTCGGTACAGCGTTGTCGAATTTTTATAATACACCTCTTAATAGTGCTAAGGGCCTATTTCAGTCGGTTTATTGAATGGGGATTTATTGAATGAAGTCCCCCCAAGGCACAACTTTGACATGAGTCCCCCCCAGGCCCAACTTTGACATGAGGCCCCCCCAAGGTACCCCTATTTCAGTCGGTACAGCGTTGTCGAATTTTTATAATACACCTCTTAATAGTGCTAAGGGCCTATTTCAGTCGGTTTATTGAATGAAGTCCCCCCAAGGCCCAACTTTGACATGAGTCCCCCCCCAGGCCCAACTTTGACATGAGTCCCCCCCAAGGTACAACTTTGACATGAGTCCCCCCAAGGCCCAACTTTGACATGAGTCCCCCCCAGGCCCATTGACATGAGTCCCCCCAAGGCCCAACTTTGACATGAGTCCCCCCCAAGGTATAACTTTGACATGAGTCCCCCCCCAAGGCACACCTTTGACATGAGTCCCCCCCAAGGCACACCTCCCCCTCATTGGGAAAAAGAGAAAAAACGTTGTTTTGCGGCTATAAGACAGTTTGGACTTCCTACGCTGTTTGTTACAATATCTGCAGCTGAAACACATTGGTTTGATTTAATGAAAACTTTATCATGGAATTTAGATCGTCACGAATTAACTAAAGAAGAATTTGTCGATATTAACAAGTTTAGCAGTAGGCCTCTGGCACTAAATTAAAATCTGTCAATGTCAGATTTTCATGTTTTAAATACTGAAATAATGTCGTGTCTGTATATATATTTTTTTTTTCTACGTTTGAACATGATACAAATAGATTTTATAAACATTTGCTTCTTAACTTGCGGTCATCTAGTTTAAATGACCAACGTAACCGCCTAAAGTCAAATTTCCAGTTTAAAGAGCCAAAATATTTTATATCTTGCTAAAAACCATCTTGTGAATATTTCCTTTAAAATTATTTGTTTTGCAATCTCGCATATTAAAATATTTTTTTATTTTCATTCTAAAATTAATACTTCTTGGGGTATCGTTAATTTCTTTATCCTTGCCATTTTACCATGATTTATTAACTCGCTTTCTTTTTGTTTGTTCATTTGTTTGTTTGTTTGTCCAGTAGAAATCTTGCAATCCATTTTTAACTAAATTCCTGACTAGCCAGACATTTGAAACTTTTAGAATTGCTCAGAACACGATAACAACTTATACCTCGAAACTCGATTTTCGAATTTTTGATTAGTTTCCTTTTAATTAATTAAAATATGAAAATAATAACCTCCTAATAGCTTTAAAATTAGCCATTTAAGTATTAGCTATAATTTAATTGTTTCCAAAAAAAAAAAAATTTACGCGTTCATTTTCTTTCGATATAAAAATAAATACATTTAATTAAACGTGAACATTAAAAAACATATAAAAAGTTAAATTGGGCATCTCACAAAAATTGACATCATTATAACTTATAATTTAAAAAAATTTCTACACATTGATAAAGTCCTAATATAGTTCATGATGGTAATATATGTTGTTCTAAAAAGATTAATATTTTATTTTTAAAACCAGCATTATTTTACTATGTTTTTATTTATAATTTAATTGGTGTCAAAAATCTTACGAGTTCATATATATATATATTTTTTTTAATGCCATGAAAATAAATACATTTACTTGAACGCGAGCTATAAAAAATTGTAAAAAATTAAATTATGCATCTCACAAAAATTGAAATCGTTATCACTTTAAAAATTTTATACACATTGATAAAGTGTTAATATAGTTATGTAGCTATAACTCCCCGACTAGCTAGACATTTGAAACTTTTAGAATAGCTCAGAACACGATGACAATGCATTCTTTTAATACTTTTATTCAATTAATAAATATTTGAAAATTTCTTGTAATTGCTCTCTTTTATTACGCATTTGAGGATTTTCTTTCAAGATAATGGGATAATTCATATAAAGAAAAAAAAAAATTATTTATTAATACATAGAATTGTCAAGTTTATATGATTCAACAGAAAACTTAAAAACATGGTAAATAAAAAGTTCTTTTTATCTTGTAATTATTTGAAATACTTTCTAAAATTACAATTTTTCTGACAACATGCATGTTGTTTTTAACACTTGGATCATTCCTAAAGGGTACGTGGAAGACGACGTAATAAAATCTTTTCGAAAATTAAACATGAAAATGCAGCTTTTATTATTATTATTATTATTATTATTATTATTATTATTATATCTTAGTTTACAGTGCCTATTTTACGTAGAGCCCCAAAAGTGGCCAAGACGTTCTTGTCTCGAGACTGGTATACGAGAAGTACAGGTTAGTTCCCAGTCGCGAATGTCGACCCAGCCTTTTAGAGTTTTCAGTGATTTTCACTAAACTCGCATAAACACGGGCTAGGACACTTTAGAGAGGGCATAGACATAGAGGGCACTTCACCCTCAAACTGGGATCCTTTTGTTCTCAGTTGGCTTTCACATCTACACTACTACATTTTACACAATAAAAGTTTGAGACTCTGGCATTCATTTTGACTTACCCTTTACGTAAGTAATAACATTATAGTTTGAAGCATTTTTAGCATGGGACATGCTATGAAGTATCCTGAATGCCAAGCCTAATTAACCCTACAAGGCTCATTTTTTTTTTTTTTTTAGTGCGCGACAAAAATATATAGGTTGTAATTAGTGATCAGAAGATAGGGAAAACTTATAAAAAATAAAAATAAAACCACATTTTACAGGAAAAATCAACTTTTTAGCTCAACGTACCGTATGTGGAACATACCTAAAAATATGATTTACTAATACGTTTACTATTGTAATTAAAAAAAAAAAAATTGCCTCTGCAAAATATACCACTTTGTTATAACACACAGTATTTTTTTTTTTTCCCCGAGTCAAAACTGTTCATTAACTATTCTTTTTTTTATTTTTGAATTCAGACAAACGACTAACGTATCACTTTCATTCAAATTTCACACTGAGTGCACTATAAAAAAAAAAACACGAACGACATCTTTAGGTAAAGATTCGTATTACTACATTGCTAAATGTCAGTAGCTTCTATCAAGATGTCAAGAGATGTCGCTACTAATAGTCTTATAGCTATAGGAACGATTAACGTCGGTGTTTCACATATGGAACTAGGTGCTTTGTAGGGTTAATTCTCGTCGACCTGGTAGTCAGATTGTTGGTGTTTTGATATAAATTTCCAGGCGTTTAGATCTAATCTCGGTTTAGGTACGTTCGTAGTGGTTCGGTGTCTATTTTAAACTTTAGATGCGGGAGTCTAATGAGTCCTAAAAGGTATAGAAAAATTCCTCGTAGAATGATCCCTTCTTCCAGTCAAACCTCAACCTTATTAATTCATACGGACGAGATGACAAATCTCCAAAATTATTCAAAGGATTTAAATAAGAAATTTAAATAAAATTGCTATTTATTTTTTACATATGTAATTTAGGATGAATGTTGTAAGAATGACGACAGTTTCAAAAAGAGAGAAAAAATAAATAAACAAATAAATAAAAATAAATAAAATAAAATAAAAAAAGGCATTTGATATTTGGAAAAATAAATAAATTAATTAATTGGATAAAAAAAAAAAAAAAAAAAGAAAGAAAGAAAGAAAGAAAGAAAGGAAAAGAAAAGAAAATTGAATAATGATTGTTCTATTAGCATCCCGGTTGCAAAAAGGTCGTTTTCATCTTCTTTACATCGCATTTATAAACAAAATTTAGCTTAGAAAAAAATGAAATTGTGTCCAAGAAAATTGTAACCAAGGGGGTTTTAGAGGATTAAACACCACTCCCCACGAAATTCACAGATTTGTGAAACATTTTTGAGTCATATATCATTTCTAACACTAAATATTATGTTTTAAAGCTTGATTCATCTCCGAAAATTTTCTTGTTTACGCCCTTGGTTGTGTCACAATCACAACTATTTTTCCTTCCTTTCTTTTTTTCTTTTTTTAAGAATCAAAATACATCTTATTTTAACAAGTCTTAGATCATTTTACTTTTTGAATTAGTCAAGTTTGCATAACATTATCTTCGGGGAGCAAAAATGTTTCTCATGTTCCATATTAAAATACATCGCAATAACTATGGTGCAAATAATTTTTATTTTCTTCTATATTCAATAGAAAAATGTATTGGATTCGTAAAAATTTTCGATTTCCGGTTTTCGACGGATTTAAACGTTTTGAGAGGACTAGAACACGATTTTACCATTTTTAGAAAATGTCTGTTTGTTTGTCTGTGTGTGTGTGTGTGTGTGAGACAAAAAGTTTATGGCAACTGTATTTCCGGAACGACTGCTCATAAATTTATATGTAGATGCACTTTGACCAAAATTAGTGCCTTCCGACTTTGGTGTTAACTGCTCAATAGGTGGCGCTGCTATACAGCTATTTCCGCAGTTTAAGGGGAGGCTAAATCTCAGGTTCTATTACGTATAATCAAACAAAATTTGATATGTAAGAAGGCCATTGTGAGGCATTATTCTGATTCAATTTGAATGCTTATTAGCCAACAAGTGGTGCTACTATACAACGATTTCCGCAATTTAAGGGTAGTCTACATCTCAAGAATTACTGCCAAATTGCATATAAATTTACATATAGATGCACCTAGACATAAGGGTCATTCTCACATAATGGTACATTTTGTGTCCTTGGCTAAAAAATTTTACTTGAGCAAGTCTGCTTTGAAAGTTAAAAAAATTTTTGAACAATTCTTTTCAAGCACTACACTGTGCAGTAATCTGAATACCAAAAAAAAGTAAAATTTCAATATTTAAAAAATTTTTAAAGTTGTAAATGTCATTACCAAGGCTTGTCCCAAACTCCAAACTTTATTATTTGAACCTTTATTTTAAAGAATTGAAAAATTTAAAAATAAAGCTAACAATTTTCTAGGTATATTTAATTCTTCTATTTTTGATATATTTGGAACTTTAGACATAAAAGAAAAAAATTCTATTAATTATTCTTATTTAAAATTTGTCCCTATGGGTAACTGTCATTACCAGGGTGCGTAAGTTATTTTTTAGTACCTCACTACTAGATGGTGCTGTCATAATTATCAACCTGTCAAAAGAAAAGTATTTCATGCCCTTATAAGCAGACAAGATTTTTTTAGTTTAAGTAAATACAAATTATTTCATTTTGCTGCTTTTGTTCTAAAATTATAGTCAGTGTATTTATTGTGTGCCATTACAAAGTCCATTATTACAGAAATACACAATTAATAAATTTAAATTTACTGAATGATTTATAAAGATCTTTGGGACTACATACAGAATAAATATTGCATTAGCTTTTAATTGTTATAATTTAGCCCTAAATGGGCTTAACATTAAAAATGTCATTACCAAGGTGGTCATTACCAAGGTGTTCTGAAAACATGGTAATGACAGTTTTAGACTTTTTTTTTTCATTTCATAACTATTCCTTAGCAGAAATTGCCAAAATTCCATTTTATGGGCTAATATAGTCTATCATAAAGCTTTTTGTCTCACTTGTTCTTATAAAGTGAACCTTATAAGATTATTATTCTGTTTATTATTAGTAAAAATGAAGATTAAAAATTTCCAAGGCCTTTTGAATTAATCCTTTAATGACGCTTTTCTTATTGAATTTTCTTACAATGGCATTATATTGAAATTCATAATATAGTTTATTTCCAAATGTATTATTTTGAGTTATATTTATTTAAAAGGTATTTTTTACATAAAAATAAAAAGGAGTTTCTTTCTTTCTTTTTTAATGCTTTACTGGAAAATAAATTTAAATTCTAACGTAATAAAATCAATTTAAAAATTTATCTTTTATTTGGATGCTTGGAGGGTTCATATTTATGTTCTTAATGTACATGAATATAAAACAATTTAAAATTTTATCGTTTAATTGGATGTTGCCCAAAAAATACTGTCACTGAAACTAATTTCAAAATAGTGCAGAGCAAGATGTTATTGAGAGAGACAACCACACTTTAGAATGCAAAAAATATGGAGAAAAATTAAAAATCCATAGAAAATAGCATGGAATGAAAATGAAAAAACACAGTCACAAGTGTGAAAAAAAAAGGGTGCAACAACAATACGAACATAAAGAGAAAATAAAAGTAATCGAAGCTGGGAAGGGTGGGCAAATGGGGCCTTGAGGCTATTGTCAAGGGTTAGCTACGTCTCGTCTGATATAAGATTCAGTGGGGGTGGGCAGTATTAACTGCACTTTAGATTTTAGAATAAAAAAAAGGGGGGGGGGGGAGTAAAAAAAAATCCATAGAAAATAGCATGAGATGAAAACAAAAAATGTACAATCACGCGTGTAAAAAAAAAAAAAAAAAAAAAAAAAAAGAAAGAAATCTAACACGTATGAAAATAAGGGAAAAATAGACAAGCAAAAGTAACCAAAGCTGGGGAAGGGGGCTTCGTGCTGGGAAGTAAAGTGTAAATCACTTTATGTCGCCTGTTAAAACAGACAGCTATAGGATTCATATAGTGAAAATTATTCCAAAAATCTCACCACTATATATCATCTAGACATTTTAATTTTTCTGTAACAAATTAGAATGATAAATACAGCTGTCCATAAATAAATGTGTGATTATTTGGCCATTGGTCATTTCTGTGGTTCTGTCTGTCATTACCATGTTCACAAATGTCATTACCGTGTTGCAATGAAAAATTAAAAAAATAATTTAAGCTGTAATTAAGTCAAACGATCTCTGCTGGTAATTTTTTTCTCTATAGCAGACATGGATAATTGCATTAATGTAAAAAAATCAGGAATTAAAACAATTTTTTTTTTTTTTCTGAAACCAATATTTACCATTATCTGAGAATGACCCATAAATTAGTACCTATGAACTTTTCGTGTTAACCGCTCAACAGGTGACGTTGCTACACAGTGATTTCTGCAGTTTAAGGAAAAGCTATATCTCACGTTCTATTGCGTATAATCAAACAAAATTTGATATGTGAGAAGGCCATTATGAGACATTATGCTGATTCAAGTTGGATCCTTGTAGGCCAATAGGTGGCGCTGCTATACTGGAAATTTTCTCGCTAAAGGAAAGGCTATATCTCAACTTGTATGGCATATAACCGTACGAAACTCGATATGTGAGATAACCATTATAAAAACGCATTTTTTAAGATGATATTTATAGACAATAAAATTGTCTTTCTTTAGATATTTAGTTTTAATTTTTTCTAAGATGAAAATCATTTGCATTCATCATGTTATATAATTTTATTAAATAATAGCTTTAATAAATTATTTGCCCTCAGTGAATTTGTATAGGAAAATATAGAAGAAAGTCTTATGGCGGCCTCAACATACTAGTTTCCATCGTAATTCAAGCTGATTAAAATCTCAAATCGTGATAAAATATTGTTTAAATCAAAACCCAGTCTACGACAGTTCTAGACTCCTTTCAACTCAGCCCTTGCCTTCTGGGCGTAATTTATTATTATCCTGGAAGCAAAATTCTATTTTGAGCTATATATTTGATAACGAAAAATAACTCATAACTCTTACAAAGACTATACATGTTTTGAATTCAAAAACATAAAGAAGTCCATAAATGCAAAGAAATGGATTTTCTTATAAATTAATCTCGGTACATTATCTCGTTTGATTTACACGTAGAGAATCCCTACATTCTTTTAGAATCCCTATATTCAAGTAGATAGAAAAATTGAAATATATCATTCTCAAGGATGAAACGCAATCTTGTTCATTTTTCTTTCAAGATATGCTACGAGTTTGAGTGATATAAACAGATAAAATTTAACACGTGCAGAGAATTTAAAATCTTTAAAAGATTGTAATTATTCTTTTATGTCTTACATTTTACTCACAGATTCATTTGAATATTTTTACATCATACACTATCCACCAGTAAGTATTTAAATAATTTCGAATTTAGACGTTATTTCAAATATGTAGAAAAATTCTCGAGGAATTATCTTGAAACTTTGGAAGTATGAAGAATATGTTACAATCATATATTTCACTAAAAGTTTTGTCCTGGAGAGGAAAAGAAGACCAGTAAAAACTAAACAAAAGTCAAAATATTTTTAATCACTCTGTAAAAAGTAATGCTTGAAATGTGTTTTGGATGTAGTATTTGATTATGATGCTTCATCTAATTATCTGTGTAAATTTGTATGAGGCTATCACATCTATTCATGGAGATATAACGGTTTCTTCAAAAAACTGTAGAAAAAAATTGCCACCATTCTAATTATAACCCGCAGGGTATTCAAACCAATGCAAAGCCATTTTTAGAAAACTTCGCATATTACACTATATACAAAATACTGCAATCAGAATGAAAAAATGAAAATTATCTTATGATATATGAGCATTTTTAATAAATAATTTTTAAGTACGCATGCTCAAGCTTTAACGAAATTTTATTTGTAAAATTTAACAGCCAAACGTATTGAGCTACTTAAATGAAAACCCAAAACCTGTATTATGTAAATTCAAAAAGTTGTGACTCAGATAAGCCAATATTTATTTACAACCAGAGAACACTGTATTACCATTGAATCGAAATAATAATATATTTAAAAAAACTTTTAAAACCCAAATTCTTAATGTATCGTATCACATAAATCTTTTCGAAGTTATGATTTTGCAAATTTTTTTGTATTAAGGTGAAATTTGCAGACTTCCATAAACCGATGCATTGCTATGATTGGTCATTAGTTATTGCTCTGGTTGTGCGCCATCTATTGGTCATTACAAACGTAAATATGCATAAAAACTTTTTTTTTTTTTTTGTAAATAACTGCATAATTGTTTTAGAATTATAAAAATATGCATACAATGTTGCTCCCTGCAAACAATTTTTTAATTTTGAGTTTTAAAAAATATTTTAAATATGTTTGTGTACTACTTTGTGAATTTATCGATGACTTAATTTTTATAAAACATTTTTATGTTTGAATACTAAATTTTTGTCTTAAATTTCAGCACTCGAACATAAAGAGGCTTCTTAAAAAAAATCTTCAAAAATTCTTAGGATACTGTGTAGTCAACGAAAAATTTTCTTTTATCAATTGACATCTTTTCTACTAATTATCTGCAAAAATCAACACTCCGGGGTATCGAACGCTCGACCACCGCGTTATTAACATGGCGCTCTAACCACCTGAGCCACGGAGAGACAAACGAAAAAGATTATATTTACCTTAAAATGGAGGCACATTTTTTATAAGCTTGAGATTCATTCTATCTCTCGTAACTTTTTCAATTTACACGATATTTGTTTGAAGTTTTTAAATAAGTAGTTCAATACTTTTGGCTATTAAATTTTTGAAAGTGAAGCTTTTTAAAAGCTTGCTCACTCGTACTTAAAAATTATTTAGTAAAAAAGCTCATATTTCGTACGATATTTAACAGTTTTGCATTTTGATTGCAGTATTATGTGTCTAATGCAGTTTTCCAAATTTCCTAAAAAATGACTTTGCATTGGGTTTAATCAGGGTTTAATGCCCTACGTGTTATAATTTTTAAAAAATGGCTTTTTTTTTTTTTTTTTCCTTTTCAATTTTTTTAAAGAAACTGTTATATTTCCATGAATATATCTGATAGCCTCATAAAAAATTATACAGATATTGAAAAGAATCCTCGTTATCGCATGCTACAGCCAAAATACATTTCAAGCATTATTTTTTACAGGTTGATCCAAAACATTTTGACAGTTTCTTAACTTTTTACTTGTCTTCTTTTTCACTTCAGGACAAAACTTTTGGTGAAATACATGAGGTGTAACATGTTCGTTATACTCCCAAAATTTCTAGATAATTTCTTCATAATTTTTTTAGATGTTGGATAAAACGTCTAAATTCGAAAGTGTCCAAGCACTTATTGGTAGGTAGTGTAGATGTATTGTGTATTAACAGTTCAAATAAAGCAGTTGATTACCATTGGTTTGCATTGTTAATTTGCGTGCAAATGGACACAATGTGGATATTATAATATGATGATGAACCTCTTCTTTTTAACACTTTCCAACAAAGGTGAATAAGTGTTTATGACTTCGAGTTTTCTGTCCGTCTGTCTGTCTGACCGCGTTCAAACTTCCGTAAATATTGATGGAATTTCTCGAAACGGATGTATGTTATTCAAGTTCACTATCGGGTGTTTCCTATTGAAAATTATATAAATACCACACTGGTTCGAGCATAGGGATACCCGAAAGCCTTCTTAATGGAATTTAAGTATGTTATTAATATGCACAAAAGAATGCTTTCTATAGAATAAAGTGTAGCTAGCAATAAGATATACAAGGCCACACAAAAATATTCAGTTACATTATGAGTTATTGTTGGAATTTTGCTGAAATTGTATTTTCCTTTGAACTAAGAGTTTTTAACACTTTCTAATATTTTTTAAGAGTGAATATGATTTGAATTTATGCATCTGTCTGACTGACTGTCCGCCTGTCTATCTTCTCCTGCTTCTCGCCTCCAGTGTTCGTAAATAATTTCAGATTTTCTTAAAAAATGATATATGTTATTCGAGTTCACTATGGAATAGTTCCTATTTAAAATAGCATTAATAGGCCCTGTACAATTACCTTCAGTAAAGGGACAACCAAAAAAATGCCAATGCATTGCGTTTTAGGAGAAATATATTTATATAAATCCATTTAAATAACTTTCTACTGCAAAAATCCTAATGAAATCGATATTTATTGCTAAAATAATGTTTTGTATAGAATATGCTAAGAATTCAGATTTACAGGCCTACACTAAAATATTCAGATACATTAATTGCTGTAATGGTAAATTGCTGGAATTGCATTTCCGTTTGTGTTAAGAATTTTTAACAATTTCCAACAATATTTAAGTGTTGAGTTAGTACATCTGTCATTGAGTTAGTACATCTGTCTGCCTTTCTGTCTTTCTATTTGTCCGTTGTGTGATAATGTAGGCAAAAAACATTGTAGGTTAACCGATTTTTTTTTTTTTTTTTTTTTTTTATCATGATGTATAAACCATAAGATACTTGTTGGAATACAGTGACATAGATTGTCAATAAAGATAGTGTTGTTTATGCAGATAAGTGAATTCGAAACATAACAATATGAAATGGAAAAGAATATAAAAGCTAGAACTAACTTTGATAAAACTAGGATCAGACCATAAATTTTACAAAATTACACATTTACTGAATAAAACAGCACTTACCATAAATATTTCTGAAAGCACAAACCTTGAGATACTTAAGAATATTGGATGAAGCTTCAGTGTTATGTTTTTGCAAGTTTTCAACCAAAAGTTCCGCGTTTCTGTTTATCAATTGAATTTTGGCTCTCAAATTTGGTGTGTAAAAAACTGGATTGAGCATTGTTCTCCGTTTCTTCCACAAGTTTCCGCCACTGTAAATAAGCGAAACAAAAATATTTGTAGCTACACTTCTTTAAAAAAAATCTGGAGTGACTCCACTCCCCTTTCCGAACATTAAGTAATTAACTTTTGTGTAGATAAAGTAAAGTAAGAGAGTTGTTAAATAAAAGAAAAATTTATAATAGGGTGTTTCAGTATTTTTCTCCATATAACATGATTTTTAATTTTTAATTTGTACTTTACACTTAAACAGGTTATCGCTTTCTAAAAATTGATTTTTTTAATTTTTAATATTTTATTTTAAAGTTGCAAAATGCTAATTATCACAATGTCAAATTTTGCATTTTTTAGCTTAAAAATGAAATATTAAAAATTAGGAAAATCAATTTTGAGAAAGCGATAACCTGTTTAACAACAAGTTCAAACTTTGAATAAGCACCATAAAATACAATAAACTCGCAACAATTGTTTCGGGTCGAAAGAACACACAACGGCAACACACCTGGTGCGTTGCCGCTTTGATTGCAGCACTCGTGCCTATTTTAATCGCCTGACGAAGGGTCATGTGTTCTTTCGACCCGAATAAATTACTGAAAGTTTATTGTATTTTATGGTGTTTATTCAAAGTTTTGTATTTATTACTTTAAAACGCAAATTCTGTGGTGTTTTCTTATTAACCTATTTAACAGTTGTGAAATTTCTAAACGTGAAAATGTAATTTAAAAATATTAGGACCTTGAATAAATTCTTGCTGTTTCCAAACCGATGACATTACCACGGTTACGTGCATATAAATTCAGATGGTGACGCATCTGCAAGGAAGTACTGTCGGTAAGCTTGAACTTCAGTGTATGTTAGTTCGTCACTGTATAAACAACGTCCCCCACCCACCCACCCACCCTCTTAGTTAAAAGATGTCGAGTTCTGTGCCAAGTAAAGAGTCTTTGCGGGAAATTTTATTGTACTATTTTATTCAAAAGAAATCTGCAGCTGAAGCATGGAGAATTCTTGTTGAAACTTACGGTGTGCATGCTCTGTCGGAAACGACAAACAGAAACTGTTTTCGACGCTTCGGAAAGGATGATTATGATCTTGGAGATAAATAATGCCGAAAAAGTTCGAAGACAAAGAATTGGGTGAATAAGTTAATGAAGACCGTATCAGACGGTAGTGTAACTTGCAAAACCTTTACGAGTGGATGATACGACTATAACAGTTTCAAAACTTTTGAAAGCATTAGGAATGGTCCAGAAGGAAAGACTTTTGGGGCCGTATAAAAAAAATAAATAAATAAGAAACAGCGAGAACTTATTATAGGTCCTAATATGTATTAGTTGATGATTTATAACGGAACAAGAATCCCCACAGATTAACATTGGTTTTAGCTTTCGGAGGCGATGAATAGAGACTCAATCAAATTAGGCAAGCATATTATAATTCATTGTCTTATGAATCTTGAGTCTAGATTGTTATGTTATGAGTGTAGTACTTAAAATTACTTTTTATAAATACGAAGAAAAATTTTTAAACATTACGGTCTATGGACTCAAATTATTTGAAGTTCATTTGGTAATGTTAAATTATTTAAAACAGATGAAAAACTGATATATGTTATATTGTTTTGCTGAAATACGATTATTATGAAAAATGTGTCTAATCAGGGCTTAACCAATAGGGAGGGGGTTATGAATACTACAGCCTCTCTCAGGTATTTCGAAATTAAATAAATTTTAATTCTTGACCATTGGAATAAACTGTGAAGTTAATATCAGTCCTTCGCAAACTCCCTTAGCCTCCCACAAATTCGTGTCTGGCTACGCTCCTGTAAGGACCCCCGAAACATTAAATAAAACAATATCATGTCTTATATAAGCAAGTTATCAGAAGTGTATGAAATTATTAAAATACTGTAGGTTATTTTTTCTTTTCTTTTCTATTAAACTTTAGAACCAGTTCTACCTTCTCGCTTGAAAGCAGCAGGGCCCCATACTCACTGACGGTCTACACTGAGAAAAAAATATATACCGCTTTCATCTAGAACGAATAAGTAACCATTTTCTGAATCCCTGAACTAGAAATGTAGATATCTAACTTATGCGTATAAGGTAAATAATTAACCTAGCTTGACGAAACGATCGAGAATTTCTAGTATACACTTTTCTAGCAGGTGAAACAACATTATAAATATTATGAAAGTTATGCATCCTTTGTATTGCAAGAAATTCTCGCTGATTTTCTAGAATTGGTTTATAAAACAAAAATATAGTTACTAAAACTTGTCTCTTTTGTTCGCATTTATTTGCAGAGATTTCTAAAGGAGATTGATCACCATAATATAGGAAAACAATCTAGAATTATATTAGAGGTTTTTAGAACTCGCTAGCAAAAGGTACTAGAATTTATAAGGATGACATGGAACTATTTTTACTACAGCCACAATTTAGATTCTAGATGTTAGTCACTTAATTATTTCTCAGTGTAAGAAAGGCGTAGCTCGGGCAGTATATATATCTATCAAAATGAATTTAATAGGAAAAAGCAAAACATAAAAAAATTAAGCAGAAGTCACAGCGTTCCTATATTTTTACGATCAAATTATTATACTCTCACCACAATTTTCAAATAGAAAATTTTTCTGAATGTTTTCATACTAAAATAGCATAAAAACTTACAAGAAAATTTTCTTTCTGAAAATTCTGGTAAAAGTACAATAAAATGACGTTAAAAATATAGGAAAGCTGCAACCCATGGATTTACTTTTTTAATACACACACGCACAAAAAAAAAAAAAAAAAAAAAAAAAAAAAAAAAAAAAATGCGCTAGATTATATAATAACAAGTGGGTACAAAATTTACAACTCTTTTTGCAGTAAATTTCGAGCTTGCTGAAAATATATGCGTGATTGAATTTTCAAAAACAAAAAAAAAAGTCAGGGAATTTAATGTGCTGTAAATTTGCCTAAAAAAAATAAAATAGTTACTATTGAGCAATCAGAAATCGAACTAGGGTTATTCGCGTTGGAGAAGAGAACCTTTTATATAATGTCGAATCATTTATTATATAGATACATATAATTCACATGCATTTTTCAACAAGGTTATATATTTCATGAACTATAAGGTTAAAAATATTTCATCTTAAATATTGATAAGTAACGATAAAACACGTGGCTCGGTGATTTCTTGTTAGAGTTCTCTTTAAAGCTCCATCAGTGTTGCTGCTGTTCTGCCCTCAAAGCAGGTAGACGGGAAGTGCCAGGTTCGATCCCGATTCGCACTCGTCGATATAGTTGTTCGAAATTTTCTGTGGTGGTCTTCCCTGAAAGTCGAGTGAATACGGGCTATTACTCCTTAGAAAGACTGTCCCCACGGAAAGCATCCACCCTTAGACTCAGGTCCTAGTGCAGACAACTAGCCTTAACTCGAACGCCAACACTAACATACCTCGCTTTAAAAAAAGATGGCCTGGTTAGATTTATGGTTCCTTAAATGCAGAGCCTGACTAAGGCAGGGGGCATACGGGGCATTTGCCCCGGGCCCCCATATCAGAGGGGGCCCGCAAAATCGAATAGAAAGTTTATTTTATGTTTCCTTCTTTAATGAACTTTTTTTAAACAAAATATCAGTACAGTGTAAATTCCGGCTTAACTGAGCCCCACCGTAATTGCGCAACTTTTGCTGAATTTTGCTGAATTCCATCCTAATGTCAGCAAGGGTATGATTTTTTCGCAGCTCGATGACAAAGTTAACAATCAGAAATAAAATGGACAGAACTATATTTCGTCTGATCATTGGAGTGGGGGGGGGGACTTTATAGCTATTTTAGGTTCTAGTCAATTTTCTTGTTATATATCTATAATGAGATGAAAAATTTAAATACCTCCATAACGTTCGGTTCTTCACTGCTAAAGTAATGAAGCAGAGGGGGGCCCCCAAAGAAATTTTTGCCCCGGGCCCCGGTTAGGCTAAGTCGGGCCCTGCTTAAATGTGACTATTTTATTTAATATGCATATTTTGTGAGAAAATTTACAGTATTTTATTCTGTAAATTTGCATCCGTTATATATATATATATATATCGTAAAAGAAAAATTATTTATTATAGCGTTCCTTGTTCTCTTAAAAACCTACAAAAACAATTATATTCAACAGAAAAAAACTTATCAATAATGCAAGATTTTGTGTTAGCTTTATAGAATAACAATAGAACTTAGAGATTATTTTATGGTATATACTTTAAAATTTCAGGAAAATAATATTACAACTGTGACTTCTTATTCGAGTAATAATACATATTTGGCTGCGGAGGAATAGCCCAGTGAATTAAGGAAATAGACTGACCTTGTAAGAAGGCTATTCATCAAAAACTCTTTAAACAAGTCAAAATTGTAGGGTTTGTTTACAGTAGTATTTTCATTACTGAAGACCTAAAAGACAAAAAGCAAATTTAATAGAAGTATTGAAACATAATAAAGTAAAATAAACATAAAAACAAGAATAACAATCAACACTTTAAATCTAAAATCTGTTACAGAATTTTAACTTCGCATTAAAATTACGTATATTAATCAATAGTTTTTCTTTTTTTTTTTTTTTTAAGTTACGCTTTTTAAAAATTTGAGGAAGTATAGGTGCATTTTTAATTAATTTCGTAAAACCTTAACTCATAATTGGTAAAAATTTTCATTTACATAACGAAATATTGGATTAACAGTTTCTGCAGTTTTTCAGTTTTATTTATCAGTGAAGATGTTATTTAGGACCCAAGAATATTTTATAAAGAAAAAATGTTTCTTAGAAATCATGCAAGTATTCCATAAACAAACTGGATCAAAAGTTATTAACTTTTTTTTTTCCTTTTTTTACGGTTTTAAAAAGTTGTGGCATTTTCAGACAGCCATGATATATGACATCAAATAAATTTTAGGAAATTTCTCTGTTGAAGTTGGAAATATAAATGTTTTCTTCATTTTGAAAGAATTTTATTTAAAATCAAGTAACGATCAATCAAAACACATTACCCCATGCGCTCACACACTTACACACACACATATAAATACGTGACAAATTTTCATACAATTATAAAATGTGCAACATTAGTCACTAATTACTTTCAATGAATTGAAGGTATTATTAGATTTCCCTCGAAAAAATATTTTTATAATGATATTTTAAATTTTTCTTGTCAAAATAATCTTTTAAAATCAACTTTTACAATTTGTTTAGGAGCTGCAAACATCAAATTCGTATCGATTCCAGGATTTGGATTAAAAAAAAATCCACAAGACAAAAATTATTGTCACATGTTGTTTAATATAGAAAATTGTCTAGTAATTAGCACACAGAGATAGACAGAATACCATATAGATTTAAAAAAAAAAAAAAAATTAAATATATTTAGTTTTAAACAGATTTTGTTCAGAAAATTACAAAATACGTAAATTCATTAAAATCATTTAAATAAAAATCGTACTATTAGTTCTTACCAATTTCCGCGAATGTTTTTGTCAACGACACGGAAAATAAGATAACGCCATATAGAATTACATAATTTTCATGCAACAAACAAACAGCTTTCTTGAATGGCAGTTGTACATATTTTTACTTTTGTTTTCCTTTTGTTAAGATAACAAAATAGCATGTAAATATACAGGGTGTTTCATAACTTCATATTTAAAAAATTAACTAGTGGTAAAACACATAAACGAGCAATTTTTGTCACAGAAAGCATGGTCGCAATGCTAATAGACAACCGCTAGATGACTCTTCAGATTGAATGCAATGGTTTAAGAACGTCAAAACCATAGATATAGTAATATATATAGATCTATCATCCCCATGTTATCGAGCAAAAAATGTTGATGCCGAAAAAAAGTTCTAAAATCAGCCATTAGAGAGTATTGAAAAAAAGAATAAAAAGAAAAATGAATTTGAAACAGTATCTGGAGTTTTTCATTCACCTTAAGTAAATAAATTATTCATAAATTTTATTTACTAAATTATCTGTGTGTATTCCCGTATGTGATTTACTCGGGGAAAGGCAGCCATTAGACTGACTTTTCCCGAAAAAAAAGGTATAACTTTTTCCCTCTCGCTGACCAATCTATGTCTTATTACTATATTTATGGTCAAAACTAGCGAATGAATCGTAGTTCTAACTATTATTCTGTTGTAACTTAATCGAAAACAATTATCTTTCACTGCAAACGATTTTTATGTACTTGTGGCAACAGTTTTTAACGCTGTATTCTAGTTGATAGAATTTTGGCTAAAAAATAGTAGAAATTATAAGAGCTTGGGACAAATTCTAGCATAAAGTAGTGTTTCTTTCTTTTTTTTTTTTTCTTATTTCGTTTTCTTTTCTTCTTCTTCTTTTTTTTTTTTTTTTTTTTTTTTTTTTTTACACCAATCATTGTTTTTTCTATCAGGGATGGATAAAGGAATGGCTGCGTTTACAAATCAGGAAAAGGTGGACATGCATTTTATGTACAGTGCTGCTGACGGTAATGTTCTGAAAGCCAGAGACTTTACAAAAAGCGTTTCCCGACGAGACTCTATTCAGTCTGAAGCACCCTCTATCGGCTCATTACTTGCGTTCCGAACAGGCTTTGTCTCACAGAAATTGCGTTTTTAGATGTGTTCTATCACCCATTAAACTTTTTACCAGTTCTAAAACATCCTGTATATTTTTATACTTTATTTTATATCAGGAATTCATTTTTTTCCACGGCATTTTTTCCACAGAAAAGATTTATAATGTATTATTTTCTATTTTACCATGTTTTTATTAACTTCTATTCTTGTTCGTTTGTTTGTGTGTTTGTTTGGCCGGTACAAATCTTGCAATCTATTTTTAACTAACTTCCCTACTAGCTAGACATTTGAAACTTTCACAGTAGCTCAGAACCCGATGACAACACAATACTTCGAAGCCAAATTTTCGAATAGTTTTCTTCTAATTAATTAAAATAAGAAAATGATAAGCTCCTAATAGCAATAAAAATAGTCATTGAAATATTAGCTATAACTTAATTGTTGCCAAAAAAAATTTACGAGTTCATTTTCTTTCGACATAAAAATAAATACATTTAATTAAACGTGAGCGTTAAAAAATTATAAAAAGTTAAATTATGCATCTGGCAAAAATTAACGTCATTATCATTTTAAAGATTTTCAACACATTGGTAAAACGCTAATCTAGTTCATGATGCAAATATATGTTGTTCTGAAAGGATTAATATTTTATTTTTAAAACCAACTTTTTTTTTATTCAAATTTCCTGTAACTCTTTAACCAATCACATTAAAAGTCCATTTTTGGAATATCGATAATAAGGATTTTCTCGCCAAAAGTAGCCAAAAAAGTCGCCAAGGGGACAAATTTGGCGCCAAATCCATTACCTGCCTATTGGAGCTTTTAATGCGTTTTAAAGGGAAAATTAATCTATTTTAACGCGAAAAAGAGCTGGAAATGCAGAAAATTGACATTTTATCAACTTACTAAGCCTCTTTGAAAGAATTTATGCAAAAATAAATACAATTATTTACAATTTCGTAACAATACGCATTGATTAAGTGATAATGTAGTTAGTTCTATAGCTATGATTCAACAGAAAATTTAAAAACATGGTTTATAAAAAGTTTTTTATCTTATAATTATTTAATTCAGCTTCAACTGTTTTCATATGATTTTCATCTCAGACAATTTTAAATTATCTTTTTCTCATTTTCTTCATTGATTTTCCTATTTTTATACCAGTTTTACCTTAGATTCGTTTTCATTTGCTTGTTAATGAAACTGATATTTTTTTATATAATCATTTTCGTTAACCACAGCACTAGTTCGTAAGTTATGGGAACAGTTCAAATGCTTAAAAATTCATATCACGATCTTATTATTGTCTTGATGTACACAAAATGAATCTTAACTCATACATTTTAGCACTCTGAAGACGAAAGTTTACTACATCACACAATTTTATTAGCATTAAATGTTAAAATGCTTTTTCAGCTTCTAGTTTAATTGAGGTATCTAATATACAAATGAGTTCATTGCTATTGAATATATATATATATATATATATATATATATATATTTTAATCTTTTAAACTCTCTTTCAACTATATATGCAACGGAAATATTTTTTTGGAATCAAATTTTCGAAACTATGTTTTTGAAATATTTACATGTTTTCAGGTCCTCTAAATCCAGAAAAATTAAGTTTTTAGCGGTTGATCTTGATGTCTGTGTATCTTTGTGTGCTTATGCAAATGTAAGTCTGTTATTAGCATAACTCAAAAACAAATATCAACAAGAATTCCAAACTCAGTATTTTGAATCTATATTAAGCATAAATCTTTTGTTGATATCTGTTTTTGAGTTATAAGCGTAATTCAAAAACAAATATCAACAAGAAATCCAAACTCAGCATTTTGAATCTGTATTAAGCATAAATCTCGTTCATATTTGTTTCTGAGTTATAAGCATAACTGAAAAATAAATTTCAACAATAATTCCAAACTCAGCATTTTGGATCCGTAATACATAGGGATGCTAGTTAAAACGTTTTATTGAGATCAAATAAAGGGTTCAAGTACAATGAAATACAAAACAATTCAAATATGCATCGTCCATGGGAGAATATTCTCATTGGCCAATAACCCCTTTAACCCATTGGCCCGTGCACCATTAGCGGAGACTGCCGTACCAACAACTAACGGAGATCGTACGACATGAGGTCGCATCGTTGGTATGCGAGAGGGTGGATTTTCGTATCGAGAAATCGCAGCCCGCACGCAGTGTAATGCCACAACAGCGATGCGTGTTCGGAAGAAATGAGCAGAGGAGAATCAAACCAGCCGAAACATGGCAGTGAGGCACGCAATAGAACAACGGCACGAGACGACAGACACCTCATCCGCATGGCTGTGACGGACCGTACAGCATCCTCTCGTATGTTAGCACAATGTTAGAGCACGGCTACAGGTGTTTTGTTGTCTAGCTCCACGGTTCGTCACCGTTTGCTGCAGCATGAAATGCGTGCAATGGTTCCTCTACGCAGGATTCCCTCTCGCTGAATCACAGACGCCTCCGACTTCAATGGGCTCAACAACACGGCACGTAGCGTGCCCAGTGCAGCAAATTGTTTTCTCCGATGAATCTCGCTACAATCTGGAGTACAATGATGGAAGAGTACACGTCAGACGTTACAGAGGAGAACGTCTGCTCCCACAGTGTGTTATCCAGTGTCAAACTGCACAAACGCCTAGCATCATGGTGTGGGGAGCTATTGGGTATAACTGTCGATCCCATCTAATGCACATTTCGGGGAACCTCAACAGTGATCGTTACATAAGGCAAATTTTGGCGCCAGAGGTCCTTCCCATTCTTCGACGCATTCCGGGTGCTGTATTTAAGCAGGCTAATGTCCGTGCTCATGTTTCTCAGACTGCGCAAGCCTTCTTCAGTGCACAACAGGTTTTGCTTCTTCCATGGCCGGCTCATTCTCCGGATATGTCGCCCATCGAGCATGTCTGGGATTTCATTGGTCGGCGACTCGCTCGTGCAACTGGTGGGACGCTCAGTAAGATTGAGCTTTGATGTCAAGTTGAAGCCATCTGGAATGCCAAGGATTACATTCAGAACCTGTATGATTCAATGTCACGACGTGAACAGGCTCTCATCGCTCAGTGTGGCGGACACATAAAGTACTGATTCCAGACGTTCTTTATGTTTTTTTGTCTTGTACAATTGATCATTTTTTTTGTACTACTATCAGTAATATGTGCAATAAATTTCATTAATTTCTGACAATTCTTTCATTAAGTTACAATTTTCACAAACATGAGTGTATATTCAGAAATTTTAATTCATCAACCTGGAAATTAATTTTTGATAGAATGGAGTAGAAGGCTGATTTTTACCAACTATGTGAAAAATACCAAAGCCGGGAATCGAACCCCGGGCCTTCCGCTTAACGCGCGGATGCTCTAACCACTGAGCTACCCTGGCTGATAACCAGCTCGGCACATCTCACATAATTTACGTTGGCAAGGTCACCGAGTCTGCATTAAAGCAGCTATATCAAGTGACAAATTTAAACATGGCATAACTCCAAACGGCCACGAAATTTCAATTCAGAAATTTTAATTCATCAACCTGGAAATTAATTTTTTTTTTAATTAATTAATTTAAAAATTAATTTCCAGGTTGATGAATTAAAATTTCTGAATTGAAATTTCGTGGCCGTTTGGAGTTATGCCATGTTTAAATTTGTCACTTGATATAGCTGCTTTAATGCAGACTCGGTGACCTTGCCAACGTAAATTATGTGAGAAGTGCTGAGCTGGTTATCAGCCAGGGTAGCTCAGTGGTTAGAGCATCCGCGCGTTAAGCGGAAGGCCCGGGGTTCGATTCCCGGCTCTGGTATTTTTCACATAGTTGGTAAAAATCAGCCTTCTACTCCATTCTATCAAAAAAAAAAAAAAAAATGAGTGTATATATAACATTACAAAAAGCTTAAAAATATACACAATTTTGTACAATTGAATAAAAATTCCAAAAAATTCAAATTGAACAGTTACAAAATTAGACTCTTTATATGGATTTACTCATAAAAAATTTTCGAATAAGGAAATGTACCACATTCTCTAATAAAGTGATGAACTATCTTATGCAATAAAATTTATTTTAACTAAAGCGCAGCGGTATTGTAGTAGTTGTGTTTTTCCCTTTTCTGTGAAAAGAGATATTTCAATCGCTTGAGATAAAAAGTTTCTGTATTCAACATGATCTTCAGTGGATCATAAAGAATTTTCGCAGAATATGGCCAACGCATTCAGACGAACTTTTTACTTTCATCTATATGTATATATTGCGAAAGCATTGGATTTGTGAAAATTTTCAAACTCCAGTTTTCGATGGATTTACACGTTTTGGGATGCACTGAACACGTTTCGACTGTTTTTAGAAAATGTCTGTCTGTCAGTCTATCTGTCTGTGTGTCTGTGTGTGTGTATCACAAATTTTGTGGACGCTGTATCTCACGAATCAATGATCGAAATTTAACCAAACTTGGTATTTAGTTGGAGCCTGACATAAACTGGTTTTAAAATTAATTTATTTTTAAATTAATATGAATTATTGATAATAATAGTAGTAAACTAGGGGGGGGGGAGTTTGTGCACGTGGAAGCATCGCTTCCCGCCCTGGGAGTAGTACCCCCGGGGATGTAAATTTTCAATATGGGTATCTTTCGAAAGATCTCGTCAATTCCTTTAAAACGAATGGTTGAACCATAGATCTGTAATAATTTAAAACAAGGTTATTGATTTTTTATTTATTTATTTTTTTTTTTTTTCATTTTTTAACGAAAAAAAAAAATTTTTTTTAATCGTATTTCTTTTGATATTGGCAAAAAATTGATTTTCTTTTGGAATTTAGTGATATAATTCTGTCAGATAAAAATCGCCTGCATTTGTAATGGAAAATAATTTAATAATTTAATAAATAATTTGAATTGCAAGAATTTTGTGTAAAATTATATAGAAGAAAGTCTTGTGGTGCCCACATCATACTAGTTTACATTTGACTATGTTAAGAATTTTTTATTTAGTTATTGGCCACTTCGTTTTAGTCATCTTTGACTCGGTCTCTATGTTCTTTGCCCTTGATCCCTTAGTCTCCCCCCCCTCCTTCCCAATTTAGAAGTTTGATGTAAATTGTCAAAAACTTTCATAATAATAATTTTTAAAAAAAAGTTACAAACGTTTGTTTTTAAATTAAATATTTCGAGAGAAATATTGTGTTTCATAAAAGTACAATCCTCTCTCTCTCTTCACACTTTTTAAAAGGAAAGTGCTTGAATGACAAATAAAATATCCCCCCCCCCACACATCTCCGGATTTTTGTTTCGTCAGCACCCATGCTGTTAGCGATTCAGACTGAGATTGATGAATCCATAAATCATCTTTTTGATTGAAACAGAAATTCAGTTCTAAATGTTAATTTAAAAAGCATATTCGTGAGAAACTTTTCTGGAAAAAACGGATTTATTTTGTTTTATTTTATTTTATTCATTTATTTTTTAATTGTGTCCTTGAATTTATCTACGAAGAAACAGATAAATATATAAGTCCAGTTTTAGAGCTGAAACCCTCTGATGATTTCAGTCAAACAAAGCATTCACCTGAGAGGAAATGAAAATAAAATAAAAGATACTCTACAGAATGGAGAAGTTTCATGGCGCAATTTTGATGAGTGATTATATAGAAATTATTAAACTTTAATATTATTGTCCAACAAATAAATTTAATAGAACTCCAAATTTTCGAAAAATAATGCCTGGAGATTGACTTTTTTTCCTCTTTTGATTCTGAATCTTTTGCTTTTATCTACCATTGTTGATTATTTTTTCGATTTCCACCATACAGTCATATTCGATTCCTAACCTATCGAACTCCGCACTCATTGACACTTTCGATTTAACTGTTTCATCTCAACTTTACTTTTTTCTGTTCAACAGGTACGAACATCTCAACTCTACTCGAACAGAAACCAAAAATGAACAGTTTATTCTTCTTTTACCCGCACGGTAGCTTGCATGCTATCTTCCGCATTATTATTTTCGCAGTTATTACTTTACATTATTATTGTTTATTACTAAATCGCAATGTTTCATCGCACCTTATGTTGACAACGCATTTAAATCTGTGTTTATGTTTAATATAGTTTTGTTTTGTGAGTGAAAGAACGAGTGTCTTTATTATTATCTTCCCATCACATCAAATTATACAACATTTTCTGGAGGCACCGGTGAGATTTTTGGTGAACATGTGTGAATTTTCGCTAGCTTACAAATTTGGATATCCAAGCGCAGCTATTAAGGAATAAAACAGATAAGTACTTATTTTCCTATTTTACAAGTTTGACTTTGGTTTTTCGCATTACTCCATTACGTAGTAATGGCAAGCAAAAAGAACAATGACGATGACAGTAATGAAACTGTTGCTTTAGAAGATGCTGAAAAAATAGCAAAACATTATCGAGGCAGAGCGAAATCTGCGCTTACTAGAATTATGAATTTCATAAATAATGAAAATCAAATTTTTCAAAAACATGATCTCTTAAATAAACTTGAAAAGATTGAAATTATTTATTCTGATTTTGATAAAGCCGATTCTGAATTACCTGATGAAATTTCAGAAATAGAAGAATTTGAATTGAAATATTATGAAACCAAAGCCAAGCTTCAACAAAAACTTGAAAATTTATCTGTAAACATGCAAACAAATATTTTAAATTTTCAAAATCCCCCCATTAATACAAGTACCATATCTAGTAATTTTCGGTTGCCTAAATTAAATATTTGTCCGTTTTCTGGAAATTATAAAGATTGGATGTCTTTTAAGGATTTGTATATATCATTAGTTCATGAAAATGTTAATTTATGTAATGTACAAAAATTTCAATACCTAAAGGGTTTATTAAAAGACGAACCGGCTTCTATTATTAAACACATTCCAATGTCTGAGAATAGTTATCTAGAAGCCTGGGAAAAATTACTTACTAGGTATGATAAGAAAAAACAAATTATTTCTGCACTTATTAAAACCTTTATGGATCAACCAACTGTAAGTCATGCTACTGCATATAACTTACGTAAGATAGCAGATACTTCGGATGAAGTAATTAGGGGATTAAAAACTATTGACACTAAAGCTACTGAAAGAGATGTATGGTTAATTTATATTTTATTACAAAAACTTGACCATAAATCACGTGAAGAATGGGCACAATATTCCGCAAAAATTGATTTTCCTACTTTAGAGATCTTTTTACAATTTATTAATGATAAATGTGCATCTATGGAATTATGTAATGAAAATGAGAGTAAAGAGAATGAGTATAAACAAAATAAGGATAAACAATTTAAGTTATCTAAGTTTCATTCTAACGTTAATTACAAATGCATTTTATGTAAAAACAATAATCATTTCTTGTTCAAATGCTTTAAATTTAAAGAACTTTCTGTTAAGGATAGAAAACAATTTGTTAGAAAGAACTCATTATGCAGCAATTGTTTATCTAATAAACACTCTATCGCTCAATGTAATTCCACTTATACCTGTCATTTTTGTAATGCAAAATATCATTCTAGTATATGCGATAATAATTTGAAAACTTATACAGCTTCGGATTCATCTGCTGGTAATAATTTTGAAAACTCTGAGAATCGTACAGAGCCATCTGGCATATCTCAATTCCAAACAAGTACTCATAACCATTCTATACAAACATCTTTCGCTTTACTTCCTACAGCTAGCGCTTATATTTATGATTCAATGGGTCAGAGACATGTGCTAAAAATTTTATGCGATTCAGGCTCTGAAAGTTCTTTTATCACTGAATCATGTATGAGTATTTTAGGTTATGAGAGAAAAAATGCAAGATTTCCCGTCAAAGGGTTGGCAAATTCAAAGATTGCAATAACTAAAGGTTATACAGACATTAATTCAATTTCCATTCACGATTCCGATGTCAAGTTATCCATGCGAGTTTTTATATTAGATAAATTAACAGCTCCATTGCCATCAGAGAAAATAAACAAGAAACATTTTTCGCATTTAAAAAATATGCAACTGGCCGATCCCAAATTTGAAATTCCAAGTAAAATTGATATGATTTTGGGATCTGATTATTTTTTTTCTATTTTACTTCCTGGTCAAACAATTTGTACTGAGAATGGTTTAATTGCTCAAAATTCAATTTTTGGTTTTCTCGTATCCGGAAAATTACCTGAATCTCAGACAAAATCTAATTCGATTTCAAATTTACATATTTACGAAACTAATATTGATAGTGAGTTAAAACGTTTTTGGGAATTAGAAGAAGTTTTTAATCCAAGTGAGAAGTTACTTTCACCCGAGGAACAGTTTGTGGAGTCACATTTTCAGGAAAATTATTCAATTAATCCAGAAGGCCGTTTTGTGGTGAAACTACCATTTTATAAATGCAAATCTGAATTATGCAATACAAAACCCGCTGCACTTTCCCGATTATATGCAATGGAGAGGAAATTTTCTGAAAATCCGGAATTCGAACAACAATATAAAGATTTTTTATATGAATACGAACAATTAGGACACATGGAGGTAATTACTCAGAATTCACTAAATATTTCTCAAAGGGAACAATATTTCCTACCTCATCACGCAGTTATTAAACCTTCTAGCACTACCACTAAATTAAGAGTCGTTTTTGACGGTTCCTGTAAAACTTCTGATGGTAAATCATTAAATTCAGTTTTAGGTGTTGGCCCTAAATTACAACGAGACATTTTTGAGATCTTACTTAATTTTCGATTACCGGAGATAGTTTTTTCTGCAGACGTGGAGAAAATGTACCGCCAGGTTTTAATTTCTGAGGACGATCAAAATTATCAAAAAATCCTTTGGAGATACAACCCTAATGAGGAAATAAAGGAATATAAATTGAAGACAGTTACATATGGCCTTGCTCCAGCATCCTTTTTGGCCACTAGGTGCATTAAGCAAATCGCTCTAGATTATAATCAAAATACACACGTCTCGCGTACTTTGTTAAAAGATATATATATGGATGACTTGATATCTGGTTCAAACTCAGTTAATAGCGCAATATCAATTGCTAAGGAAACTGCTAATGTTTTGGAAGAACATGGGTTTCATTTGAGAAAGTGGAATTCCAATTCGAATGAATTCCTTGCGGAATTTCGAGAAAATTGCATCACAGATACAGACTTTAAAATAATACCAAACAACAATGAAAGTTCTAAAGTTCTAGGGCTTTACTGGAACTCTTTAGCAGATACATTTATTTTCAAAACCGCACTTACTCTCAAACCACCACTAACAAAAAGACGCATTTTGTCTGAATCCGCACGCATTTTTGACCCTCTAGGATTAATTTCACCTTGTACAGTAGTGTTAAAAATATTTTATCAAAAGCTATGGTTGACAAAAGGAGACTGGGATTCTCCTATTCCGCAACAATTTGAAGAGGAGCTCATTAAATATGAGAATTCATTCAATAAAATTAGCCAATTTTCTGTTCCTAGATGCGTCACGCTTTCATCCGATAGTACATTTGAATTACATGGTTTCAGCGATGCGTCAACACATGCTTACGCCGCTGCAATCTATTGTCGACAGACTCATGATAACAAATCAAAAGTCTCACTCTTAGTTGCCAAAACTAAAGTAGCTCCTATCAAGCAAATTTCCGTTCCTAAATTGGAACTTTGTGGTGCTTATTTATTATCTAAGTTATTTTGTTCAGTCATAAAAATATTAGAAAATTATAATTTTGACATTTACGCATGGACAGATTCAACAGTTGTTCTTTCTTGGTTATCCGCACATCCACGTAAGTGGAAAACTTTTGTTGCAAATAGAACTTCACAAATATTAGATGTTCTTCCCACAAAACATTGGAGACACGTTCCATCCAAAGAAAACCCCGCTGATATCGCTTCTCGGGGCATCGATCCTAAAAGTTTACCTGAATGCAACTTGTGGTGGAATGGCCCAAGTTGGCTACTTTTGGATCCTACACATTGGCCAAATGACGCACCTAAGTCCAAGGAAATCGAGTATCAAATTTCGGCTGAAAAGAAAACTGATCCCATTTTGTCTTACCATATTGATACATCTAATGATCTTTATGATCAACTATTCAATAAATTTTCTTCATTTTTTAAAATCAAACGCATTCTGGCATATTGCCTAAGATTCATAAATAACTGCAAGTCAGCAAGTAAAGTTCATGTCTCAACAGATGATTCTTACTCCCCTCTTACATGTAGGGAAGCTAAACACGCCGAAGAGAACATCATTCGATGGGTACAAAATAAATACTTTCACGAAGACTTAAAACGCATCAAGAATCAAAACATTTTGTCTAGAAAAAGTCCTTTACACTCTCTACATCCATTCATTGACCAGAACGGTCTGTTACGGGTGGGAGGTCGCTTACAAAACGCCCAATTATCATTTAACGAAAAGCATCCGGTAATATTGCCGTCTAAACACAAATTGAGCGACCTTATTATACAAGAGAAACATATTGCACACTTGCATGCAGGACCATCATTGTTATCCCACATTATAAAACAGGCATATTGGATCATTGGTGGAAAAAGATTAATCAATAAGCTTGTTAATAAATGCTTGAAATGCTTCCGTTTCAAAGCTACTTCTACACCCCAGCTCATGGGAAACTTACCACCACATCGAGTAAATCTCGAGCGACCTTTCTTTGCATGTGGTGTGGACTATGCTGGTCCAATGTATATAAAATTTAACAAGGGTCGTGGCTCTAAAACAACAAAAGGATACATAGCTTTATTCATTTGCCTTGCTACAAAAGCAGTACACATCGAAGCTGTCAGCGATTTGACGACTGACGCATTTATAGCTGCCTTACGACGTTTCAGTGCTAGACGTGGTTCACCTAGTCATATTTACAGTGATAACGCAACCAATTTTGTTGGTGCTAAAAGGAAACTCGATGAAATAAAACAAATATTGTCTTTACCAAGAAATGAATGCGTAGCACATTATTTAACACAAGCCGCAATAGAGTGGCATTTTATTCCTCCCGCATCACCTCATTTCGGAGGAATTTGGGAAGCTGCAGTACGATCCTGTAAATTTCACATTAAACGAGTAATCGGTGATACGCGGTTGACATTTGAGGAACTGAGCACTTTATTAACCCAAATAGAATCCTTATTAAATTCACGTCCTCTCTTTAAAAGTACTGATTCTGATACAGACTCTATTAATGTTCTCACCCCATCACATTTTCTTACAGGTGATGTCATGCTTTCACCTGCAGACGAGCCATTGTCTTGTGGCAGGAATCTCAAGAACCGATGGCAAATGGTACAAAAATTGAGACGAGATATTTCTAGAGCTTGGAAAAAGGAGTATCTCAGCTCCTTACAATCAAGGAATAAGTGGCAACATCCTGCATCGAATATCAAGGAAGGAGAAATAGTGATTATTATGGACAACAGCTGCTCACCTTTATCCTGGCCAATAGGTCGAATTACAAAGGTTCACTCCGGTACCGACGGACTGGTAAGAGTGGTCTCCATAAAAACTAAAGACTGTGTTATTAAAAGAACAGTTAACAAAATTGCTGTTCTCCCTTTATATCAGGACTAGCGCCCTGATAGGGTGGGAGTCATGTTCGATTTCCACCATACAGTCATATTCGATTCCTAACCTATCGAACTCCGCACTCATTGACACTTTCGATTTAACTGTTTCATCTCAACTTTACTTTTTTCTGTTCAACAGGTACGAACATCTCAACTCTACTCGAACAGAAACCAAAAATGAACAGTTTATTCTTCTTTTACCCGCACGGTAGCTTGCATGCTATCTTCCGCATTATTATTTTCGCAGTTATTACTTTACATTATTATTGTTTATTACTAAATCGCAATGTTTCATCGCACCTTATGTTGACAACGCATTTAAATCTGTGTTTATGTTTAATATAGTTTTGTTTTGTGAGTGAAAGAACGAGTGTCTTTATTATTATCTTCCCATCACATCAAATTATACAACATTTTCTGGAGGCACCGGTGAGATTTTTGGTGAACATGTGTGAATTTTCGCTAGCTTACAAATTTGGATATCCAAGCGCAGCTATTAAGGAATAAAACAGATAAGTACTTATTTTCCTATTTTACAAGTTTGACTTTGGTTTTTCGCATTACTCCATTACGTAGTAATGGCAAGCAAAAAGAACAATGACGATGACAGTAATGAAACTGTTGCTTTAGAAGATGCTGAAAAAATAGCAAAACATTATCGAGGCAGAGCGAAATCTGCGCTTACTAGAATTATGAATTTCATAAATAATGAAAATCAAATTTTTCAAAAACATGATCTCTTAAATAAACTTGAAAAGATTGAAATTATTTATTCTGATTTTGATAAAGCCGATTCTGAATTACCTGATGAAATTTCAGAAATAGAAGAATTTGAATTGAAATATTATGAAACCAAAGCCAAGCTTCAACAAAAACTTGAAAATTTATCTGTAAACATGCAAACAAATATTTTAAATTTTCAAAATCCCCCCATTAATACAAGTACCATATCTAGTAATTTTCGGTTGCCTAAATTAAATATTTGTCCGTTTTCTGGAAATTATAAAGATTGGATGTCTTTTAAGGATTTGTATATATCATTAGTTCATGAAAATGTTAATTTATGTAATGTACAAAAATTTCAATACCTAAAGGGTTTATTAAAAGACGAACCGGCTTCTATTATTAAACACATTCCAATGTCTGAGAATAGTTATCTAGAAGCCTGGGAAAAATTACTTACTAGGTATGATAAGAAAAAACAAATTATTTCTGCACTTATTAAAACCTTTATGGATCAACCAACTGTAAGTCATGCTACTGCATATAACTTACGTAAGATAGCAGATACTTCGGATGAAGTAATTAGGGGATTAAAAACTATTGACACTAAAGCTACTGAAAGAGATGTATGGTTAATTTATATTTTATTACAAAAACTTGACCATAAATCACGTGAAGAATGGGCACAATATTCCGCAAAAATTGATTTTCCTACTTTAGAGATCTTTTTACAATTTATTAATGATAAATGTGCATCTATGGAATTATGTAATGAAAATGAGAGTAAAGAGAATGAGTATAAACAAAATAAGGATAAACAATTTAAGTTATCTAAGTTTCATTCTAACGTTAATTACAAATGCATTTTATGTAAAAACAATAATCATTTCTTGTTCAAATGCTTTAAATTTAAAGAACTTTCTGTTAAGGATAGAAAACAATTTGTTAGAAAGAACTCATTATGCAGCAATTGTTTATCTAATAAACACTCTATCGCTCAATGTAATTCCACTTATACCTGTCATTTTTGTAATGCAAAATATCATTCTAGTATATGCGATAATAATTTGAAAACTTATACAGCTTCGGATTCATCTGCTGGTAATAATTTTGAAAACTCTGAGAATCGTACAGAGCCATCTGGCATATCTCAATTCCAAACAAGTACTCATAACCATTCTATACAAACATCTTTCGCTTTACTTCCTACAGCTAGCGCTTATATTTATGATTCAATGGGTCAGAGACATGTGCTAAAAATTTTATGCGATTCAGGCTCTGAAAGTTCTTTTATCACTGAATCATGTATGAGTATTTTAGGTTATGAGAGAAAAAATGCAAGATTTCCCGTCAAAGGGTTGGCAAATTCAAAGATTGCAATAACTAAAGGTTATACAGACATTAATTCAATTTCCATTCACGATTCCGATGTCAAGTTATCCATGCGAGTTTTTATATTAGATAAATTAACAGCTCCATTGCCATCAGAGAAAATAAACAAGAAACATTTTTCGCATTTAAAAAATATGCAACTGGCCGATCCCAAATTTGAAATTCCAAGTAAAATTGATATGATTTTGGGATCTGATTATTTTTTTTCTATTTTACTTCCTGGTCAAACAATTTGTACTGAGAATGGTTTAATTGCTCAAAATTCAATTTTTGGTTTTCTCGTATCCGGAAAATTACCTGAATCTCAGACAAAATCTAATTCGATTTCAAATTTACATATTTACGAAACTAATATTGATAGTGAGTTAAAACGTTTTTGGGAATTAGAAGAAGTTTTTAATCCAAGTGAGAAGTTACTTTCACCCGAGGAACAGTTTGTGGAGTCACATTTTCAGGAAAATTATTCAATTAATCCAGAAGGCCGTTTTGTGGTGAAACTACCATTTTATAAATGCAAATCTGAATTATGCAATACAAAACCCGCTGCACTTTCCCGATTATATGCAATGGAGAGGAAATTTTCTGAAAATCCGGAATTCGAACAACAATATAAAGATTTTTTATATGAATACGAACAATTAGGACACATGGAGGTAATTACTCAGAATTCACTAAATATTTCTCAAAGGGAACAATATTTCCTACCTCATCACGCAGTTATTAAACCTTCTAGCACTACCACTAAATTAAGAGTCGTTTTTGACGGTTCCTGTAAAACTTCTGATGGTAAATCATTAAATTCAGTTTTAGGTGTTGGCCCTAAATTACAACGAGACATTTTTGAGATCTTACTTAATTTTCGATTACCGGAGATAGTTTTTTCTGCAGACGTGGAGAAAATGTACCGCCAGGTTTTAATTTCTGAGGACGATCAAAATTATCAAAAAATCCTTTGGAGATACAACCCTAATGAGGAAATAAAGGAATATAAATTGAAGACAGTTACATATGGCCTTGCTCCAGCATCCTTTTTGGCCACTAGGTGCATTAAGCAAATCGCTCTAGATTATAATCAAAATACACACGTCTCGCGTACTTTGTTAAAAGATATATATATGGATGACTTGATATCTGGTTCAAACTCAGTTAATAGCGCAATATCAATTGCTAAGGAAACTGCTAATGTTTTGGAAGAACATGGGTTTCATTTGAGAAAGTGGAATTCCAATTCGAATGAATTCCTTGCGGAATTTCGAGAAAATTGCATCACAGATACAGACTTTAAAATAATACCAAACAACAATGAAAGTTCTAAAGTTCTAGGGCTTTACTGGAACTCTTTAGCAGATACATTTATTTTCAAAACCGCACTTACTCTCAAACCACCACTAACAAAAAGACGCATTTTGTCTGAATCCGCACGCATTTTTGACCCTCTAGGATTAATTTCACCTTGTACAGTAGTGTTAAAAATATTTTATCAAAAGCTATGGTTGACAAAAGGAGACTGGGATTCTCCTATTCCGCAACAATTTGAAGAGGAGCTCATTAAATATGAGAATTCATTCAATAAAATTAGCCAATTTTCTGTTCCTAGATGCGTCACGCTTTCATCCGATAGTACATTTGAATTACATGGTTTCAGCGATGCGTCAACACATGCTTACGCCGCTGCAATCTATTGTCGACAGACTCATGATAACAAATCAAAAGTCTCACTCTTAGTTGCCAAAACTAAAGTAGCTCCTATCAAGCAAATTTCCGTTCCTAAATTGGAACTTTGTGGTGCTTATTTATTATCTAAGTTATTTTGTTCAGTCATAAAAATATTAGAAAATTATAATTTTGACATTTACGCATGGACAGATTCAACAGTTGTTCTTTCTTGGTTATCCGCACATCCACGTAAGTGGAAAACTTTTGTTGCAAATAGAACTTCACAAATATTAGATGTTCTTCCCACAAAACATTGGAGACACGTTCCATCCAAAGAAAACCCCGCTGATATCGCTTCTCGGGGCATCGATCCTAAAAGTTTACCTGAATGCAACTTGTGGTGGAATGGCCCAAGTTGGCTACTTTTGGATCCTACACATTGGCCAAATGACGCACCTAAGTCCAAGGAAATCGAGTATCAAATTTCGGCTGAAAAGAAAACTGATCCCATTTTGTCTTACCATATTGATACATCTAATGATCTTTATGATCAACTATTCAATAAATTTTCTTCATTTTTTAAAATCAAACGCATTCTGGCATATTGCCTAAGATTCATAAATAACTGCAAGTCAGCAAGTAAAGTTCATGTCTCAACAGATGATTCTTACTCCCCTCTTACATGTAGGGAAGCTAAACACGCCGAAGAGAACATCATTCGATGGGTACAAAATAAATACTTTCACGAAGACTTAAAACGCATCAAGAATCAAAACATTTTGTCTAGAAAAAGTCCTTTACACTCTCTACATCCATTCATTGACCAGAACGGTCTGTTACGGGTGGGAGGTCGCTTACAAAACGCCCAATTATCATTTAACGAAAAGCATCCGGTAATATTGCCGTCTAAACACAAATTGAGCGACCTTATTATACAAGAGAAACATATTGCACACTTGCATGCAGGACCATCATTGTTATCCCACATTATAAAACAGGCATATTGGATCATTGGTGGAAAAAGATTAATCAATAAGCTTGTTAATAAATGCTTGAAATGCTTCCGTTTCAAAGCTACTTCTACACCCCAGCTCATGGGAAACTTACCACCACATCGAGTAAATCTCGAGCGACCTTTCTTTGCATGTGGTGTGGACTATGCTGGTCCAATGTATATAAAATTTAACAAGGGTCGTGGCTCTAAAACAACAAAAGGATACATAGCTTTATTCATTTGCCTTGCTACAAAAGCAGTACACATCGAAGCTGTCAGCGATTTGACGACTGACGCATTTATAGCTGCCTTACGACGTTTCAGTGCTAGACGTGGTTCACCTAGTCATATTTACAGTGATAACGCAACCAATTTTGTTGGTGCTAAAAGGAAACTCGATGAAATAAAACAAATATTGTCTTTACCAAGAAATGAATGCGTAGCACATTATTTAACACAAGCCGCAATAGAGTGGCATTTTATTCCTCCCGCATCACCTCATTTCGGAGGAATTTGGGAAGCTGCAGTACGATCCTGTAAATTTCACATTAAACGAGTAATCGGTGATACGCGGTTGACATTTGAGGAACTGAGCACTTTATTAACCCAAATAGAATCCTTATTAAATTCACGTCCTCTCTTTAAAAGTACTGATTCTGATACAGACTCTATTAATGTTCTCACCCCATCACATTTTCTTACAGGTGATGTCATGCTTTCACCTGCAGACGAGCCATTGTCTTGTGGCAGGAATCTCAAGAACCGATGGCAAATGGTACAAAAATTGAGACGAGATATTTCTAGAGCTTGGAAAAAGGAGTATCTCAGCTCCTTACAATCAAGGAATAAGTGGCAACATCCTGCATCGAATATCAAGGAAGGAGAAATAGTGATTATTATGGACAACAGCTGCTCACCTTTATCCTGGCCAATAGGTCGAATTACAAAGGTTCACTCCGGTACCGACGGACTGGTAAGAGTGGTCTCCATAAAAACTAAAGACTGTGTTATTAAAAGAACAGTTAACAAAATTGCTGTTCTCCCTTTATATCAGGACTAGCGCCCTGATAGGGTGGGAGTCATGTTCGATTTCCACCATACAGTCATATTCGATTCCTAACCTATCGAACTCCGCACTCATTGACACTTTCGATTTAACTGTTTCATCTCAACTTTACTTTTTTCTGTTCAACAGGTACGAACATCTCAACTCTACTCGAACAGAAACCAAAAAAGAACAGTTTATTCTTCTTTTACCCGCACGGTAGCTTGCATGCTATCTTCCGCATTATTATTTTCGCAGTTATTACTTTACATTATTATTGTTTATTACTAAATCGCAATGTTTCATCGCACCTTATGTTGACAACGCATTTAAATCTGTGTTTATGTTTAATATAGTTTTGTTTTGTGAGTGAAAGAACGAGTGTCTTTATTATTATCTTCCCATCACATCAAATTATACAACACTCTACAAAATGGAGAAGTTTCATGGCGCAATTTTGATGAGTGATTATATAGAAATTATTAAACTTTAATATTATTGTCCAACAAATAAATTTAATAGAACTCCAAATTTTCGAAAAATAATGCCTGGAGATTGACTTTTTTTCCTCTTTTGATTCTGAATCTTTTGCTTTTATCTACCATTGTTGATTATTTTTTCGAAAAAATCGCCTATATATACGTCAGATTAAAAACATAGATAAAACCTTAAAACATTACTTCGTGCGTCATTGTTTAAATTTTTCAGCCGGGTACCCGGCAATCTTCAGAGCGACGGTTACCCGGCTGAAAAATTTAAACAACGACGCACGAAGTAATGTTTAAGGTTTTATCTATGTTTTTAATTAAAGTTTATACTTCGTTTTTATCTATATATTTAAAGTTATACGACAGATGTTTGGAAAATAAAAATTTTTTAATGGAAAAATTCAAACTTTCAGGGAAATATACTAAACAGAAAATCACCTTTCTTTAAACGAAGCCTTCATAAAATTTAAGTATTGTATTGCTCTTGGGCAGGGCCCAATTAACCTCTGAAACTAGGGAAAGCTTGGTATCATTTCGAAGTCCTCTTTTATTTGCCAGAAATTTTCCAAGTTCTATATACATAGATTAAGAAACTTATTTATGCTCTCAAAATTTTATTTTCAGAAGTTACTTTGCAGAATTTAGATTTAAGTCCCTTCCCCCCTATACATTATTTGATAAAAATATTGCATGCTATATTTACAGTCGGTAACAAAAGTGTCCGAACACTAGCAAAAATTCCTATGTAAAAAAAGTACACTTCATACGGTTTTGTTAAACAAATCCTTGCCGAATCCTGTTCGTAGTCAGCGTAAGAACATGATTCGATAAGAATTTATTTAACAAAAACATATGAAGTGTACTTTTTTTACATAGGAATTTTTGCTAATGTTCGGACACTTTTGTTAACGACTGTACCTGAAAATTAAAATCATGAAAATCGCAAACTATTTGGCAGCAATCGTTTTGTATTGAAATCATTTGGTTGAATCATTAAGAATACATATATATATATATATATATATATATATATATATATATATATATATATATATATATATATATATATATATATATGATGTCTTACTGATTATGACAATTAAATAAAGATAAATTGTTCTGAAAATACAAGTAATTTACAAATCATGATATTAAAGATAACAAAGAGAGCCAACTGCAAGATTAAATCATTAAAAAAAAATAATAATAATAATTCCTAGACTTTTGATTATAAAAAGGTAGAATTTGATGATCTCTTATTCTTCTATAAATATTACCATAAATATAATCTTCCATAATTAAGCTTATTATCTTATCACAAATTATGTATTGAAGATCTGAAAATTTATGTAAAAAATTGGATAAATCTTAATGATTTTTTATTTATAGATGATTTTTTAATCTTTTTAAGCTGTCTTTTCTTTGGTTCAAATTCATGAATCATGCATTAAAACTCTCAGAAACTTATGTGAGAAACTGGATAAATCCTAAAAATAATTACCTATCTATACATCTTTCAAAATTTTAAAGATGTCGGAAAAAGCAGTATCAACTTCCCCAAAACTTTTAATAGACAAATTGCTGGATTCATGTTTACGTGCCTCACATTGTAATCGTCGAATATGTACTTGAAAAACTCTTTCTTTTGGGGGGAGGGGGGGAGGTAGGTACTGTATGTACCACATTAGATACCTCTAATATATTATTCGTATACAATTTCATTAATTTGTCAGTTTTGACAGGTTTAGAATTAAAAATTGATATCGATTTTAAAATATTGAAAATCGTCAAATTTTATGATCACACAGTTTTACAGAAATTAAATATCGCCTTTTAAATGTTAAAATAATAAAATAATTTATATTTTTATAAAGTTGGATACAATTGACATTAAACTGATATTTTTCAAAAGAAAAATATTCGTATCAGTAATATAAGAAAAATTCATAAAATTTTACTTAATATTTGTATTGGAGTTGGATAAAATGTAGTACAAACTTTACAAATCATTTCTAAAATAATTTCAAAACGTAGCGCTAAATTAACGGAATGAATAATAATAATATATGTACTAATCCAGAATCAGATATTGTTAAGTATATTAATATACGTGAGTTGCGATAACTACTTTAATATGGTCAACAAATGTAGTTATCTTTGTAAAATACATAACGTCTGAAATGGACACTGAGTTATGTTACTAGACTAGGAGGAAGAAAAACTAATTGGTCTATCTTCTTTTACAAAATTTATAAGGGAGACAAGAAACTGGGGCATTCACTGAGATTTTTTTTTCTCGGTAAGAGTAGGGGGGAGGGGGGTGACATTCGATTTGAAATCGACCAGTTCCACGAAAATCACTACTTTCCTTTGTTATTCAATAGATTCTTTAGAAGTTATCACTCCTTGCTCATTTTACCTAAGTGAAAATGGACGGATGTGTCTTTTTTCTTTTATTAAAGAATGAAAGGAAGCTCAAAAAGACATGTTTGCTTATCGATCTTTATTTTTCATTTTATGTTTTTAATAACAATATCAATTAATAGGTATACATATCAGTTTTATAAATAATCACTAGTTAAATAACTTCAAAAATTTACCTCTAGTTTTAGAATTCCAGACCGTCGCGTATTTCCAACTGCAGAGATAAAACAGAGCGTTAAACCAACACCTCCATATAATAATGCCTTCGAACTGATTTTTACATCACAGGAGATCAGCTGTTTACAGCCAATCGATACTTCCAATAATATCTATAGAATGGTGTGGATTGGATGCAATCGACCTATCTTCCGTGACGTAAAGCTCATTTTCGGAGGCATTGTTATAGGAGGTGTTGGTTTAACTCACTCTAAATCTCAACCTCAAAGCTTCATTGTTTGAAATTTAAATAGCCTTTTTAATTCTTTTAATCTGCACAACTAAGCATAAAGTGCAAGATATTCCACACAGAACCTCTTTGTTAACCTTTTCCTTGGGTATGCTTATTTATATTACAAGATAATTTAATTCTATTCCTACAAAATTTAAAAAGATAAAGTACAATAAAGAATTGCCTTTTGTGTCCCCTCATGCATACAGATTTTATAGACATCTATATTTCTATGCATTGTTTTTTTTTTTTTTTTTTTTTTCTACTCAGCGTCTATTTTATGAAATTTTATGCATTTATTCGTCACGCATAATTACACCTCATCTTCAATTACTGTGATACTTTTGTTTATAAAGAAAACATAATACGTTGCATTTATTAATCTTACATTTTTTTAATGCTTTAACTTACCTTACATAGATTGCCAGTTCATTACATTTAATAAAATCAAATGTACTGTTTTTAACTGCGTTATTAACCTGATAACATTTCACTTTCACTTTAATCGATCAATACGTGATTTAAATTTATATCACAGTCTGATCATAACATTGCCGTTTCAGAAGGAAGTAATTATGTAAAGTGAAACACGTGTAATACAAGATGATTCTCCTCCGTTATATTGTATGCTTAATTTAACGAAGAGCCGATAAGGATTGTTGAACTTAATTATCTTTTAAATTTTGCTCGTGTGAGTTTAAATTAAATATAATTATTTAAAATTATCATTCTGCGCTGCCGAAAGCAGTGGGGACCCGGTGCGACTTTTTACCCTATCAAAAATGATTTTTTTTTCTTTTCTTAAGAATAAAAGTTAGTGTTAGTGGTTCATTAATTATAGTGATTCCTTTAAAAATAGTGACCCGCTAATGGGCGAAGCTCGCTAGTATTTCAATAAAGTGCGTTAGCAAAACGCTTTTTCTATCGGTATATTTCTGTATTATTTAACGTTTACTCAAACACAAAAATTAGGTCAGAAATTTTTTACGCTTAACTTGATTCTATCATTAAAGATATGGTTTGTATTTAATTATAAAAAAGTGTCACGTCGAGTGTCAATTAGAGATTTAAAAAATATACATATCTGCCACAGACAGCATTTAATTTAGTGCGATAAGACAATTTTGTATATTACAAACTTTATTTATTTATTTATTTTATTTATTTATTTTATTTATTTATTTATTTATTTTCTGTTTATTCTTTTTGATAAAGGCATATGTGTGTAAGCACAGTCTTATAACCCCTCCCCCCTTTGTACACCTTTATGGGAAAAGCTTGCGCCTCTTGTCGTATAGTGTTTTGGATTACTTCTTTAATCAATGTTCATAACTTTTAATCAATCAATAAATTCTTTCCTGCTTTCTACATTAACCCTTTATCTACCGATGCTACTTTGAAGTACCATTAGTTTAAAAAACTAATAAAATCGAGTTTATGGAAAAAAATGTCGAAGATATTTATAAGAATGGAACGTATATACAATATTTGTTACATAGATTTTTGCCTTCCAGTAGCATATTTTAAAGATTTCTCGCTCATCTCCGATAGCCGTATGCATAATCCATGAGTAAAGATCCAGCATCATGCGAATCACGGAAATGTCCAACAAAATATACAGCCCCTCTCCCCCATGTCGGCCAATCTCAACTCCTGGTACTTTGACACCACCCCCTTTTAATCTCACTACAAGACACTAGACGAGACGTATTAATCCTGGACGATAGGTTTAACGCCCCAGCCCTACCCACCCGGTCCTCGATGCCTTTTTCTGGTCAATTTTGTCCTTTTATTACTTCCAACCAAAAAAACACACAATGTCAAGTGTGTTTAAAGGGGGAAAAAAAAAGAAAGAAAAAAAGGCTCACATCGGAAGTAATAAAAGGACAAAATTGACTAGAAAAAGACATCGAGGACCGAGTGGGTAGGGCTGGGGCATTAGATCTATCGTCCAGGATTAATACGTCTCGCCTATTATGCGCCAGGATTTTACAGAATGCTATTGCTATTTTTGCTTGGCATTTTTCACGATTTTTACGAGTGTTATAGTTAATTCCTGTATTACCTCAAAAATATACCATCAATATATTAGAAAAAAAAATCTATATATATATATATATATATATATATATATATAAACAGCTAAGAGATTTCCTTAGACTGTTTGTCTGTGTGTTGACGGAAGTTGCCACCAAATTTTCATACTTTAGTTAATTTAAAAAAATCTAATTGTCCGATAAGCTAATTAATCCGATGGATTCAGAAAAATTGCCCCTTTCATTTGGTACCTTATTTGTAATGAAATTTTGATTAGATTTTTTTTTTTTTTTTTAAATTAATTAAAATATGAAAATAATAAACTGGTAATCCGCGTTCGTAATGATCGATAGATAGCGCTTTTCCAACTTTTGTTGTTAGTAAATATAACAGCTACGTGTATTTATTATTTGTTGTATTTGTGTTACTACTTAATATTCGTGCTATAATTTCTCCGCCATTACATCATGGAAAATCGATTGCCTTTGGAAAAAATAATTCAGTTTATTCAAAGTTCGATCGAAAGTAGATGTTTAACTGAAGCTGAACAAATATTAGTTTCAAATATTCTTTACTTCCATTAGCCGAAGCAACTGAAATTTTAAATATGTCATTTGGAAATAAATGGAAGCTTAATTCCGGATTTCTTGATCCTTTGGAGTTACAATGTGGCACACAGCAGTATGTGTTATCTTTTTTACCGGATTTATTCATTTTTGTTCAATAAATATATGTGAAACTAAACGTCGAATATACAGCAAGCAATGGCGTCTCGATGAAAGCTATCCGTGGTATTGTTAATTTCACCTTAACCCACCAGAGGGCGAGCATTTCATTACAATCGCAGATAGCTTTAAAATTGGACATTTAAATTTTTCATTGTTGAAAAAAAAAATATTTTTATTATTATTTATTTATTTATTTATTTATTATTATTATTATTATTTATTTCTTTATTTCTTTATTTGTTATTATTATTATTATTATTATTTCCAAGCATAAGATGAAATATGATTTCACGCGAAAAATAAAAATTTTTAAAATATTAAATATGCTCATGAATATGAAAATATGAAAATATGAAAATATGAAAATAGAGTAAAAAACAACCATAACCTTTTTCAATATACCTCAATTTTAGATTTTTTTTTTTTTTTCATTCTTTTATTTAAGGGAACAGTCGGGCGAAAATTGACCAAAAGTTTTTTTCATATCCATGAGCTTAAAGTTTTCATATACAAGCTTATATTTCCATTTAATATTTATAAATTGAACTATATATGGTTTGCTCAATAAAATTTATATTCCGGCAACAATTTTTATGGTTTTGATATAATTGTTTTACAGATTTGAAATCTTTAAATTGGATTTTCTCAGTTTGCATTTTTTCATAAATTCATGATCTTCAATATGCTTAAAAGTTCTACCGATATTTAAAGAAAGACTTCATAATTTTTTGGATGTTTAATACAACGTACTTAAAAGAATTAGGGATGGATTTGGAAATACCTGTAACAGAAAAAATATTAAATATAAAAACATAAAACAAATCATGTTTAATTTGTCAATTTTTACATACTGTTTAATATTTGTTCTCGGAAACTAATCAATAAATTTCTAAATCCATTCCTAATTATTTTGAGTAAGTTCTATTAAATATCCAAAAATAATATCAAGTCTTTTTTTAAATATCTGTAGAAAAAAATCATAAAATCACAAAAAAAAAAAAAAAAAATGGAAACAGAGAAAACGCAATTTAAAGATTTCAAATCCGTAAAAAAATCTATCAAAAACAATAAGAATTCTTGCGTGAATATATGGAACAAACCTAATACAGTTCAATTTTTAAACATTAAATGGAAATATTTACATGAAACCTTCAGTGGTGGAAATGCAAACCTGCCAAGTCACCTTAATACGTTGAATTTTCCCAAAGTTTCTCTTTTCTAAATGATTTTATTAAAAACTAGCAGGCTACGCCCGCTTCGCTAGTCACTGAATTTAAATGAATATTCAAAAGAACTGAATCACTATTTATTTTTCATATCACATTTTGGGCTTTGTAACATACTTAAAAATTCCTTTTAAGGTCAAAAAGTATAAATTACATATTACAAATTAAATGAAGCATTTCTTCCGTTTTGCAATCGTTTTGCAACAATGCTCTATGGTCTTACGTGAATGATTCTCAAGAATGAATCAACAATTGTTTACAAATTTAATGGATTATGTATAGGAAATAAGTACGCTGTAATTTAAAATTTTCAACTTTTAGAACTTCAAAACTGATAATTTTTAAAAATTTATTCATTATTCTTTAATAATAGACTGTTTTTTGTTTAATATTTGACTCTTATTTTAAAATAAAAGCAATCGAATGATATCGCGTTGTGAAACTCTGCAACGTAATATGTTTAAATCTAATAACTTGATGTATATAGTGTCCGCACAAAAAATGAACAGTTTTTAGAGCTTTCTTAAAAAAGTATTACATCTATGCAGTATCTTTTTTAAAAAATCATTAGTTTTTACTAAAAAAGAAAAAAAATGGCCGACTTTCATCACCAAAGTAGTTAAATCTAGACCAATCAAAAATAGGAGTGGTCCACCCGGATGTGTTCCGCCGGCAAATTCTTTGCCTTGTTTATATAGATCTAATTTATAAACGAGTGAATGTCTGTTATTATTATTACAACGAACACTATCTTTGAATTATAATTTAACTTTGAAATATTTAGTGTTCTGAGTTTTTGCGAGAACTATAGACGAACGACTATTTATTGATTTTTGAAAAGGCTTCTGATGATTTTATGATATGTAGAGAATAGCTTACAAATGCTATAAAATAAAAAAATATGCAAATCACCTTCAGCTTTAAAAAGAAAATTAGATAAAAAATAAAATGAAATATATTTACCTTAAAAGCTTCTTCACTGTAAATGAAAAGGTACGGTTGAAATATCCAAAACAGGCATAAACCTTCTTTTTGAAACTGCTTACAAGATTCTGTGAGAAACTGAAAAAAGACTAAAAATAAAAAGTTTCGTTATCATTCTTGGGTTGTATAGGTTAAATAAAAAACATACATTAAATTAAAATTTAGAAAACCGAAATCTATTTTTGCTTTCTAGGCTGCGGAATTTAATTTAGTATAACAGGACTCTTTTTAGTCAATATTCCATATAAAGGCATGAGATAACTGTGCTGCGTTCCTTAGCAATTGTTACTGTATTGATTAAAATAATAATAATAATAATAATTAAGGATTCAGTATCGGGCCCCTTATCGATTTTTATTTTATACTAGCAGGCTTTGCCCGCTTCGCTGGACATTAAACTTAAATAAGTTATTAAAATCCCATATCTTTATTAATAACCTAAGTTCTCGCTGTGATTGGTAGAGGTTTTCTCGCTCGCAAAGTGAGGAGTCTGGGTCTCCACTGTCTTCGGCACAACTTACCCATTCCTTACTTCCCCATCCTCAGCGGGTGAGTTCGAAGTTTTGCAAAATCACACTAATGTACATATTGCGTACACTTAATCAATATCCAGTCTGGGTCCCCACTGCCTTCGGCACAACTTACCCACTTCTTACTTCCCCTTCCTCAGCGGGTGAGTTCGAAGTTTTGCAAAATCCCACTAATGTACATAATGCGTACACTTAATCAATATCCGCACACCAAAATTCGGCATTCTAAGGTAATTCAGAGCGAATTCAAACGGAAAAACATGTTTTTACATATGTTTATTGGGAACAACTTCAGTATAACCCCACAACGATATTTGGCCATTTTTTTGTTGGCGATTATGGCTAAATCATAAATCTAAAAATCATATATGATAAATGATAAAATCATAATCTAAATCATAAAACATAAAACATAAAATCATAAATCCAAAATAAACAACATATTATGCTGTCATATTATATCTCAAACAGTCCAGAACGACATCGTTATCCTTCAAAACGGTGCCAAAGAAAAATCGCCAAATTCAGCTGTGGGGTTATACTGAAGTTATACCGTTTATTGCCCTCCGACTCCGAGAAGGAGGGGGGGGGGGATTTCGAATTTCGTGAAATCCAGTTACAATAAGTTCCGGATGCAAACAAACAATTTACGCACCAAATTTCGTGACCACAGAAGTCTTTAATAGAAAATATTATAAATAAATAAATACAAAACGCACAGCTTTAGTATGGAAAACCTTTGGTGACTTTAAATATTTTAAGCCATTTTTGCGATGAACTGAATTGGCTATCTCAATTGTGCAATTAAAGATCTTGGCGAGAAACGTCCGAGCAACTTCGGTTCCGAATTTCAAATTTTGCCAAAGGGATCCAATACTAAAGCTGTTCCATACACAAAATAAATAAATAAATAAAATAAAATAAAATAAAATAAAATAAAATAATAAAATAAAATAAAAACTCTTTTCTGGTATTTACAAAATAAAAATAAAAAGTCTTAATAAAATCCAAGTTATAATCATTTACAATTAAGGAGAGAACATACAAAAAACCTCATAAGGTAAATAAGAACAACAAAAAATTTTGTTTTACTGCAGGAAAGAAAAGTGCTGCTTAATTAAATAAAAATATTAAACTAATGCCAAATATATCTATGAAAATATTTATCCACATACAAATTCCTGATTTAAAAAAAAAAAAAAAAACTTTTGTAGGTATTTTTCTCTCTAATTTTTATTATTATTATTCACGTGAAATTGAAAATAATTCATTTTATTTCTGGAAAATAAAAATATATATAAATATAAAACCTTCTACCGAATCTGGGTGGAAAACGGAAAAGGGGTAAAATAAATTAGAAATATCAGACCTATATTTATAAATTTGTTACCAAATGAAAGGGGCAATTTTTCTGAATCCAGGGGTGCAAACAGTTTTTCGATGCGACAATTAGATTTTTAAAAAATAACTAAAGTATGAAATTTAAGTGGCAACGGAAAAACGGAAAAAGGGGAAAATAAATTACAAGTATCAGACCCATCGTTACAAATTCAGGACCAAATGAAAGAGGTGATTTTTCTGAATCCAGGGGTGCAAACAGTTTTTCGATGCGACAATTAGATTTTTTAAAAATAACTTTTAAATCTTAGATTTTTTAAAATTATGAGATTTAAGTGGCAACGGAAAAACGTAAAAAGGGAAAAATAAATTAGAAGTATCACACTTATCGTTACAAATTCAGTACCAAATGAAAGGGGTGATTTTTCTGAATCCTGGGGTGTAAACAGTTTTTCGATAAGACGATTAGATTTTTTAAAATTAACTAAAGTATGGAGCTTAGATGGCAACACTTCATTTCAATCTTTTCATAATTTGTAGTCCGAATCACGTGAATAAAAAAGTCTTTAACTTAAAAATTTATTTTTATATTTTATTTTTCCATTCAAAGCGTTTTAGTGAAAAAATATTTATGGCGCATGCGTAGGTATTTTTTACCCATAATTTAAACACTATTCATAATTTTGAAAATTTCTATAGATATAATTTTAAGTTGGGTGAAGACCTAAGTTTCTGCCAAGCGCCGTTGAATTTCGTCCAGCCGTTCTCGAGTGATGCCCGGACAAACGTGTTTTAGTTTTTTACCCCCCAGGGGGGAATGGGGGGGAATTTCTGAAAAGTTGATAGATATAATTTTAAGTTGGGTGAAGACCTAAATTCCTGCCAAGCGCCGTTGAATTCCGCCCAACCGTTCTCAAGTGATGCCCGGACAAAAAAAGCGACATACGGACACGATGACACACGCACACACACACACACACACACAGGCAACATTTTCTGAAGTCATTTTCGGCTTTCATGGGGTGTGAAACGTGACGATATCGCAAAATTTTTCGATTCCGACAAATTTACAGACAAAAGTCTGATTTTATTAATATAGATTTTTATTTTTATTTTGTTTTATTTTTATTTATTTATTTATTTATTTTTGAGGTGATTAAAAATGGCTATCGCAATTGCATAAATAAAGACCCTGAGCAGAAATGTCCGAGCTACTTCCGTACAAATTTCGCCAATGGTATCCTATACTAACGCTATTCTATTTCATTCGCATGATTTTTCTCAGTTTCATTTTGAATACTCTTTTTAACTTGATACGGGAAGGAAAAAAGCAAAAACGTATTTTAATTGATCTAAATATACAAAAAGCATAATACTACTAATAACAATAATAATAATAATAATAATAATAATATATATATACAGACACGACATTATTTCATTATTTAAAACATGAAAATCTGACATTGACAGATTTTAATTTAGTGCCAGAGGCCTACTGTTAAACTTGTTAATATCGACAAATTCTTCGTTAGTTAATTCGCGACGATCTAAATTCCATGATAAAGTTTTCATTAAATCAAACCAATGTGTTTCAGCTGCAGATACTGTAACAAATAACGTTGGAAGTCCAAACTGTCTTATAGCCGCAAAACAACGTTTTTTCTCTTTTTCCCAATGAGGGGGAGGTGTGCCTTGGGGGGGGGGACCTCATGTCAAAGTTGTACCTTGGGAGGGACTCATGTCAAAGTTGGGCCTTGGCGGGACTCATGTCAAAGTTGGGCCTGGGGGGGGGGGGACTCATGTCAAAGTTGGGCCTTGGGGGGACTCATGTCAAAGTTGTACCTTGGGGGGGACTCATGTCAAAGTTGGGCCTGGGGGGGGGGAACTCATGTCAAAGTTGGGCCTTGGGGGGACTTCATTCAATAAATCCCCATTCAATAAACCGACTGAAATAGTCCCTTAGCACTATTAAGAGTGTATTATAAAAATTCGACAACGCCGTACCGACTGAAATAGGGGTACCTTGGGGGGGAATAATGTCAAAGTTGGGCCTGGGGGGGACTCATGTCAAAGTTGGGCCTTGTGGGGACTTCATTCAATAAATCCCCATTCAATAAACCGACTGAAATAGGCCTCTAGCACTAAAAAAAAAAAAATCTGATGTGGGCACCACATGACTTCCTTATACACTTTTAGAAATATACATAATGTTTAAAAGCATTGACATTGCATCCGAAACAGTTGGCTAAAAATATTTTAAAAAATGAATTATCACCGTTTTCTGAGCTTTTCTGAAAGTTATTTAAAAACCGATTGCAAGTTTTGTACTGGTAACGCTGCCGAAGGCAGCAGTGACCCGAAACAGTTGGCTAAAAATATTTGAAAAATGCATTGTCCCCGTGTTTTGAGCTTTTCCTGAAGTTTTAAATGTCTAGCTAGTAGGGAAGTTAGTTAAAACTCGATTGCAAGATTTGTACTGGTAACGCTGCCGAAGGCAGCATAAACCATAAACAGTTGGCTAAAAGTATTTAAAAAATGCATTTTCACCGTGTTATGATCTAGTCTGAATGTTTCAAATGTCTAGCTAGTCGGGAAGTTAGTTAAATAAATTTTCTGTTCAATCACATAAACGCCGCTGAAGGCAGCAGGTATCGGAAACAGTTGGATAAAAATATTTTTAAAAATGCATTGTCAACGTGTTCTGAAAGTTTCAAATGTCTAGCTAGTCCGGAAGTCAGTTAAATTGCAAGATTTGTCCAAACCATTTTTGAGTTATCACCGTTTTTTGATACATTACGGCCAAAACCTATGTATTTTTTGTCATTATGAACCTAATTTTCTAAATATCTCGAAAACGGAAAATCATACAAAGTCCAAAAAGGGAGGTGCACAACTAGATGTTATAACACACCTCTGTACCAATTCGCAACTTTCTACGTCCAACCGTTTTTGAGTTATGCGACATACGGACACACACACAGACACACATACATACAGACGTCACGAAAAATCGTGTAAAATCCCTTATATCTCTAAAACGAGAGTTCGTGTTAAGACGACACTTGCAGGTGTACAACTATAGACATCATGACAGTCAAACGTATAAATTGGCAACATTCAGCGATCATTCGTTTTCGAGCAATGCGAAATACAAAATCCATTTCGCAAATCGGGATTACTATACTTCCTTATACTTTGTATAAGGAAGTAAAAAAATATATATATATACAGACACGACATTATTTCATTATTTAAAACATGAAAATCTGACATTGACAGATTTTAATTTAGTGCCAGAGGCCTACTGCTAAACTTGTTAATATCGACAAATTCTTCTTTAGTTAATTCGTGACGATCTAAATTCCATGATAAAGTTTTCATTAAATCAAACCAATGTGTTTCAGCTGCAGATACTGTAACAAATAACGTTGGGAGTCCAAACTGTCTTATAGCCGCAAAACAACGTTTTTTCTCTTTTTCCCAATGAGGGGGAGGTGTGCCTTGGGGGGGACTCATGTCAAAGGTGTGCCTTGGGGGGGGACTCATGTCAAAGTTGTACCTTGGGGGGACTCATGTCAAAGTTGGGCCTTGGGGGGACTCATGTCAAAGTTGTACCTTGGGGGGGACTCATGTCAAAGTTGGGCCTGGGGGGGGACTCATGTCAAAGTTGTGCCTTGGGGGGACTTCATTCAATAAATCCCCATTCAATAAACCGACTGAAATAGGCCCTTAGCACTATTAAGAGTGTATTATAAAAATTCGACAACGCTGTACCGCCTGAAATAGGGGTACCTTGGGGGGGACTCATGTCAAAGTTGTGCCTTGGGGGGACTTCATTCAATAAATCCCCATTCAATAAACCGACTGAAATAGGCCCTTAGCACTATTAAGAGTGTATTATAAAAATTCGACAACTGTACCGACTGAAATAGGCCTCTAGCACTAATAATAATAATAATAATAATTATACAGACACGACATTATTTCATTATTTAAAACATGAAAATCTGACATTGACAGATTTTAATTTAGTGCCAGAGGCCTACTGCTAAACTTGTTAATATCGACAAATTCTTCTTTAGTTAATTCGTGACGATCTAAATTCCATGATAAAGTTTTCATTAAATCAAGCCAATGTGTTTCAGCTGCAGATATTGTAACAAATAACGTTGGAAGTCCAAACTCTCTTATAGCCGCAAAACAACGTTTTTTCTCTTTTTCCCAATGAGGGGGAGGTGTGCCTTGGGGGGGACTCATGTCAAAGGTGTGCCTTGGGGGGGGGACTCATGTCAAAGTTGTACCTTGGGGGGGACTCATGTCAAAGATGGGCCTTGGGGGGACTCATGTCAAAGTTGGGCCTGGGGGGGGACTCATGTCAAAGTTGGGCCTTGGGGGGACTCATGTCAAAGGTGTGCCTTGGGGGGGCTCATGTCAAAGTTGTACCTTGGGGGGGGACTCATGTCAAAGTTGGGCCTTGAGGGGACTCATGTCAAAGGTGTGCCTTGGGGGGGGGACTCATGTCAAAGTTGTACCTTGGGAGGGACTCATGTCAAAGTTGGGCCTTGGGGGGACTCATGTCAAAGTTGGGCCTGGGGGGAGGGGGGGACTCATGTCAAAGTTGGGGCTTGGGGGGGACTCATGTCAAAGTTGTACCTTGGGGGGGACTCATGTCAAAGTGTGGCCTGGGTGGGACTCATGTCAAAGTTGTGCCTTGGGGGGACTTCATTTAATAAATCCCCATTCAATAAACCGACTGAAATAGGCCCTTAGCACTATTAAGAGTGTATTATAAAAATTCGACAACGCTGTACCGACTGAAATAGGGGTACCTTGGGGGGGACTCATGTCAAAGTTGGGCCTTCATTCAATAAATCCCCATTCAATAAACCGACTGAAATAGGCCCTTAGCACTATTAAGAGTGTATTATAAAAATTCGACAACGCTGTACCGACTGAAATAGGGGTACCTTGGGCGGGACTCATGTCAAAGTTGGGCCTGGGGGGGGGGGGGACTCATGTCAAAGTTGTGCCTTGGGGGGACTTCATTCAATAAATCCCCATTCAATAAACCTACTGAAATAGGCCTCTAGCACTAATTAAGAGTGACCTATAAAAATTCGACAACTGTACCGACTGAAATAGGCCTCTAGCTCTAATAATAATAATAATAATAATAATAATAATAATAATAATAATAAAGGCAATTATTTTACATTAAAATATGAAACTGCGTTCCTTAGTAACGATTACCATGTTCATTTCTTAAAATTTATTTTTCTGAATTTATTTCAATTTTAGTTTATTATTATTACTTCCATTACCCGACTACCGTAGGTAATGGAAGTATTATATTCGGTCCAAAATTTCGATATCGAGTTTTCAACTCATTTACATATTTTAAGGTCTCCTGAGTCAAAAAAAGGGATTTTTGGCACTAGGTCAGTGTGTGTGTGTGTGTGTGTGTGTGTGTGTGTGTGTGTGTGTGTGTGTGTGTGTGTGTGTGGTGTGTGTAATTTTGAAGTTAAAATTGAATTTTTATTTAATATCTTTTGGACCAGTTGTCCGATTGAACTAAAAAATACGAAGTTAGCTAGATTTGTCCTCATTAATGTACCAATTTTTGTAGCGATCGATTGAATGGTGTACCTTTATATAGCTAACTAAAAATCCGAACAGATACAATGACAAATTTTCAGCTTTTTAAATTCTAAATAAATAATAATTTAAGAAAAAAAAAAAAAAAAAAAAAAAAAAACCTTTTTTTTTTTTTTCCATGAAAAGAAATATACTTACTTATATATTTATCTTTGGATATATATGTATAAATATATATGTATATATATATGTGTGTGTGTTTTTATTATTATTATTATTATTTCAATTATTTTAAAGTTAAAATGTGGTTTTTATGTAATATCTTTTGAATCAATTGTCCAATTGAATTAAAAAAATAAAATAAAATAAATACGGCGTTATCCAGATTTTGTCCTAATTAATAATGCACCATTTTTTGTAGCGATTGGTTGAACTGGTTGATGATTGGTGCCATCATTGTAAACTATCCCATGCGCTTTCATACAATTATAAATTTGTAATTGAATTGCCGTTTTAAATATTTTTAATCCTTGTCATGCCTTTGCTTGTTACGCTACTATACCAACAAAATTGAAGGTGAATAATAATACGTTTCTGACTTTGAATGTATGTGTTAGCATATAATACAGGGCTGCCACAGGTGACATTTTATTATTATTATTATTATTATTTTTGTACTAATATTTCCATAATATAAAATTTATAATAAATTTATACAATCAAACTGCAGATTTAGCTGCGTAAATATATTATAAATTTATTAGTTCCCCATCATACTATAGGTATGGGGAACTTAGGCAATCGTGAAAATTTTCGACCTCGGTTTTTTTATTTTTCTACACGTTTTCAGGTGTGAGGAATCCGAAAATGACAAAATTTTTATGGTGTCTGTCTGTAGGGTGTCTGTTAGTCTGTTAGTCTGTTAGTGGGTTAGTGTGTTTGTGTGTTAGTCCGTTAGTTTGTTAGTCTGTGTACACGATATCTCAAGAACAAATTGTCGCAGAGAGGTCAGATCAGTTTTAAAATATTACTTTCGACACTGGCAAGAACCCTATTCATTTGCAACATTCGAATTTAAAAACTTCGTAAGTTATTAGAAATTTACGATTTTCTTAACATGGGAGAATAGGACAAAAATTCACTTAAACGTGCATTTAATGGAAACTTTTTACTGTAAAAATGTCAGACCAGTTTTAAAATATCCGTTTTGATGCCGGAATGAACATCGGTAACTATAAATATGCTACTTTGAAAATTACGCAAGTTATTGGAAATTAACGAATTTCTTAACATGGCAGTATAGGGCAAAATTTCACATAAACGTCAATTTTGAGAGATATTTTCATCGTAAAGATATCAGACTTCTTTTGAAATATTATTTAGGACACTGGCATGAATTTTAATGACTATGAATTTTCCAATATAAAGATTTCGTAAGTTATTGGAAATTTACGAATTTCTTAACATGGCAGAATAGAGAAAATTTCACATAAACGTCAATCTTGAGGGATATTTTCATCGTAAAGATGTCAGACCACTTTCAAAGTATTATTTAGGATACTGGCATGAATATCATATACTATGATTTTTCCAATTTAAAAAATTCGTAAGTTATTTGGAATTTACGACTTACTTAACATGTCAGAATAAGGCAAAATTGAGCATAAACTTCCATTTTGAGGATCCTAAATACATTAGACAACTTCAAAATTACGTTTATGATGTTTGTTTGAACATGATTGAATACAAATATTCTACTACGAAAATTTCGTAAATTATTCGTAATTTACGATTTTATCAACATAGCGAAATTGTAAATTTTTCATATAAATATGAATTTTGAGGATTATTGCATTGGAAATAGTAGCATGAAAACTAAACAACGGAATTGACCCTGATAAAATAAATTAATAGATTAGAATAAGATAAATATATCGAAGTGAACGGTGGATAGCCTATTAGGCGGGGATTTCATTCTGTCACTGTATCAAGCTTTGGTCAAATTCATTTCTTTTAACATGATTATAATATGTCTCGCACTAGAAATTTCTGAGAACATAAATATGATGGGGAACTGAGCAGAGTCCACCTATGCCAACTAGTTTTTTTGGAATTAGTGGTACGAAAAGAATTGTGTTTGTGTGCGTGTGTGTGTGTGTGTCGCCTGTGGTAGCCCTAGTAATAAGAATTTTGTCTGTACTTTCGCAGTGTTTACACTAGAACAACCGCGTCTTCAAAACTGGACCGGCTGTAATTATTAATAAATGAGTAATTTGTATTTGATACTCTGACAAGTTCATTTTAACTTACATTTGAAATATTTATCAAAATGTATTTAGCATAATTAATTCAGGAGTTAATGCGTTGAACTTCTCATTTTAAAAATCCGGTTTTTATTTATTTATTTATTATTATTATTATTAACTTCTATTTTTGTTTGTTTGTTTGTTTGTTTGTCCGGTACAAATCTTGCAATCGATTTTTAACTAACTTCCCTAGTAGCTAGACATTTGAAACTTTCACAATAGCTCACAACCAGATGACAACACAATACTTCGAAGTCCTATTTTCCAATTTTCGAATAGTTTTCTTACAATTAACTACAATATGAAAATAGTAACCTCCTAATACCTTATAAATAGCCATTAAAATATTAGCTTTAATTTAATTGTTGCCAAAAAAAAAAAATTACGAGTTCATTTTTTTTCGACATAAAAATCAATACATTTAATTAAACGTGGGCGTTAAAAAAATTTAAAAAGTTAAATTATGCATCTCACAAATATTGACGTTATTATCACTTTAAAGATTTCTTACGCGTTGATAAAGTGCTGATGTAGTTAGTTCTATAGCTATGATTCAACAGAAAATTTAAAAACATGGTTTATAAAAAGTTTTTTATCTTATAATTATTATTATTCATTAGATAATGATACAGTTGGCACTCTTTATAATTTTGTACGGAATGTTGTTAGAAACGCCTTTTTATCATACCATTTTTTTTTTTCTTATTTTATCGTAGTTATATATCGGAGAAAAATATTCTACAAATAAAGTGGGGTGAAATAAAGGAGGGTTAAGAATGCTCCGTAATAAATTATAAAAGTTGGAGAATCTGTGATGATGCTCTTGACAATAGAAAAAATAAATAAACATATACATATCTGCCAACAATCTTATTGATAAAAGGACGATATTAGTATCCGCATTATTTTTCACAAAGCTTTTTTTTTTTTTAGAGTAAATTTATACTTATTTAATCGTAACTATATTTGAAGATAAATACTTCTAAAAATAAAGCGGTGTGGAAAAGGGTGTATGAACTAAAAATCTTCCGATTCATAATCAGGACGTTGGCAAGTATGCATATATATAATGCTATGATAACAGCAAATGTAATGATAATGATAGTAATGGTAATAAAAATAATTATGAAATATCATAATTGTTTTTATTATGCAGCATTAATTGCACTAGTAATTATTACAAATTAGCAGATGATAACTACAATAAACAGCCATAATAATTATAAACTGCAGTTATAATAATTACGAAAATTGATAATAATAACATAGAGATAGAGTACAATATTCAGTACATCTATACTTTAAACTATTCTGAATGAAACACATTTCATAAAACTTATGCTTAGGGCGACCATTAAGAATTTTTTTTTTTTTTTATGCATACAAAATTTAAATTTTTTAATTAAATTTAAAAAAAAAAAATATTCTAAAACAAATTTTGTTTTTCATTCTTCGTTCAGAGCAATGGTCTTTTTGCGATATTTTAAATGAAAATGTTGAGTTGAATTATATGCATAAAAGTTACATTATTTAAAATCAATTATAGATATGCAATTTATATTTGAATTAAAATCTTGTATGTACATGAATAAAATAGAGGAAATTAAAAAAAGAAGAAATGTAAAATTTAATCTTACGGATTAAAGTTTTTGAAAATAATCATAAAGACAGTGCCAATAATAATAATAATAATAAACATTAAAAATTCTGTCAAAGTCAGAATTTAGTTTAGTATGGAGGACTATTAATTTCAATCTTTAAAATTTTATTTTTATTTTTTATTTATTTTTTATCTCATTTTCTGACTGTAAAATTGGACCACGTACTTTTTTAAATGACTGAAATGAATTAAAATGAAGTGTTGCCACCTAAATTTCACACTTTAGTTATATTTAAGAAAATTTAATGGTCGTGTCAAAAAACAGTTTGCACCCCTGGATTCAGAAAAATCGCTACCTTTCATTTGGTACCGAATTTGTAACGATAGGACTGATATTTCTAATTTATTTTGGTATTACACAAAACTGAGCTACAAAAACTCCAGATTCAAACTAATAGTCCTTCGTCCTAATAATAATAATAATCCTACGCATTTTTATTAATATCAGTAATGACAACGATAGTAATGTAGTAATACTCACAGGAATGCAATGGGATATTTTTCGGAATCTTGGACATCAAAACGCATCTTACTGCGTACGAAAGAAAATGTACTCTGGGAAATACTGAATAAATTGCGATGTATTTTCTGTAATAACAAATTGATGCACATAACAAAACCGCAATGAGTAAAAACGAAGACAATAGAGTCTTAACGTCTGGAAACATTTTGCACTGAGTCGTAATAGGAATTGTCTCTCTATGTGTATTCTATAAGTAAGAGTCATTCACAGTTTACCTTGATCTGACTATCTGCCCTCAGTACCTTATGGTTCATATCATTTACGTCACTGAAATATTGCCGCAAATTAAAATTCGATTTTTTTTTTTTTTTTTTTTTTTTGTATCTGTCAGGGAAACAAAATCAGAGGAAGATGAATTCTGAAACTATATTCAATGCCAGTTATGTGCTAAAAAGAAAGAATCCTTCTGTAAAAAATATATGCAACGTGACAAGAATTTTAGAGGTCAGTTTAAAAAAAAATAATAAAATAAAAAGGCGGTTGTTGCTTTCGAGGTATATTAAAAGAAACATTAAACTGAATTATTTTTTTGATAAAACAAACGGACTTTATATAATCACTACGCATTTTTGCTATAAAGAATTCCTTTATAAAGAATCCTCTGAAAAATTGTGAAACGTAACAAAAAGTTTAGATGTTGTTAAAATAAATGCTATTACTTGATTCCGGAGCATTTTTAAGAAACATTAACGAGAATATATTTTTCAGGAAATAAAAGGACTCTTTATAATCATATGGATTTTACTGAAATATATATATATATTTTTAAATCGAACCACATTAGGACAGTGAACTGATCTTATAAATATCTTGGATGAGTTCGTTAACCACGTTGCTCCGACTTTTTGTTTTCAAGTGGCAGCCACTTGAACATTTCTAACCCACATTGTAAAAAGTGTATTTAAAGCAAGATTTTCTTGAATTTTGATGTAAATATAGATTACATAAGGGTCTCAATGAAGTTTATTTATGAACTTTATCCGCCATTTTTATTAAAGTGGCAGATATCTAAAGTTAAGTGGGGCTACTTGAAATCAGGCTACCACTTGAAAATTTAAAATCACAATAACTTCCGAAATAATACTCCAAATCAAACCAAACTTGAACAGTGTCTTAACTTATGTTATAAATATTTTGAATGAGTTTCTTAACCAAGGTATACCACCATTTTGTTTTCAAATGGAGACCACTTTAAAATTTCAAATTCAAATTGTAAAAAGCTTATTCCGAATTTGTTTGAATTTTGATCTATACATAGACTATATAAGTGTCTCAATGAACTTTATTAATGAACTTTATCCGCCATTTTTAATAAAGGGGCAGATATCTTATGTTAAGCGGGGCCACTTGAAATCAGACTACTACTTGAAAATTTAAAATCACGATAACTTCCGAAATAATACTCCAAATCGAACCAAATTTGGACAGTGTGTCTTGGATGAGTTTCTTAGTCAAGTTGCTCCACCATTTTGTTTTCAAGTGGAGACCACTTCAAAATTTCTAATTCAAGTTTTTTACAACATGAATTTGAAATTTTGTATTCCGAATTTATTTGAATTTTGATGTTTGCATAAACCATGGAAGTATCTCAATCAACGTTATTAATGAACTTTATCCGCCGTTTTTAACAAATTGCGGGTGTTATAAACTAAGCGAGACAACTTGAAATTAGGCTACCACTTGAAAATGTATGAACATAATGACATTTTAAATTCTGGTTCAATTCGAACCAAAGTTGGACAATGATCTTATCATGTAATTATCTTGCATGAGTTCGTTCACTGGGCAACTTGTTCCAACATCTTGTTTCTAAGTTGCGGCTACTTGAAATCACGCTGCCACTTGAAAATGTGCTATCAAGATAATTTTTAAAATACTAAATTGGTTCAAACAAAAGTTGGATAGTGAATTTATTTTTCAAATGTCTTGGATACGTTCGCTTGGTAACTTGATCCGCAATTTTATTTCCAAGTGGCAGCCACTTGAAAATTTGTCATTATGATAACTTTTGTAATACTAAATTAATTCGCATCAAATTTGGGTGGTTTATTTACCATTCAAATATCTCAGATAAGTTCGCTGGGCATCTCACTCCGCTCTTTTTTTTTTTTTTTTTCCAAGTGGTGGCCACTTGAAATCATGATACCACTTGAAAATTTCTTATCACGATAATTTTTGAAATACTGATTTAATTTGAACTAAAGGTGGACATTGAACTTATACAAATATCTTGTATGATTCCGCTGGAAAAGTTGCTTCGCCATTTTGTTTCCAAGTCGTAGTCACTTAGACTGCGACTTGAAAATTTGTCATAACAATAACTTTTGAAACACAGCATTCATTCAAACCAAAGTTTGACAGTGAACTTATGTTTTAAATATCTTGGACGAGTTTACTGGTCAACTTGTTCCACTGTATTGTTTCCATGTGGCGGCCACTTGAAAATTTGTTATCACGGTAACTTTTGAAATACTTAATCAATTCAAACCAAAGTTGAAAAATGGATTTGTTCTTCAAATATTACGAAGTCTGTTATCTATCACCCATTCTATTAATAATTTGTAGCTGCCATTTTGTTTCAAAATGGCGGCTACTTGATAAGGAGAAAGAAATCAACCTACCCTTCCGAATGAGCCTGAAGGACTTGTTGAATTTAAAATTGTTTTTAATTAGTGAACATTTTTCGAATATATAAAGTAAAGGGCTACCCAATTGGATACATTTATACGCAGATATTAAAAAATATATACTGTACTTAAAAATTTTAACTTGAAAATTCGTGGAATAAAATTGTAGATTTTCTCTGGAGCAGCGATCAGCAACCTCTCCGACTTTACAGGCCACTAAATTTATAATATAAAATCCCGCGTACCACTATATTATTGATTAAAAAATGTAAATCTATTTTGGAATAATAATCGGCGCTGGCCATTTTATAAGTATGAAATAAGCCTTATTTAATACAAAGGGCCTTATTTAATACAAATGTTATCATTATTATTACTCGTATTATTATTATAAGAAAAACGTAAAAATTTACTTAATTACGAGAATAATGTCTAAAGTTTGTTTGATTGCAATAAAATAATTATAGGGAAAACATATGAACATCCGTTTTATTGCTACCTTTTTATAAGAAACTCTGATGAGATTTAAAAGGTGTCGACAGTCGAAGTTTTCTCCTTGATTTTTCCACCAGTATTTTCGTTTCGGAATTTTTAGTAGTAAGTTTGCACGATTAATTAAGTAAAAAATTATTATGTAAATATATACTGCTGGAAGAATCGGGGGGAAAATTTCGACTGTCGATATCCTGACTTAACTATAGTAATAAATTTCCATATGCAGAGGCTGTTCGCACATTTTTTAGACGATTTTATTTCGCAGTAAGAAAAAATCGTTTGCATGGAGAATTTTATTTTCACAACAGTTTTATTTTTGGAAGTTTTATTTATCTTCTGATATTTAGAATTTTTGTTTAGATGCAAAAATGCGCTTTTAAAATGGCAGTGGATGGAAGGATAGGTTTCCGCTCTTTCCAAAGATAGTTTTTAGTGAAATCTTTATGAAAAGCATTTATCAGGAGAAAAATGGAAAAATGTTGCAACAACAGATGAATCTTGGGTCTATTTAAGTGGTTGCAATAAAAAAAGGTCAATTTATTATCACAAAAGTGGAGAAAAAAAATTTTTGCTACATGGCTCAAAGCATCAAAAGAAAGTTTTTCTAAAGGATTTATGATTGCCACTGGTGTTTCATACAAGCGCAAGATAAAAGCAAAAAAAAAATGTGACAAAAATGTCAAAATCAACTCTAAATACTCTCAAGAACATATTTTAATTCCAATTTTTAAAAATGAAAATCCAGATCTTTATCCACAATGCTATCAATCCGTTGAACTGTATCAAGACAAAACAAGCAGCCACACATCACAATCTGCAATTGCTTTTCTGGAAAAAAATGGAACAAAAAACGGGAAATAAAACCATACCCTTCACTGACATTCCTGCTAAATCTTCTGATGTATCACTGTTGGATTTTTGTGTTTTTCGACTCTTAAAATCAACATTATCCAAACACCGACCTACAACGCTTTGTGGACTCTGGAAAGCCGTTCAAGAGGAGTAGAAAAATATACCTCTTCCGATATTATAAAAAGCATTATTATCATAGAAATTATGATGTAGAATGTTAGTTAAGAACAAGGGCTATCAAACTGAACAAATAAAACTCGAAATATGAGTGAAATTGCTTCAGTACACTCCATCAAAATCGTCTAAAAAATGTGCGAACAGCCTCTGTATAAAACATGTATGGGATCCACGGACCACTCCTCCAGACAAAGGGACTCCCCTGGACTTTTTACCTATTCTGAAGTTAAAAAAAATAACATCTAAGCGATTATTCAGTGCAAATTAAAATCGTAACATTTTCTGAAACCTTAACTTCTAGGAGGTTGTCACCAGAGCTGTAGAGCTGTCTGACAACCCTGCCAAATTTTCATACTACTATTTCTTTATTTTTTATTTTTAAGTTTTCTTAGCCTTATTTAATCACAAAATTTCGTTATTAATGAAAGTTTTTTTATGATCCGGAGAGTTCACAACTCTGTATGATCAGGGCCCGACTTAGCCTTTTGGGGCCTGAGGCAAAAACTTCTTTGGGAGCTCCTCTACTTCACTACTTGAGCAAAAACTTCTTTGGGGGGCCCACTCTGCTTCACTACTTAGGCAAAAACTTCTTTGGGTTCCTCCCTCTGCTTCACTACTTCAGTAATGAAGAACCGAACTTTATGGAGGTATTTAAATTTTTCACCTCATTATAGATCCATTTTATTTCTGATTGTTAACTTTCTCATCTAGCTGAGGAACATTCATATCCTTGCTGACATTAGGGCGAAATTCAGCTAAATTTTCGCAATTACGATGGCTCAATTAAGCCGGATTTTACACTATACTGATATTTTGTTTAAAAATAGTTCATTAAAGAAGGAAACGTAAAATAAACTTTCTATTTGGGGGGCCCCCTCTGAGGTGGGGGCCTGGGGCAACTGCCCCGTATGCCCCTGCCTTAGTCAGGCTCTGTGTATGATACCTACATATGTAAGATTTTTGCATCACAGAATTCACAAAGGAAAATAAAGCAAACAAACAACAAGGTTAGGCAAAGAAAAATAGTAAAAACCTTTTCATGTAATAATGCAATGATTGTTTGATTTGTCATTGCCGCTAGTGTGCTTTTCTGTTTCATTGCATTGTTTTTAGAAGTTCCAGATTTTTCCTCGATGTTGATGTTGTAAACATTCACAGCATGGTGCACTTCAAACGTGCTCTCCATGTAGTCTTTTTAATGACAGTTTTGCCGTTTTCTGAAATCGTTAAAAGTTGTTTGTGATCGCTTTACATTTGACTTTTAAATGGGTATTACGTTTCGTCGATTTCAATTTCTAACATGTTTGCCGAATATTTTAGATTCAGCACATGTTTTAGACGTATGTCTAATTTGAAATGTTGTCTTATTCAAAATATGATATTCTGTTATTTACACACTTCATATTCTATTAATTCACATATTTCAAGGTCCCACCATTGACCGAGCGGTTCTGTGTTCAAAATTAGTAGATAGGAAAAACTGGGTTCGATCCCAGTTCGTGCTCATCGACCTACTTGTTCGGAGTTTCCCGTGGTTGTCCTCGAAACTCGCGCAAATATGGCCTGGGACCCCTTAGAAGTGCATTACACCTATAGGCATAGGACAAAAGTGTAGTCAATCAGCCTTAAGACATACAACCAATCAACCGCATTTTTCAAACATTTATTGACGCATCTCAACATATTTAAGTACTGAAAGCATGTATAAAGTATGCTTAAATATAATTTTAGCACAATCACAGATAAGAATTTATGAATAAAATATTATGCGATAAACATTTTTTAAGTGTTTATATTTCATAAAAAATTGTCGATTTCCCTATCATACAAGTTCTAAATAAGACAAACAAACAGGTTATTACTTAAATAAATACAATATATTAAAAACAAGTCTTATTTGTATAATTTTATTTCATTAAATTACATCGTAACAAATTTTAAATAAATATTAACTTATCCATCTGATTATAGCATCATTGAATTAGTAATCGTATAGCCATTGTATTTTTGTATCTAAAGTGTCTAAAGTATTAAACGGAAATTTATTCCACAAAAACATACGCAGTTAATTTTAAATAATATTTTCAAATATACTTTTTTAATATTATGAGTATTTGATGAATTTTTCTCAAAATTTTAAAATAAATCGAAACCAGTTTTAACCAGTTTTAAACGGTTAAATCAGCGTACCAATATATTTTTGTTTTTCAGTTCTGTGCATAAGAAAGCTTTAGTATTCTACTATACATTTCATATCATCGTGAATTCAGTGCAAATCCCAGGAAAAGCTCAAGAGATTTTTTTTTTTTTCATGTCCTTTTAAAAAGTCTGCTGTACCCAAAGCTTGAAGTCTCCGCCCCTTTTTTCAGGGCATTTTCAGAAATGAGTAAATTTCCTAATTACTTCTACTACTATTTTCATGCAGAAATCTTTATTGTACTTTTATAGTAATGTGTCGTGATTAAATAAGTTAGAGATCATAATTATAAAAATAGTGGTAGTAAAAGAGGTGGAAAATCCTCATCTCTGGCAATGTCCTGAAAAAAGGCGGAGACTTTCAGCTCTGGCTGTAACCATCACAATATCAGAGCTGCCAACCTAATCCGGCAAATTGTTAACGCCTATTGAAAAACGCCCCTTTTTCTACACCACTTAATTTTTAGAGTATTTGTTTTCTTCATTCATCGTAAATATATTTGAAACGAATTACTCTAAAAATTAAGTGGTGTAGAAAAAGGGGTGGTACTAACAATTTGCCGGATTTGGTTGGCAGCTCTGCAATATGTTCTTCTCTATCTGATTCATTCTAATATATTAATTAATCGATCAAAAATCTTCATAGTGGTATAGTAACAAGAGAAATGCTTATGTTTTTCATGGCAATGTAATCCTTTCCTGTGACCTAGACACAGAACTGTCACAGGCAACTTTTTCTTTTCCTTTTTTTTTTTTTTTTTTTTCTTCATTTCGAACCATTTTTTTTAGTAACCTAAAACTGACAATAAATTTATGCAGGCAAACTGCAGTTTTTCCTGCGTAAACATATATTATAAATTTTATTTTTTTAGAAATAGTAGTACGAAAAGAATAAGCCTGTGGCATCCCTGTATGTAAAATATTCTTGCATAAATTATCGGTACCAAATTTTCGTTTTAGTTTTTTAATGAATGGCAGGTTTAAAATAAAATGTTTACTGATGAGGTTTGCCCCAAAATAAAAATATCACTTTTTGCGTAATATAAAACTTTTATATGTTAAGTTTGTTTTTGTACGATTACATTTATTAGATGTGAGATCACGAAGAACAGTAGTTGATAAACCGTTAAAAATACTGCTTACTGAGTTGCCACAATCGACTTTTTTAGGTAGATTCCTTATAGGAGATCTACCTATTACAATGGTTCTCATGACACGACTTCCGGAAAATTTCTTCATATCTTCACCCATCATGACCCTAGAACCCAAAACCACCCTCCGTTCAAAAGTTTATATATATATATATATATATATATATATATATAACGCTTTTTCCCATGTTAAGTTGTGAACACGATAACTCCAGTAATTTTTATTTAAATTTAACCAGCTGGGGATATATTATCAGGTCAGTAAAAATCTCGGTCCAGTTCGTAGATGGGGCATCCAGCTCAAAGAGGGTGGAAATGGTGGGGGGTGGAAATTTTCCCTTGCCCATAATTTCTTTAATATTGAAAACAGAAAAATACTTCAAATCAGGCGAATTACCGCCTTACCCTAAAGAACAATTTTTGTATTTAAACTTTTTCAATAACTTCAATTACTTAAAAGTTACAAGTTAAAAGTGATTTTTCGTCAATTGAAATGAAGCCGACATTTTCTTTAGCTTTAGTTGCTTAAATTTATAATCTGATGCTTACGTCACGTGCAAACAATAATGAAAAAGATAGCTGAAAATATAAAAACCATGGTAAAAGTTTTAATTAATCATTTTAAAATATAAAATTAAAATAATACGTTAGTCTTGGTAAAAACATTGTTTAAGGTAAATACTTTAGAGCACTGGTTTACGCAAGACTTTAAATTTACGACTGAAATTGAGAGTAATACGTTACTCTGAGAGTAACACGTCCATTGACTTTTTATCTTGTGGAAACAAGATATTGGTCTGTGAAGAGATATGAGGTTTTTTTCGTGGGAAGAAACTATAATGACGCCAAAGCTGTCAATTTTCATCGCCAAACTCGCCAAAATTTGTCACCAAAAGCTAATTTCGTCGCCAAGTCAAAAATTCCGTCGTCAACTATCAAATTTTGTCGCCAAATCGCTAATTTCAAGTTTTGTCACCAAATTGTATATCTTTATGGCTTCTATTTGTTGAATGATTATGAACTTGGATTTTTAAAAATTGAAACATTTACTGACCAATTAATCTAGCCTAAAATTTTAAATAGAATTTGAATAGCAGTAGTTGATAATTAAATTTCTTAAAAATAGAATAGCGACGTAAATAATGCAATGTGTGGGAATAAAGACACATTGGATAAGTAAGTGTTAATGCATATGTAATATTTCTTTACTTTTGTAATTAACGTAAAGGAATCTACCTTTGCCTTTAAGATTGCCGAAAAGGGATTTTTTTTTATAATCTTTTCGTACCACTATTTTCAAAAAATAATATCTATAATACTAGCGAGCTTTGCCCGCAAGCGGGTCAGTATTTTCAAATGAATCGCTAAAATTAATGAATCACTAACAGTAACTTTTAATGTTAAGAAAAGAAATTTAAAAAAAAATCATTTCTGATTGGGTAAAAAGTCGGCCCGGGTCCCCACTGCCTTCGGCAGCGCAGCCCCGTGCACGCTGCGCGCGCCTATTCCTTCCCTGACCTTTCGTACCCCCTAAAAAAAATCATTTCTGATCGGGTAAAAACTCATACCGGGTCCCCACTTCCTTCGGAAGCGCATACCCATGCGCGCGCACGTGTGAAGGTATACGCGCGCTGCGCGCACATATTCCTCCTCAAATCAAATTTTTATACTTAAGAGAAGAAAATCAAAAAAATCAATTCTCATTGGTTAAAAAGTCGGGACGGGTCCCCACTGCCTTTGGCAGCGCAGTCCCGTGCGCGCTGTGCGCGCACAAGTTACTGATACGCGCGCGGTGCACGCCTATTTCCTCCCCACCCTTTAAGGCCCTCTTAATTAACCTACGTATACCAATTTTGAACGATCTAACTCAATTGGCTGAGATGCAAAATAAAACGTAATCAGGACACCTCAAAACGTGTAAATCTGGTGAAAACTTTCGATAATATAAAAGTACTTTAAAATATCTTTCGAATGATGTATTAAAAATAATTTAATCACAATTAGAAATTGAAATATTGAAATTTTAAAATATTACAGTGCCATCTGGCGGTAGAAATTTCTGTATTCCACTGTTCGATTCCAAATCAAAAAAGCTTTCTAATGATGTATTACTTATGAAATTATTTTAATTAGTAGCTGAAATACAAAAGAAAACTGATTCAGGACACCTCAAAACGTGTAAATCTGGTGAAAACTTTCGATAATATAAAAGAACTTTAAAATATCTTTCGAATGATGTATTAAAAATAATTTAATCATATTTAGAAGTTGAAATATTGAAATTTGAAAATATTACAGCGCCATAAAAGAAAACTGATTCAGGACACCTCAAATCGTGTAAATCTGGTGAAAACTTTCGATGATATAAAAGAACTTTAAAATATCTTTCAAATGATGTATTAAAAATAATTTAATGATAATTAGAAATTGAAATATTGAAATTTGAAAATATTACAGCGCCATCTGGCGGTAGAAATTTCTGTATTCCACTGTTCGATTCCAAATCAAAAAAGCTTTCTAATGATGTATAACTTATGAAATTATTTTAATTAATAACTGAGATACAAAAGAAAACCTAATCAGGAGACCTCTAAACGTGTAAATCGGGAGAAATCTCGAATACTTTCGATAATATAACCGTACTTTAAAATGTGTATCGAATGACGTATTAAAAAAAAATGTAAACATAATTAGAATCTGAAATATTGAAATTTTAAAATATTACAGCGCCATGACACCTCAAAACGTGTAAGTCAGGTGAAATTTCGAATTCCATTACCTACGGTAGTCGGTTAATGGAAGTAAATCGAAAAACAAATATTTTTACCTTAAGTGAAAAAATTAACTGTTGCTATAGAAAGTGGCACCCTCTTTCGAGACAATTTAATTTGCAATTAAAACGTAAACCTTTTCTTTATTGACCAAATTCGATGAAATTTTAACTGCAAGTTTGTTTTGTGGTGTTAAGATTGTATTGTCGTGTGCGAAAGTAAAATATTGAAGAAAATAGAAATTTGCAATTTTTTATCCTACTCAAAATACCTCTGATTCTCAATCAGTGGCAGCTGTTTTTTTTTTCCGCTTCCGTCCAGAAATGTTTCCTCTCTGAACGGGTTGTCATGGTGACGCAACGGATGGCTGCATGATTTGATTACGGAATTCATTTTGGAAGTAAGTTCGCCATTTTCAATGGTTTAATGCCTAAAATTAAAAAAATTATAACTCATTCAGTTGAATTATAAAATGTTTTGTGAAAAAGTCGATGTTTCGTAAAATCTAAAAATATGGATCGCTAATCCGTATTTTGTAAAAATGCTTATATGGTTCGAAAGAGGATTAAATGACCTTTCCAAATATACCAGTTGTTAAGAAATGGAACAGTTACTCGGTCGTAGAGGCGTTTCAAAGAAGACGATCGAGAAAAAGAGAAATTTTCGACCCTTTTTAAAACTTTTTTAAAAAATATAAAAAATCCGTATTTTTTTTAAAAAAAATTGTACCGTAAGAATCGTTAATAAATGCTCTTTCTGTTGGTACAGGTGTATTTCGATATCTCGAGCCGTTCGAGCAGGATCGCTTTACAAACCCACGAAATTTTCTCTCTTTGCTTTTTCTTTTGAGGTTGGCTGTTCCGTAACAAAATGACGGTCGGCTGCGATTTTGAATCGTTTTTTGATTTGACATGGGTCGACATTTTAATTAATATCTCCGCTAATTAGGGTCGCATCGTTTAGCAAATTAGGTAACGTACATCTGCGATAAATTCTCCGTCCGACGGTACCAGTCCGAAGTCCATGCTACCATTAGCGGCGGAGCCTTAGCTGTTTCAAGCCGTTTCTCACAGACACACAGACTCACAGATAGAAACACACACACACGCGTACAGATTTTAATAATATAAGAGATATTTTCACAGGTAAATTAGCATTTTACCTGCATAAATTTATAATAAATTTTATGTTATGGAAATAGTGGTGAGAAATTAATGAAAAAGAAAAAAAAAAAAAAAAAAAAAGGCCTCTGTGGCAGCCCTGTGCTTAGGATAAAAAAGTAGTTTGACGTATGGTATAATCCAAATTTCCCTCTCTATGGTATTTCAGAACAACCGTTTTACATAACATGTTGCGTGTGACTCCATGCTTATAGAAGCTGAAGTATGGTTACTAAGCACATCATAAAGTAGGCGACTGAATAGCGCAATCGAAATTCATTGAAATATAAATTGAATGAGCATTAATATATATATATAGAGAGAGAGATAGATTGATAGATAGATAGATTAAAAAAAAATAAAAAAAATAAAAATAAAAATAAAAAAAGACCGAGGAAGAGACCACTGCATCGTTGGGGAGATGAATTTGTGAAGTTTGGAAGAGCAGAATGGCGAAAAATTGCAGAAAACAGGGCAGATTGGAATCACCTAGGAGAGGAGATGTCATCCTACAGTGAATTGATAAAGGCTGAAATTGATTATGATTATGATTATGATGATATAATATCCATTACCATTTCGCATATCGAGTTTAATGCTTTTATAACCTGTAAAATCTGTAATATAGCTTTCCCATAAATGAGAAAATTTACAGTAAAGCAGCCATACCTGTCGCTCAGTAGAAAAGTAAATTGAATAAATATATCTTTCATAAAATCAATTTAACTTATCAAATTTGGCAATTTTACGGTAGTAAAAAATGCTATATAGTCTACCCATAAATGTGGGAGGGGAAATCGTTAGACAACAGTGCCACCTGCTGGTTTATATGTATCAAAATCTAAACAATTCCAACTTATATTCAAATCCAACTAAACACAAAGTTTTGTTAAATTTTATACATTCTTTCAGGAAATACTTGGGCAACAAAATTTTGGCAACACATAGACATTCCAGACAGACATACCCAAGACTGACAGACATTTTTAAAAAATAGTCAAATCGTGTTCAGGTCATCTTACATCGTGTATGTCTTTTAAAAAACGGAAAATCTACATGAATAAAATACTTTCTTCTTATATAGAAGAAAGTAATAATAATAAATTTACAAATAATCTTAGATAGTAATAGCCATATTTAAATTATCATTTTTAAAATACTGTTACATTCTTTTAGTTATTACCAATAAAAATACTTTTTTTAATTTTCATGCTTTAATATTTTTTTTTCTTTATTTGTTTGTTTACTGTTCTGTTTTAATTTGTTTTATTCACTGTCAAATTCGTCTTATATCTGGATATGAAGATTTATTCCAAGCATTACTATTTTAAAATAACCCAATTATAAACTAGTTAGCATAGATTGATTCTACTCAGTTCCCCCATTATATATTTGTTTTCATAAATTTCTACTACGGGGCATACTGTATGAGAGAAAGTAATTTGACTAATGACTTGACATGATGATACACTGGAATGTTCCACCTAATAAGCTACCCACTGCCTAGTTAAATGTATATTTATATTATTCTAATTTTTTAATTAATTTTACTGGAGTTAGTTTCCGATTTTAGTTTTTCATACAATTCCTTACTATTTCCAATGCAATGATCCTCATAATACAAGTTTATACGAAATATCGCTGTACTCTATATGAAGGAAGTTTTTATTTTCGAATAACTTATAAAAATTTAAAATTAGAATATTCTTAGTCAACTGTGTTCGAGCTAGTATCATAAATGATATTTTAAAAGTGATCTGGCATCTTTACGATGAAAATCTCCCGCAAAATGGCGAGTTATACGAAATTTCACTCTATTCTGCCATGTTTGGAAATTTAAAAAGTAGAATGTTCATTGCTAATGACATTCATTAAAGCATAAAAAATTATATTTAAAGTTAGTCTGATACCTAACGATAAAAATATTCTTTTCAATGCACGTTTAAGTGAAATTTTGTCCTATTCTCCCACGTTAAGAAAATCGCAAAAGTCGAATAACTTACGAAGTTTTTAAATTAGAGTATTGCACACCAATATGGTTCTTGCCAGAGTTATAAATGATGTTTTAAAACTGGTTCGATCTCTTTAAGAGCATTTGTTTCAGAGATATCGTGTACACAGACTCCCAAATTGACATACTAACAAAGTTACACCCTACAAACGGATGTCATATCAATTTTGTGATTTTCGGATTCCTCACACTTGAAAACGAGCAAAAAAAACAAAAACCCGAGATCGAAAATTTTCACGTTTACTTAGTTGCCCATACCTATATAGGGAACTTAAAATATTCGTTGTACCATATTACACAGCTGCAACACTCTTCAATTTCTCGGAAGATCCAATATCTTTAAAACATAAAAATAATCTTTTTTTAAAAAAAAAGTATTGGTTGCATAAATATTTTGCGCCTCTGGCTTTATGGATTTAAACATTTCGTAAGATTTAGAACATAATTGGATAGACATTGGATAAATGTATTGGAACGACATTAGACATTAACTGGATAGATATTGGATAAACATATAGACATTTTTAGAAAATATCTATATGTTTGTGCGTCTGTTTGTGTATTACAAAAATGGCATGGCAGCTCTAAATAAAGATGCACAGATTTATTTATTTTTTTTAATTCGTATTTAGTTACATCTTGACATAAATTGGTACCTATCATATTTTCATGCCTATCGGTCGATAGATGGGGTTCTCTCATCTTTTCTCATCTTTTTTTATATAGCATGATGGAACAAAATTTCGTAGAACTCCTAATAGCCAATCATAGCCTCCAATCATAGCCTCCTAAACTAGATGCCTTCCGCGTGGCTCGGAAACTTGGCAACAGTTCAAGCGGTAGACAGCGCCAACTGGTACAGATTGAGCTACTTGTTTATTCAACAGCCACCAAAAATTTTTAAAAGTGGGATTTGATATACATAAAAGGCGAATAGAATCGAAGAAACGTCGATTATATATATCATATATCACTTTTAAAAACTTTTGGTGACAGCTGAATAAAAAAGTTGCGCAATCTGTACCAGATGACGTTGCCTACCGCTTGAACTGTTTCCAAGTTTCTGAGCCACGCGGAAGGCATCTAGTTTAGGAGGCTATGACACAATGAACATTACTTTAAATCAATCATTGTGAAACAAAACGTATACCCTTTTGTATATGAAGAGGCATCAGTTCCAATCCCCAATTGAATTACCACATTCTGAGGTATAAATTTTCAATACGAGTACTTTTCGAAATAAGAAAGAAAAAATAATAATACGTCAGTACTTTTAATCCTTTATCTACTGATGACACTTTAAAGTAGAGATCTGCACCCAGCCCAGACAAGAACTGATCAAATCCTACCCGACCTTAACCGGCACGATCAAAAAAACTAGTTGGCATAGGTGGACTCTGCTCAGTTCCCCATCATATTTATGTTCTCAGAAATTTCTAGTGCGAGACATATTACTAGTGGATCTGCAGATCAGGAGCTTCAACGTCCTATCTGCATCAGACATTATTCAATAGGTCATTTTTATTTATTCCTTATTATATAATAGTATATATTGATTCGATCGACTTATTACCAAAATCAAATACATTCCTGAGGGGGGCGACAGCCCCCCTCAACCCCCCGTTGTATCTCTCTTTGTATACCTATTTGTATATGATATAAAGTGTTACGAAATTGTAAATAATTGCATTTATTTTTGTATAAATTCTTTGAAAGAGGTTTAGTAAGTTGATAAAATGCTAATTTTGTGCCTTTATAGTCGTTTTAGCGTTAAAATAGCCAAATTTTCCTTTAAAAGCGCATTACAAAGCTCCTATAAGGGAAGAAATAAATTTGGCGACTATTTCCCTCCTTGGCGATTTTTTTGGCGATCTTGGCGAGAAAATCCTTATTAGGGATATACCAAATATGGAAGCTCTAATCTCATTGGCTGATGTGATACGAGAATTTTCCAGAATAGTCTGTTTTCGATAGAAAAGTATAAAAGGAGCATTATTTTCGCCAAGGCGGTCAGTCTCAGATCTATATCAGTTTCTTCAAATGCTTGCTCAATGGGCTCATGAATATGTGTACCAAATTGCAAGTCAATAGCGTTGTTTTGGGGGCCGCTATCGCGGTACATACAAATTCTTCCCATAGGCCGTAATGGTAAAAAAAAACTTTGGCGTGTCCCTGTACACGAACTTACAAATGGAATGCACACCGAAAACTATACAGCTAATTTCGTGGGCATCATGAACATGTGTACAAAATTTCAAGTCAATAGCGTGTTTTTTGCGGCCGCTATCGCATGACAGACAGACAGATAGACGGAATCCAAAATCCTTTTGAGTCTCAACAGTGGGCCTCCATTCACATTTCGGCAAAAATTGGAAGTCAATAGCTTGATTTTTGCGGTGGCTATCGCGGTACATACAGATTCTTCCCATAGGCCGTAATCATAAAAAATCTTTGGCGTGTCCCTGTACACGAACTACAAATGGAATACACACCCAAAACTATACGGCTGATTCCGTTGGGCTCATGAACACGTGTACCAAATTGCAAGTCAATAGCGTCATTTTTGTGGCCGCTATCGCGGTACATACAAATTTCTCCCATAAGCCGTAATGGTAAGAAAAACTTTGGCGTGTCCCTGTATACGAACTACAAATGGAATACATACCAAAAACTATACGGCTGATTTCGTGGGGCTCATGAACATGTGTACCAAATTTCAAGTAAATAACGCTTTTTTGGCGGCCGCTATCGCGCGACAGACAGACAGACAGACACAGCCCAAAACCGTTTTGAGTCTCAACAGAGGGCCTCCACTGACGTTTCGGCAATAATGTTAAAAGAAATCAATTTGACCAAAGCTTCATACAGTGACAGAATGAAATCCCCGCCTAATAGGCTATCCACCGTTCATTTCGATATATTTATCTTATTCTAATCTATTAATTTATTTTATCGGGGTCAATTTCGTTGTTTAGTTTTCATGCTACTATTTCCAATGCAATAATCCTCAAATTCATATTTATATGAAAAATTTACAATTTCGCTATGTTGATAAAATCGTAAATTACGAATAATTTACGAAATTTTCCTATTAGAATATTTATATTCAATCATGTTCAAACAAATATCATAAACGTAATTTTGAAGTTGTCTAACGTATTTAGGATCCTCAAAATGGAAGTTTATGCTCAATTTTGCTTTATTCTGACATGTTAAACTAGTGGATCTGCAGATCAGGAGCCTCAACGTCCTATTTGCATCAGACATTTTTCAATAGGTCATTTTTATTTATTTCTTATTATATAATAGTATATATTGATTCGATCGACTTATTACCATAATCAGATACATTCTTGAGGGGGGCGGCATAATTGCATTTATTTTTGTATAAATTTTTTCAAAGAGGCTTAGTAAGTCGATAAAATGCTAATTTTGTGCATTTCTAGTCGTTTTAGCGTTAAAATAGCCTAATTTTCCTTTAAAAACGAATTGAAAAGCTCCAATAAGGGAAGAAATGGATTTGGCGCCAAATTTGGTGACTGTTTCCCTCCTTGGCGATTTTTTTGGCAACCTTGGCGAGAAAATCCTTATTAGGGATATACCAAATATGGAAGCTCTAATCTCATTGGCTGATGAGATACGATAATTTTCCAGAACAGTCTGTGTTTGATAGAATAGTATAAAAGGAGCATTTTTTTAGCCAAGGCTTCCAATCTCAGATCTGTGTCGGTTTTGTCAAATGCTTTGCTTTGAGCCTCTTTGAATGAGACTTGCTTTATGTGATATTGCTAAACAGTTTGTACTGTTGTTTTGCTGTTAACGGCTGTTGTTTAAGCTATGTTTACTGGTTGAATTGAAGCTGATACTTGGTTTATAGACCTGTATTCTTCTGGAACTTTCTGTGAATAAATCACTGAATTTTTGCAAGTTTCGCCTTTCAATCTCGGACAACTTACAAACCCCCAAGTACGCAACAATATGCATTCTTATTAAACGACGGTCTTGTATTATTTCCCGGAAATTCATAAATACCGAATTACATACAAAAAAATTTACATAGCATATCGGAAATATTTTGCGTAACCTTTAAACTAATTATCAATTCTATGCCCACAATTTTCAACATGAAAACAGGCTTTTAAAATTCTAATAAAATTTCATTATATTTGATGGGGTGTAACCATGTTAAAATACACTTTTAAGAAATACCGACTATACACCATAAAAGTACGAAATTCCTTTATGTATCCCGGAAAAGTAGCCACAGTCATTATAAACGCCAATAATAAGAATAAATCTAATTAATTATAACTCATTAATCTTTCAAACTAATTTGACATCATTTGGATGATTACAGTACATACTCGGAATTATTTTGTGTTGTCCCATAAATTATTTAGTCTATACATAACCTTTTTTTAGAGTAAACATGATTTTAAGCATCTTTATAATGTATGTTAACTTTATTAAGTTCAATTCAGCATAAACGCATTAAAGTGCGCGCTTAAATTAAAAATTCGTCCATAGGCTCTAATGTTACGAAATTCTTTCGTGTGTCTTTGTAAACGAACCATAAACATTGTATACACCAGTAAAGACTATTCAGCTTATTTTGCGTTTAAAATTAATAATTGTTCCAAATTTAACATCGTTTGGATGACTAAGTGACATTGTCAGAACACTTTTGTAAGGTCCTGTACATTAATTAGAAAGCTTAAGAGCACATATTTTCTTCAAGCAACATAAGTTTAAGCATCTTACTCACGTACTCTAGTTTCATTTTCTTCATTGCAAAGTAATGATATTAAAATGCGTTTAAACGAAATTCACCCCATACGCCTTAATGTTAAGAATTTTGGCGTGTCCCTGTACACAGTTTATAAAAAATATAGCAATGAAAATTATACAGCTACTTATATGGAAAGCTGGAATGTGTGCGCCAATTTGCAAGTCAATCGAAGGATTTTTGCGGCCGCTATTGCGGTACATACAAATTCTTCGCATAGGCCGTAAGGATAAAAAAAACTTTGGCGTGTCCCTGTACACGAACTACAAATGGAATGCACACCCAAAACTATACAGCTAATTTCGTGGGGATCATGCACATGTGTACAAAGTTTCAAGTCAATAGCGTGGTTTTTACGGCCGCTATCGCACGACAGACAGACAGACAGACGGACGGACCGACGGAACCCAAAATCCTTTTGAGTCTCAACAGAGGGCCTCCACTGACGTTTCGGCAAAAATTGATGTCAATAGCTTGATTTTTGCGGCGGCTATCGCGGTACATACAGATTCTTCCCATAGGCCGTAATGATAGAAAATCTTTGGCGTGTCCCTGTACACGAACTACAAATGGAATACACACCTAAAACTATACAGCTGATTCCGTTGGGCTTATGAACATGTGTACCAAATTGCAAGTCGAAAGCGTGATTTTTGTGGCTGCTATCGCGGTACATACAAATTCCTCCCATAGGCCGTAATGATAAGAAAAACTTTGGCGTTATCCCTGTACACGAATTACAAATGGAATACACACCCAAAACTATACAGCTGATTTCGTGGGGCACATGAACACGTGTACCAAATTGCAAGTCAATAGCGTGATTTTTGTGGCCGCTATCGTGATACATACAAATTCCTCCCATAGGCCGTAATGATAAGAAAAATTTTGGCGTGTCCCTGTATACGAACTACAAATGGAGTACATACCAAAAACTATACAGCTGATTTCGTGGGGCTCATGAACACGTGTACCAAATTTCAAGTCAATAGCGCTATTTTTGCGGCCGCTATCGCGATACATACAAATTCCTCCCATAGGCCGTAATGATAAGAAAAACTTTGGCGTATCCCTGTATACGAACTACAAATGCAGTACATACCAAAAACTATACAGCTGATTTCGTGGGGCTTATGAACACGTGTACCAAATTTCAAGTCAATAGCGCTATTTTTGCGGCCGCTATCGCGATACATACAAATTCCTCCCATAGGCCGTAATGATAAGAAAAACTTTGGCGTGTCCCTGTATACGAACTACAAATGCAGTACATACCAAAAACTATACAGCTGATTTCGTGGGGCTTATGAACACGTGTACCAAATTTCAAGTCAATAGCGCTATTTTTGCGGCCGCTATCGCGATACATACAAATTCCTCCCATAGGCCGTAATGATAAGAAAAACTTTGGCGTGTCCCTGTATACGAACTACAAATGGAGTACATACCAAAAACTATACAGCTGATTTCGTGGGGCTCATGAATACGTGTACCAAATTTCAAGTCAATAGCGCTATTTTTGCGGCCGCTATCGCGCGACAGACAGACAGACAGACAGACAGACAGACACAGCCCAAAACCATTTTGAGTCTCAACAGAGGGCCTCCACTGACGTTTCGGCAATAAATCGTAAATTCCAAATAACTTACGAATTTTTTAAATTGGAAAAATCATAGTCTATGATATTCATGCCAGTATCCTAAATATTATTTCGAAAGTGGTTTGACATCTTTACGATGAAAATATCCCTCAAGATTGACGTTTATGTGAAATTTTGCTCTATTCAGCCATGTTAAGAAATTCGTAAATTTCCAATAACTTACGAAATCTTTATATTGGAAAATTCATAGTCATTAATATTCATGCCAGTGTCCTAAATAATGTTTCAAAAGTAGTCTGACATCTTTACGATGAAAATATCTCACAAAATTGACGTTTATGTGAAATTTTCCCCTATACTGCCATGTTAAGAAATTCGTAAATTTCCAGTAACTTGCGAAATTTTCAAAGTAGCATATTTATAGTTACTGATGTTCATTCCGGCATCAAAACTGATATTTTAAAACTGGTCTGACATTTTTACAGTAAAAAGTTTTCATTTAATGCACGTTTAAGTGATTTTTTGTCCTATTCTCCCATGTTAAGAAAATCGTAAATTTCGAATAACTTACGAAGTTTTTAAAATCGAATGTTGCAAATGAATAGGGTTCTTGCCAGTGTCGAAAGTAATATTTTAAAACTGATCTGACCTCTCTGCGACAATTTGTTCTTGAGATATCGTGTACACAGACTAACAAACTAACGGACTGACCCACTAACAGACTAACACCACTAACAGACTAACAGACTAGCAGACTAACAGACACCCTACAGACAGACACCATAGAAATTTTGTCATTTTCGGATTCCTCACACCTGAAAACGTGTAGAAAAGTCAAAAAACCGAGGTCGAAATTTTTCACGATTACCTAAGTTCCCCATACCTATAGTATGATGGGGAACTAATAAATTAATTGAATTAAAAAATAAATAAATAAAATAAAAAAGCATGCACTTCAGTTGAAATTCTTTTAGTATCTATTTTTCAAAGGTTTTATATAGCCAAGCAATATATTATACATTAACAAGACTACTGATCTTTTAGAAGACAGTTACACATAAACAGAAATTCATTATTACTAACAGACAGAAGGCACACAGACTCAGAGAAAATCAAACCAAATAATTATAAGATAAAAAACTTTTTATAAACCATGTTTTTTAAATTTTCTGTTGAATCATAGATATAGAACTATCTACATTAGCACTTTATCAATGCGTATTGTTACGAAATCGTAAATAATTGTATTTATTTTTGTATAAATTCTTTCAAAGAGGCTTAGTAAGTTGATAAAATGTCAATTTTCTGCATTTCCAGCTCTTTTTCTCGTTAAAATAGCTTAATTTTCCCTTTAAAACGTATTAAAAAGCTCCAATAGGCAGATAATGGATTTGGCGCAAAATTTGGCGGCTTTTTGCTCTTGGCGACTTTATTGGCGGCTTTTGGCGAGAAAATTCTTATTATCGATATTCCAAAGATGGACGCTCTAATGTGATTGGTTAAAGAGTTACGAGAAATTTGAATTAAAAAAAAGTTGGTTTTAAAAATAAAATATTAATCCTTTCAGAACAACATATATTTGCATCATGAACTACATTAGCACTTTATTAATGTGTAGAAAATCTTTAAAGTGATAATGACGTCAATTTTTGCCAGATGCATAATTTAACTTTTTACAATTTTTTAATGCTCACGTTTAATTCAATGTATTTATTTTTATGTCGAAAGAAAATGAACTCGTAAAATTTTTTGGCAACAATTAAATTATAGCTAATATTTTAATGACTATTTTTATTGCTATTAGGAGCTTATTATTTTCATATTTTAATTATTTAAAAGAAAACTATTCGAAAATTCGAAAATCTCACTTCGAAGTATTGTGTTGTCACCGGGTTCTGAGCTACTGTGAATGTTTCAAATGTCTAGCTAGTAGGAAAGTTTGTTAAAAATAGATTGCAAGATTTGTACCGGACAAACACACAAACAAACAAGAATAGAAGTTAATAAAACATGGTAAAATAGTAGTATTCATCAAACGATGTAGGAAAGTATTAAAAATGGTCAATACTAATAAAAATCTACTTTCATCCATTATCACTTATATCACGTCATGTATCCATATCCTTTTTGCGCGATCCTATAAACAAAACATTAAAAGTAATCCAAATATTTTCAGTGGAAAGATACTTTTACGCATCCGATAACTAAAGCTAATTTCATTATAATGAGTGCCCTGGAAAGATGCAGAAAAATGTTTAAAAATTATCCTTCAAATCTCTAGACTCTACAAACCATAGCACATAAAGCCTCATAGTAGCGTATCTAATTTCTTTTGTTTGTACTTGTGTGCAAAATAGTATTAATACGCATATCATTTTGAATAGGAAACCTGCTACTGAAACCTTAAATAGCATATATCAATTTCGAAGTATGCTAAAAATATTTGTAGAAATCCCAGTGCCAATAATCAAATGTCAGGTGATCAAATGTCATCTGTCAGGCGATCAAATTATAAATACTTTCTCAAAATAAATTTTCCAGTGACACACTAGCCCATAAAATTATGCAAAATAAATGACTAAAGAAAGGTTTTTATCATTTACCCTCCATTTTAATTAATGAGAAATGTGAAGAAAAAAAAAATCCGGGTAAACATGGCCCAGAACAAATTTGATCTTGGCTCGGCGCGGCCCAAGTATACACAAAACAATTAAGCCCAAACCCGGCCCGGCACCAAAATGAAAAGAAAACAAAAATACTAAGCACGAGCTAGATTCGGCTCGAGGCTAAACTGAGAAATTTGGCCTGAATCCGGCTCGTGCAGACGTCTACTTTAAAGTACCATTAGAATAAAAAGCATACAAAACCAAGTTTATGGAAGAAATGGGATAATTAAAAGAACACAACGCATATACCTAACTTTAATCTCTATACATGACAGTAGAAGACATGTAACCATTTTTGTTTCAGAAAGAATGTTATAAAGTACACTGTAAAAAATTTGCCTTTTTTGTTGCCAGAAATTCTCTGTAATTCGCGAAAATACGTGTAATTTACGAAAAATATACGTTGTCAGAACGTACTATCACTGTTTTTACTTGGAATTTTTTATGATGATAAAAAATGATTTATTCGTTACGAATGTTATAATTAAATTACATGTTTCCTCAATAATATACCAATGATATTAGAAAAAATATTTGGAACATAAAAAGTACACTTTTACACTTTTTTAAGGTCCTAAAGTATTCACTAAATCCTCATTAATCACTATGATGAGGTGATATGCATAATTTTTATGCCATATACCTTTATAAAATTACTCTTAAGTAACTTAAAAAATCTGGAGTGACTCCACATGACTTTCCGAAAACTAATCTGAACTGTTCGATTAAAAAAAAAGAAAGAAATTAAAATAAGAGAAATCATGAAATAAACAAAAGAGAAATTTGTAATATGGTTTTTGAGTACTTTTTTTTTTTTTCACATAGTATGTTGTTTAATTCTACTGCAATTCAGATAATTTGAGCTCGTAGATTAAAATGATAAAGAATTTTTCGTTATCTCATTGTTAAAATCTGTAAGTACTAGATTCACAAAAGTCTATACATTCTGCAGTTCGTGCAACGCGACGGTGACCTATAACATGAATATAAATTTTCAGTTCAATCGGATAAGGCATTTACACGCTATCACATTTTAAATAATTTGATCCCATAAGCCATAATGATAAATAACTTTCCGTTTCCCTGTAAAAAAAAAAAAAATAAGTGCTCAATTTACCAAAATCTATACAGTTCGTGTAGTGTGATGGTGATCTATAATATGTATATAAATTTTCAGTTCATTTGCATAAAGCGTTTAGACGCTATCGCACTTTAAATAACTTGATCCCATAAGCCATAATGATAAAGAATTTTTCTTTGTATCATTGTATCCCTATAAAAAAAAAATTAACTACTATTCACCAAAATTAATACGGTTCATGCTATGGGGACCTATAAAATACATAACATCTTTCAGCTCATTCGAAGAAAACGTTTAGACGCTATCGTGTTCACTCAGCCAACTATACATATCGAGACGTATTAAAACCTCGAGGTAGCTTCAGGGCCCCAGTCCCAGTGCCTTCCCGAGCTTCGATGACTTTTCTAGTCAATTTTCATCATTCATTCCTTCCGGTGTTAGCCCTTTTATTATATATATATACATTCTTAACATTGTGAGTTTTTCCCTTCTCGTCCCATGCTTTTTTTTTTTTTTTTTTTTTTTTTTTTTTAACAGATTTTTCCTCAGAACCTTTTTCCATCGATTTTTACATCCTACTGTTGGCGTATTAAACGTATTAAACTCTCGACGATAGCCGCAGGGCCCCAACCCGAGCTTCGAAGACTTTTTCTAGTCAATTTTGTCCTTTTATTTCTTCCGGTGTTAGCTGTTTTTTTTTTTTTCCCACACACGTAACATTGTGAGTTTTTCCTTCTCGCCCTATGCTTCTTTCTATGTATTTTTAGGTTTTTTCCCTCGATTTCTAAATTCTAAAGTGCGTCTCGCCACCGCACTTTAGAATGTACAAAATCGAGCAAAAAGAGCTAAAAATTCATAGAAAAAAAAAGCATGGGACGAGAAAAGAAAAAACTCACGATGTCAAGTGTGTATGAAAAAAAAAAAAAGGCTAACACCGCTAGCAATAAAAGGGCAAAACTGACTTGAAAAAGTCATCAAAGCTCGGGTAGGGATTCGAGATAAGGCCCTGAAACTATCGTCGAGGTTTTAATACGTCTCGCCTTGTATGTGACACACACATACATCACCGTAAAAATAACAAAAATGAGAACAGGAGAGCTCAAAACGTATTGATACACAAAAATCTTAAATTCGAGTTTTTGTCGTGATAACAATACTTTCCTTTCATATATATGTTCAGAAAGTAAAACATGTTTCAAGCCCTTTTTTCGTCTGTTTAATAACGCAGTAAATAAAAGGTATGAATAACTGTTAACACTAGAAGCGCCAAGATTTCTCCCTACCTAGAAGCGCCAACGGCAGTCAATTTGACTGCTCCGTGAATTAAATGCAGATTTGAAATAACATATGTTTAAGCCATGTAGCGTGGTAGTATCAATAAAGGATATGGACTTTGTTTTCATAAAAATGTCTTTAAAAAAAAAAAAAAAAAAAAAAAAAAATACTTTTACTAAGATGTTGTTTATACACACTATCTACCAATAAGTATTTGGACACTTTCGAATTTAGAAGCTTTGTCAAATATCTAGAAAAGTTCTTTACTAATGATCTTGAAACTCTGGAAGTATAAAGAATATGTTACACCTCATACATTTCACCAAAAATTGTGTCCTGGAGAAAAAAATGAAGCAAAAATTAAACAAAAGTCGAAATGCTTTGAATTCCCCTGTAAAAAGTAATGCTTTAAATGCATTTTGATTGTAGAACGTGATTAAGAGGACCTTTCTCATTATACGTGTAAATTTTATGAAGCTACCACATACATTCATGGAAATATAACGGTTAAAAAAAATAATAAATAAATAAATCTACTTTTTTAATGGGCTCTTCCCACCGTCGTCTGCTCAGTCACGTGATAGAGGAAAACGAATAATCGAATTCTGAGAATCGAATTCAAATAAATTTTGTTCTTAAGAACAAAAGTGTTAATATTTAATATAAAATAAAATAAAAGTAATATTGTGCATTTGTAAACAGTAGAATAATTGTATTTGTAAATTTAATAATTTTTAAAGAACACCTTATGTGTTTATTTACTTTCACCTGTAAGAATCGATTTTTGTATGTTTTTGTGTAACTGTTACATTAACTGATCTAGCAATAAATAATAGCTTGTTCTTTTGAATGTTTATGGATTATAATTTGAAATTTTAAAACGTTTTCAGTTAAATTTAATCGCATAAAGGTGTTACAATAAGTTAATTAACTTAGTTACTGGTCTAAATGGATTTACGCAGTAAGATATTGCACTGTCACTGATTTAAGTACCAAAAATCAGATTATTTAACATGTTCTTCATGAATATCAATAACAAATATAAACTAAATGATGATTGTAAATGCATACAGCAAACAAAAGATGATGAATAATGATATAAAATGAATTAAAACTGATGATGTATGAAAAAATAACACAGATTAAATACGATTGATCAAAAATAAGAATAGAAAATATGTTATTTCAGCAATCGCTCTAGATAAACAAGACTTCGTCTGCTATTTGTTTTTCCTCTATCATGTGACCTCTGACGTCAGGTGGGAAGAGCCTATTATACCACTTAGGGCATTAGACCCAGGGCAAAAACATTTTTAGGAAATATGGCATACTACACATTAAACGCAGCATGCTGCAATCAGAATGCAAAAATGTTAAATATCTTTCAAAATATGAACATTTTTACTAAATAATTTTTAACTACGCATGCGCTAATATAGTATGCCAAATTTTCTAAAAATCGCTTTGCACTGGGTCCAATACCCTACGTGTTATAATTAACTAGTATGTTGTGGCCACCACAAGACTTTCTTCTATATTTTCCTATACATATTCAATCAGTAACAATATTTAAAAAAAAAAAAGATTTTTTTTTTCCCTTTTTTTTTTTTTTTTTTTTTTTTTTTTGTGAAAATTAATACATATTCAATCACTAACAATAATTTAAAAAAAAAAAAAAAAAATCGAATTTTTTTTCCAAGTTTTTTTTTTTTTTTTTTGTTTTGTTTTTGTTAAAAGTAAAAAAAATCGATAACTTTGTTTTAAATTATCACAGATTTATGGTTCAACCATTCGTTTTAAAGGTATTGACGAGATCTTTCGAATGATACCCATCTTCAAAATTTAACCCCCCCGGGGGGGTACTTCCCCCCCAATGCACAATTTTTTTTTCCTAGTTAACTACTACTATCATCAATAATTCAAATTAATTTTACAATCACAAGTTTAAAATAACTCTCATTATGCCCATTTATACGGAATTTTGTCCTATGCTGCCATGTTAAAAATTTGCATAAAATGCTATTACAGCGCCACCTGTTGAGCTATTGATCCCCAAATCTAATGGGCACCAGTTCATGTCAGGGTGCAACTAAATACCAAGTTTGGTTAAATTTCATTCATATGTTCGTGAGATACAGCGTCCACAAAAAAATGATACAGACAAACACACAGACAGACAGACACACAGACAGACAGGCAGACAGACATTTTTTAAAAACTATCAATTCGTGTTCAGGACATCCCAAAACGTGTAGATCCGTCAAAAAACGGAGGTCGAAAATTTCCACGAATCCAATACTTTCTCTATATTACATATAGAAGAAAGTAAAAAAGAAGCAATATTTTTTGCCTTTTTTAAAGAAACCGTTATATCTCCATGAATATATGTGCTAGCCTCATAAAAATGTATGCAGGTAATTAGAAAAATCCACTGAAGCGCATGGTACAGCGAAAACCCATTTAAAGCATTACTTTTTACAGTGTGATTCAAAACAATTTGTTTTTTGTTTAATTACTTTCTTCTATATTCAATAGAAGAAAGTATTTTATTCGTAAAAATTTTCGTCCTCGGGTTTTTGATGGATTTACACGTTTTGAGAGCTGTAAAACACGATTTGACCATTTTTAGAAAATGTTTGTCTGTCAGTCTGTGTGTGTGTGACAAAATTTTGTGGCAACTGTATCTCAGGAACTACTGCACAGAATTTCATACAAATTGGTATGTAATTACACCTTGACATAAATTACTGCCTATCAACTTTTGGTAAAAATTGTCAAAGAGCTTGCGTTGCCATCCCGCTTTCTCTAAATTTTTAACATGGTGATATAGGACAAAATTTTGTATAAATGTGCATAAAAAGAATTATTTTTTAGTAATCATTATGAAATTTACAAGAATTATTTATAATAGACATAGTCAACTGGGAAAAAAATTTTGTATGTGTAAAAGCCTCGCCATCCCCACCCCCCTCGAGGGGAGTAAATTTTCATGATGGGTATCTTTCAAAAGAGCTCGCCAATACCTTTGAAACGAATGGTTGAACCATCGAATTGCGTTAATTTAAAATAAAGTTATCGATTTTTTTCACTATTAACATTTTTTTTTATGTCATATTGACAATAAAATTGACTGTTTTTGGATATTTAGTGCTACACTACTTCTCTAATATGGAAATCGTCTGCATTATCATGGAAGATAATTTTTTTAAATAATAATTTTAATAAATTATTTTTACTGAGTGAGTTTGTATAGGAAAATATGGAAGAAAGTCATGTGGTGGCCACAACATTCTAGTTTTTATTGGTCCCCTTTTCCTCTTTAGGACACAACTTTTGCTGAAATATATCAAGTATAACATGCTCTTTACACTACCAAAGTTTCAACATGATATCTAAAGAACTTTTCTAGATATTTCACAAAACGTCTAAATTCCAAAGTGTCCAAATACCTATTGGTAGATAGTGTACAGTATAAAATTGGCATTCTTTTGACATTTAGAGTTATATTTTTCTGAAAAGAAAATCATCTGAACTCGCCAAGGAAAATAATTTTGGTAAATATTTATTTTAATAGATAACTTGCGCTGCGTGAATTTGTATAGGAAAATAAAGTAGAAATTTTTCTGATGGTTACAACATATTACTAATTGTTGTTGTCCTGTTTTGCTATTTAAAAATCAGTCTATGACGTTCACTTACGGTAAAACTTGCCTATGACGTTTCGCGCAGACACTTTCCTTCCCTTTTCTTTTTGAATTCAAATAGAGCATTGGAATACAAACATATTTATATTAATAAAAGTTCTAGAAAAGTGTATTTTCAAGATAGATGACATTTTAAAAATGTTTTTTTCTGAGAATCTCTGGTATAAGATATTATTCGTGAAAGTCAGGTGTATCTTGCTAGAAAATATTTGAATCACAGAAAAATATTTAGAATTCGTCCATGACATTTATTCACATCTGGTAATTATATATATATACATATATGTATATATATATATATATATAGAACTGCTAATTACTTTACTTTCCGTAATAGCGTTAGGGCCCACCTTTTTTCGTACCACTTTATTTGAAGAGTAATTTTCTGCATTATCAGAGATCTCAGCGTTTCTATATTTTTACGAACGTTTTATTTTTGTCTACTATTTCAGAACTGTCTTATTTTGAATAATATTATAGCATTAAAATGTCTAAAAAAATGTCTTTTGGATAATAGGAACATTTCGACCTTTGGCAATATGTACTTATGATTAAATTTTATGTGCCAACTTTCAAATTAATATTCCGTAAAATTGTTAAGCAAATTGTTGAAAAATTGTTTAAAATATATATATATATATATATATATATGCGAAAAGATGTCTGGAAAGGAGTTAATACGGCTATTTTATTTTATTTTTTAATCTATAGATCTTTTTTTTTTTTTTTAAGAAACCTATTTACGAAACCTAAATTTTATCTATAGATAATTTTATCTATAGATAAATAAATAGGGTAGAACCGTGTATTATGGACCCCCTAGAATGCTCATAAAACTTAATTATTAAAATAAAAATATTTAATTTGGTGGCTGCTCATTACAATTGCATAGTTACATAGTTTAAACTTGGTAAAGTACTCTGGGAACTATTAATAATTGCAAAAAATAATTATTTTATTTACGTATCGGTGGTCCATATTACACGAACATATGTGTAATATGGACCAAGTGGTCCATGGTGGTCCTTCCCGTTCCCCAACAGTTCACACACTTGGAATTGTGAAACGAACTGTCCAGCATGTTCCCTCACACACTTGTACATCTCTTGGGAATATACTCCTTCTCATATTTATAAGGGCACTTTGTGTTTTGAAATAACTAATGTAAAAATAATTGTGAACAAGATTATACTAAATGCACTTAATATATCTAGTATTCTAAAAACCAAAACTGCTATAATTTTTTTAATATGAAACAAAATTAATAAAAAATAGTGAGAAATATATTTTTCTTCATGTTTTTAGATGTTCATAATTATAGGGACAATCAAGATTTTTTTGTTTTATTTCACTTACTAGCGGATAAATTACAGTTGACATGGGAATTTGTTAACTACTGGGCTAGATTAATTCATATATAAGCCTTCAATTTTTCTTGGACAGACATTACTGATAATTCCTCGAAAAAAAGAACGTTCCTGTAGTGAAGTATGATAAATGTGTTTTTTAAGTGGAAGGATAATTTCAATCCGCCGAATTTCTAATGAAATTCGAAGATCTAAAATTGCTGAAGGAAATGTGATCAAACGTTGAACTGCTGGTTCAATAGGAGAGAGATCTAAAGCAAAATCCGAGTTGTTTTACAGAGATCGAAGACTCATATTTCCTCTAATTGTTCTACTTATAATGTCTGCTGCTGAATTTGCTCGTAATTTTTAACGAAAGGTTGGGGTCCACATTTATGCATGTTTAAAATAATTAATAATGTTAAAATGAATAAAAAAAACTGTAATAATCAATAAGCATTTAATGGGGGGGGGGGGAGAACGTCTGTGTTAAAGTTGAATAAAGATGATATTAAATGGTAAAATGTTGCATTTTCGGATGAAAAGCTTTTTATTCTTAACAAAATGATTTTAACAGTTACTGGCACGATCTGAAGATAGCGAAAGACAGAGCAGATTTTTTAAAGGCAGATATGAATCGGGCATTTTAAAGGTGGGTCTATGGTGCTCTGGGGAGCTGTTTCTACTGAAGGCAGAATGAATTTAGTAATTTTTTCTATTATTATGAACATCAAGAGAATATCCGCAAATTTTAAACGTGGAATTCTCAGATTTATGTTAGATTTTGGGGGGTAATAATATTTTTTTTTCAACAAGACTTACATTTTTGGCTCTACTTCTAGAGCAATAGGAAATAATTTGAAGAAAGAAACTTCTGTATTATTGCCTTTCCCGTGGCCTAAAAGTTGAAAAAAACCTTAACTTATCATATTAAAAAAGTGCATGCAAGTGGAAGCAATTTTAAATAGTTTAAATGTATTCAGAATATCATCTATGCTGTGTGAAATGGTATTGAAACTAAACACAAAAAAAAAATAATAATAATAATAAATGTATATATATATACCATAGGGAATGTCTGACTGTTTCACCCTAAAAAGAGACCCCATAAAATATTAATTTAAAGAATAACTGAAAACAATTACTAAGATTCGAGCTGTCCTTATAATTATGAACAACTGCAAAATGATTTTTTTGGCCGTATTTAAAGTTTTCCAAGATAGAAAATCAATAAAAGTTATAAATATCGTCTATTAATGAAACTTAAAATAATAAAAAAATATATTTGTTTAAATAATATTATTCAGTGTTTAGTTAATATAGAAAAACGGGCGTCCTTATAATTATGAGAACCAGTGTAGTAGAAATGGACGAAAAAAAAAGTGCGAAAGAAGTGATAATTGATTATCTCTGCTTCCCTGGCCTATTCTATAGCCTCAAGATTTTGAGTATGCGACATATGTACGCCAAAATCTCTCTGTTTTTATTATGGACCACTGGTCCATATTACACAACACAGCATGGTTCATATTACACGCTTAAAAAGAGCAACATGGTTTCCAATCAAAAATCGCTATGCAAATTGATGCCCATGAAACGCATGTCTAAATTGTTCAAATAAGTACATTTGCTACTATTAACGCGAAAATTATATTACAATTACCTAACAGCAGAAAGTAATACTTCCATTTTAACATACTTGTTACATCAATGATCATATAAACCGAAAACTCAATTTCATAATCGTTCAAATACAGGTATGCATGTACAAATCACTCCATGGTTTGTGTAACAATAATATTCACAAAAGGCAATGAGATGATTTCACCATCTAGTGTTGAACATATAAATTTACTCATGATCCGTATTACACGATGATCCATAATGCACGGTTCTCCCCTATACTTATTCAGGTTGCTTGTCAGATTTTCTGAAGTAACCATCTAATACATACGAAATTACGTTTAAAGAGAGGTTTATACAGCAATTTCGAAGACGATCGTTAGAGCCGTTTTTGAAACACTGGCTTATGATCACATGTCCCATTTCTAACTTTCAAAGTTCACCATAAGTTATCAAAATTATCTATATTATACACATGATCTATGTTAATTATAAAGTTTTGTTGCAGTGGTGTTTTCGTTTTGTAGATATGACAGTCAGATGATTCTTTCCCACACACACATATGCACACTCACAATACACACTGGTAATATACACAGTCAAAAAAATATTTAAAAAATCCACCCTAATTAATTTTGTCGCAAATCGTTATATATATACGGCTGGTACCAACCAATTAATAATAACGTCTAGTTTGTACCGATGTATATTGACGTCAAGCTAGCCGGTCACGTATGGAAAAAATTACTTTTTCCAAAAAACGTTTACATACAAAATTAGTGCTAGATTAGTGCTGATTAGGCAATAAAATTACAGAATTCCTGCTCAATATTCAAAAAAGACATTAAGAATTTAATGTGGTCCGGCTATCTTGACGTAAAGCTGGCCTGACAAATATAGAAAAAACTGCTTTTCCCAAAAAACGTTTACATAAAAAATTAGTGCTAGATTAGTGCTAATTAGCCACCAAATTACAGAATAAGTGCTCAATATTTAAAAGAGTTATTAAGAAATAAATGTGGTCCGGCTATCTTGACGTCAAGCTAGCCGGCCACATATAGAAAAAATTACTTTTTCAAAAGAACGTTTACATAGAAAATTAGTGCTAGATTAGTGCTGATTAAGCAATAAAATTACAGAATTCGTGCTCAATATTTAAAAAAGTTATCAAGACTTTAATGTTGTCCGGCTATCTTGACGTCAAGCTGGCCGGCCACAAATAGAAAAAATTACTTTTCCCCGAAAACGTTTACATAAAAAAATAGTGCTAGATTAGTGCTAATTAGCCACCAAATTACAGAATTAGCGCTCAATATTTAAAAAAGTTATTAAGAATTAAATGTGGTCCGGCTATCTTGACGACAAGCTGGCCGGCCACATATAGAAAAAATTACTTTTTCAAAAGAACGTTTACATAGAAAATTAGTGCTGGATTAGTGCAAATTAGGCACCAAATTACAGAATTCGTGCTCAATATTTAAAAAAGTTATCAAGACTTTAATGTTGTCCGGCTATCTTGACATCAAGCTGGCCATCCACATATAGAAAAAAAAGTACTTTTTCCAAACAACGTTTACATAAAAAATTAGTGCTCGATTAGTGCTAATTAACCACCAAACTACCGAATAAGTGCTGTATATTTAAACAAGTTATTAATAAATAAATGTGGTCCGGTTATCTTGACGTGAAGCTAGCCGGCCACATGAAAAAATTACTTTTCCCAAAAAAAGTTTACATAGAAAATTAGTGCTAGATTAGTGCTGATAAGACAATAAAATTAAAGAATTCGTGCTCAGTATTTAAAAAAGATATTAAGAATTTAATGTGGTCCAGCTATCTTGGCATCAAGCCGGCCGGCCACCAAAAGAAAGAATTGCTTTTGTCAAAAAACGTTTACATACATAATTAGTGAGATAAGTGCTGATTACACACAAAATTACAGAATCCGTGCTCAATATTTAAAAAAAGTTATTAAAAATTTAATGTGGTCCGACTATTTTGACGTCAAGCTGGTCGGCCACATATAGAAAAAAAAGATACTTTTCCAAAAAATGTTTACCTACATAATTAGTGCTAGATTAGTGCTGATAAGGTACCAAATTACAGAATTCGTGCTCAATATTTAAAAAAGTTATTAAGAATTTAATGTGATCTGGCTAACTTGACGTCAAGCTGGCCGGCTATATATAGAAAAAAAGTACTTTAAAAAAAAAAAAAAAAAAAAAAAAAACGTTTACATAGAAAATTAGTGCTAGATTAGTGCTGATAAGGCAATAAAACTATAAAATTCGTGCTCAGTATTTAAAAAAGATATTAAGAATTTAATGTGGTCCGGCTATCTTGACGTCAAGCTGGCCGGCCACATATAGAAAAAAGAACTTTTTTCAAAAAACGTTTACATAGAAAATGAGTGCTATATTGGTGCTGATTAGGCACAGAATTCGGGCTCACTAATTAAAAACGTTATTAAGAATTATATGTGCTCCGGGCAGCGTATCTCCATTATTCTTGCGAGTACAGATTAGCCTGGCGAATTTTCGTAGCTAGCGTCAAAATCTCAATCCCGCGAAGCAACACTTGTTTCTACTTCATTCCCAAATCGCAGAGGCTTCCAACAATCTTCTTTTTCTTTTTCATGTTTTTTTTTTTTTTTTTTTTTTAAGCTGATCAAGCACCAAATTACAGAATTCGTGCTCAATATTTAAAACAGTTAATACGAATTAAATTTGTTCCGGCGATCTTGTCGTCAAGGTGGCCGGCCGCAGCCACATCTAGAAAAGAATTACTTTTTTCCAAAAAACGATTACATTCAAAATTAGTGCTACATTAGTGTTGATCAAGTACATATTACAGAATTCGTGCTCAATAATTAAATTATTTATTCAGAATTAAATGGGCACCTGCTGCTTTGCCGTAAGTTGGCCGGCTGCGACCTCATCTAAAAAAAAAAAAAAAAAAAATTTCCTAAAAACGATTACATAAATAATTAGTGCTACATTGGTGTTGATCAGGCACCAAATTACACAATTCGTGCTCAATAATTAAAAATATATATATTGTTGCGTACTTGGGGGTTCGTGAGTTGTCTGAGAATGAAAGGCCAAACGTACAAAAATTCAGTAATTTATTCACAGAAAGTTCCAGAAAAATACAGGTCTATAAACCAAGTATCAGCTTCAATTCAAACAGTAAACACAGCTTAAACAACAGCTGTCAATAGCAAATCCACAGTACAAACTGTATACCAATAACACTTGAAGCAAGTCTCTCTCAAAGAGGCTTAAGAGCAATGCAAGCACTAGCGAAGCTAGCGGAGATCTGAACTGAACTGAACTGCCCTTGGCGAGGAAGCGCTCCTTATATGCTGTTCCATGGAGCCCAGATTTTTCGAGAAAACTCTAGAAAGTGGTCAACCAATCAACTTACAGCTTCCATATTTGGTATATCCCATATAAGGATTTTCTCGCCAAGGTCGCCAAAAAAATCGCCAAGGTGGGAAAAAGTCGCCAAATTTGGCGCCAAATCCATTACGTGCATTACTGGGGCTTTCTAATGCGTTTTTAAGGGAAAATAAGGCTATTTCAACGCTAAAACGACTAGAAATGCACAAAATTAGCACTTTATGAACTTACTAAGCCTCTTTGAAAGAATTTATACAAAAATAAACACAATTATTTACAATTTCGTAACACTGCCCCCCTCCCAAGGACTGCACGTCCCGGGCAGTGCAACCCTTGGTCAAGAGGCGAAACTAAACAAATTTACACAATCTAAAACACAAAAACTAAGTTGCACATAAAGATAACATAGAAATATAAATTAAGTGGGAAATATTTACAAAATTCACAAATATGTACAAATATTTATATACAAATATTTACAGTGCGCATGCGCAAATTTTACAAGTATTTACATTTTAAATTTTAATTTTACCGTTACTTGTGGTACTTGGCTAGCCTATTATAGTGCACCACCTTCGGTTTTGATGAAGGTGTTTTAGTGATCCGCACCACTACATCATTCAGCCTTTTTAAGACTGTGTATGGTCCGTCCCAGCTGCACTGTAACTTGGGAGAGAGTCCTTTGCGTCGAACAGGATTCCACAACCAGACCTTCTCTCCTTCCTGAAACTCATGTTGCGTAGCCTTTAGATCGTACCTTGTCTTCATTTTCTCCGTTGCCATGTTAATCCGCTCCCGAGCAAAGCTGTGTACGTCCTCAAATCGTGCCTGGAGATCTTGGATGTACTCCTCGGGCGATGAAGGCGCATCGGGTGGACAACCAAACAGGAGATCACAAGGGAGACGAAGTTCACGTCCGAACAGCATCTGGGCTGGAGTATAGCCGGTGGTTTCATGGACAGCACTTCGATAAGCCAGCAGGAACAATGGCAACTTCAAGTCCCAATCTTGCTGGTTCCTTGATACTAGAAGGGAGAGGTTATTCAGGATGGTACGATTGAACCTCTCGACCATGCCGTCCGACTGGGGATGTAAGGGTGTTGTCCGGGTTTTGTCTATGCCGAGTAGTTGACACAGTCCTTTGAAAACATCAGAGGTAAAGTTCCTACCTTGGTCGGTATGAAGTTGTAGGGGCGTGCCGTACCTTGACACCCATTGCTGCACTACGACCTCTGCGACTGTGCATGCCTCTTGATTGGGAATGGGATATGCCTCAGGCCACTTGGTGAAATAGTCCATCACGACGAGGATGTATTTATTTCCACTGGAGGTCCGTGGCAAAGGACCCAAGATGTCGATTGCAATTCGTTCAAATGGTGCTCCCACGTTATACCGTTGCAGTCTCCCTCGACTTCGTTTCTGCGGGCCTTTACGTGCCGCACAAGCATCACAGGATTTACACCATTTCTCCACATCCTCCTTTGCCTTGCACCAGTAGAAGCGCTCCCGAACTTTCTGCAGAGTCTTCATTACCCCAAAATGGCCTCCGGTAGAGCTACTATGCAGTTGTTCTAAAACAGCTGGAATTTTTGATCTTGGTAATAAAATCTGCCATCTGAAGCTTTTCCCATCATCAGATTCCCACTTTCTGCATAATACGCCGTTTCTGATATGAAGAGAGTCCCAAAGTGCCCAATAACTTTTCGTAATGGGACTAAATCTGGAAATGCCCTGCCAGGTAGGTCTGTTGCTGGTCGTCTCCTTCAGCTGTAATATTGGCTTTATGTCAGGATCTTCCAACTGGGATTTTCTAAGTTCTTCGTCACTCCATGGATCGGGATCTTGATCTGATGGTGTTGAGACAGTAACTTGGCAGGCAACCGGATTTATCGGCAGGTATTTCTGTTCGGCTCTAGAGCAATACTTGCAGCTTTCCGAGCAGGGCTTCCGTGACAAGGCATCTGCATTACCATGTAGAGTCCCTTTACGATGACGTATCTCGAAGTCATATTCCTGGAGGCGTTGTATCCACCTGGCAATCTGTCCTTCCGGGTTCTTGAACTGGAGCAACCACGTTAAAGATGCATGGTCAGTCCGGAGCAGGAATCTTCTGCCATAGAGGTAATGATGGAAATGTTCTATGGCTTTTACGATGGCGAGTAGCTCTTTCCTGGTGGTACAGTAATTTCGCTCCGGTTTAGACAGGCATTTACTCCAATAGGCAATGACATGTTCTTGACCATCAATTTCCTGCGACAGAACAGCACCGACACTCTCATGGCTGGCATCTGTATCAAGTATGAACTGTCTGTCGCGCTGTGGATATGTCAAGATAGGCGATGATGTTAAGGCCTCTTTAAGTCGCTTGAACGCTTTTTCACATTCATCTGTCCACAGGAACTTCTGTTTGGCTTCCGTCAGCTTGTGCAGTGGTCTGGCAATATTTGAGAAACCCTTGACAAACTTCCTGTAGTAAGTGCATAACCCCAGGAAACTTCGTAGTTGGTGTACATTTTCAGGGCGACTCCAGTTCTCGACTGCAGAGATCTTCTCAGGATCAGTTCTCACACCTTCGGCAGAGATGATATGGCCGAGGTAGCTCACTTCACGACGGAACAAGTTACACTTGCCTGGATTCAATTTGAGGTTAGCCATTCTGAGTTTCTCCAGCACCTTTCGGATGTTTCGTAGATGGTCTTCAAAGGTGCGCCCCACAATGATAATATCATCCAAATACACCAGACAGGCTTCATAGGAAAGTCCTTTTAGCACTGTCTCCATCAGGCGTTCGAAGGTGGCAGGTGCATTACATAATCCGAATGGCATAACTTTAAATTGCCACAGTCCTTGTCCCGTGGTGAATGCAGTCTTCTCACGATCATCAGGATGTAATTCTACTTGCCAGTAACCGCTCTTCAGATCCAACGTCGAGAACCATTTATTGCCAGCAAGTGTGTCTAATGTGTCGTCAATTCTGGGAAGAGGGTAACTGTCTTTCTTCGTGATGTCATTCAAACGACGATAATCCACACAAAATCTTGTTGAACCATCCTTTTTTCGCACCAGTACTATGGGAGAGGCCCAAGGACTCGTTGATGGCTCGATGACGTCATTGTGCTGCATTTCATTTAGAAGTTCAGTGACCTCTTCCTGTTTAGCAAAAGGAAGTCTTCTTGGATGTTGTTTGATTGGAGGATGATTTCCTGTATCAATTCTGTGCTGGGTGATGTTCGTTCGCCCGACGTCTTCAGGTGTTCGAGAAAAAAGGTCTTTAAATTCTTGGAGTAGCTTCTCCGCAGCGCATCTCTGTTCCTTTCCTAACTCTGCATTCTTGAGTAGTTCCGTTGTTAATTGCTCAGAAGACTTGGATTCGGTTGATTGCATGGGGCGGTTTATGCATGTTACAGGAGTGCAGGCTGCTAACACTTCATCCTTCTTCACTGTTCGGACCTTATCGCTGATGTTTGCGACTCTCACAGGTATAGTACTCTTTGAGAGATCAACTAGAGATGAAGCTACCAGAACTCCTCTTGGGCTATTGTCGGTATTCGGGTATTCAATCAGTCCATAGCGGAAGTATTGCTTTGTAGGTGGTGTTCCTGAAACTATTGTCTCTGTGTGTGGGGGGATGGAGATTTCAGACTTGGCTGTTATCTGGCAGATTGTCTGAATGTCTTGATTTTCAGTGTTGAACACAGCGATGTCTTCCGAACTCGAATGCAGTTCATTATTCTTGAAGTCCAACTGAAAATTAAATTTTCTCAGGAAATCAATTCCAATGATTAAAGGATCTCTTATATCAGCCACATATGCCATATGATGGTAACTGGCATTCCCAAAAGTGATGGCCAAGTTCATTTTTCCATATATTTTGATTTCGTCTCCGGTCACAGTCTGGAGTTTAACGCAGGGCGGCGTCCAGATAATCTTCTCTTTTAGTTCTTGAGCCAAATCCGTTCTAATGATGGTCACGTTGGCTCCCGTGTCCAGAATCATCCGGCAGGTGGCGTTGTTGACTTGGCCATAGACGTGAAGTCCATTATCGCCGCCACTCATCGATGAAACATGAAATACTGTAAATTGGGGCTCTTTAATTTTAGGCAACCTCCGCCCCGCGAGATGGCCTCCTCTTAGTTTCCCTGCAGTGATGGTGAAGCCGGGTGATTTCCTATAGTTGGTCGTACGGGGCAGTTCCTCTTCACATGACCATCCCCTCCACAGCCCCAGCACTTTATCTTCCGATCCTTTTTTTCCATATTATTTTCCAGGCTGCGCAATCTCTTTAAGATCTCTGCGAAACTTCTCTTCATTTCATTCTCATCAGCAGGCGTATCATTTAATGAGACTGCTCTTATGGTATGGCGGTCTTTACGGGAGGCTTGTTGGGCTGCCTCTATCCTAAGTGCATAGCCTAAAGCTGATTCTACGTCTCTGATGTTGGAGAGTCTCAGCGCTTTTTGAATTTCTGGATCCCGAACAGCATCGATAAAGTACTGAAGAGCTAAGTCGTTTCGAGTGTCAGCTTGACAGTCTGAGAATGCTAGGTGTGACAATCTCTGAATGTCCGCTGCCAGCTCTTGCAAACTTTCGCCCGTTTTCTGGTAACGGGACTTTAGCTGGAGGCGACTATAGTCCTTAGAACACTTCTCTCCGAACCGTAGCTCCAGTGCTCTAGTCAAGGCCTCGAAGTCGTTCCTTTCTTCTTTAGAAACATTTCTCAGGATCTCGGCTGCATCTCCCCGTAATGCTGCTGCTAAGTGGACCGACTTGGCGGTAGAGTCCCAGCCGTTAGCTTCAGCTACGATGGAAAACTGCGTCTTATATACATGCCAGGAGGAACTGCCGTCGTAGGTAGATAGCTTAATAAATTCGTGATTCTGGTTTCTTCTCTCTTTCCTTTCAGTTTCCCGGGGCTTGGATTCTAACTTTTCTTCGAGATTCCGAATCTTGCTCTGCAAATCATTCCCTATTACCTCTCCGCTCCACTCTTCTCTCATTTTCCTCTCAAGATCTTCCTCCATTCTCTTAAACTTGCTTTCTATCTCTGAAACCTTTCCTTTCAGCTCCTGATCAAAGTTTTCTTTAAATTTCTCCTCAAAATTCTCTTCTATCTTCATAAATCTCTCTTCAAAATTCTTTTCCACTTTCAAAACTTTCTCTTCAAAATTTTCTTCTATCTTTATAACTTTCTCTTCAAAACTTTCTTCTATCTTTATAACTTTATCTTCTATTCCATCCATTCTATTTTCCATCACCGTTAATTTACTCTCTATTGATTCTTTCGCCGTTGAAAGCTCTCTCTTCATCTCATCTTGATTAGCTTTAATTTCTTCGGTCAAACTGGCTTCCATCTTTTCCTGAACTGCTTTCATTTCCTCTTGTGCTACCTTCATTTCTTTCATCTCTTGACTCAGGCTATCTTTCATCTCTCTCTGCGATGCTTCCATACTTTCTTTCATCTCTCTTTGCGATGCTTCCATCTTTTCCTGTCCTGTTTCCATTTTCTCTATCAATCCGGTTTCCATCTTTTCCTGTCCGGCTTTCATTTCATTTATCTGGGTAGCTAAGGCTTCTAGAAGTTTTTTCATCTCTTGCTCCATAGCCCTCGTTATCACCATTCACAGACAACCCCACTCCTGACACCAGAAATGTTGCGTACTTGGGGGTTCGTGAGTTGTCTGAGAATGAAAGGCCAAACGTACAAAAATTCAGTAATTTATTCACAGAAAGTTCCAGAAAAATACAGGTCTATAAACCAAGTATCAGCTTCAATTCAAACAGTAAACACAGCTTAAACAACAGCTGTCAATAGCAAATCCACAGTACAAACTGTATACCAATAACACTTGAAGCAAGTCTCTCTCAAAGAGGCTTAAGAGCAATGCAAGCACTAGCGAAGCTAGCGGAGATCTGAACTGAACTGAACTGCCCTTGGCGAGGAAGCGCTCCTTATATGCTGTTCCATGGAGCCCAGATTTTTCGAGAAAACTCTAGAAAGTGGTCAACCAATCAACTTACAGCTTCCATATTTGGTATATCCCATATAAGGATTTTCTCGCCAAGGTCGCAAAAAAAATCGCCAAGGTGGGAAAAAGTCGCCAAATTTGGCGCCAAATCCATTACGTGCATTACTGGGGCTTTCTAATGCGTTTTTAAGGGAAAATAAGGCTATTTCAACGCTAAAACGACTAGAAATGCACAAAATTAGCACTTTATGAACTTACTAAGCCTCTTTGAAAGAATTTATACAAAAATAAACACAATTATTTACAATTTCGTAACAATATATTAAGAATTTATTGCGCTGCGGTTATCTTGAAATTAAGCTGGACGGCCGCGGGCACATATAGATAAAATTACTTTTTCCTAAAAACGATTAAATACAAAATTAGTGCTACGTTAGTGTTGATCAGGCAGCAAATTACAAAATTCGTGCTCAATAATCAAAACAGTTATTAAGAATTAAATATGATCCGGCTATTTTGCAGTTATGTTGACCAGCCGCGGACACAAATAGAAAAAAATCCCTTTTCGGCAAGCTTAAAGGCAAAGGTAGATTCCTTTACGTAAATGTTACAATTGTAAAGAAATTTTACATATGCATCAATACTTAGCCAATGGCTTTGTTGCCACACATTGCATTATTTACGTCGCTATTCTGTTTTCAAGAAATTTAATTTTCAACTACAAAAGGGTTTTACTTAAAATTTTAGGCTAGATTTATTGGTTTGTAAATGTTTCAATTTTTTAAAATTCAAGCTCATAATCATCCAACAAATAGAAGCCTTAACGATATACAATCACAGCAAAAGTGAATCCCGGAGGGGGATATTGGGCTCCCCCCCCCTTACCACCCAAGCTAAATAAAAATTATAATTTTTATTTTAAATCCATATAACTGTTGTTCAATATCTTTCTTTTAAAAGAAACAATAATAGAAACGTGAAAATGCACTTGTGATCTTACTATGGTCAAGCTCTGGTAAGCCTGGCGTTGCTATGGTCAAGTTAAATACAGATAAGTGGTAGCGGTTTTTGGATAGTTATTTCGTTGTAATTTTTATTGAATTATTGAAAGTATTGTGTTTTTTGTGATTCTTATTGTCAGATGAGTAAAAATTGTAAAGTGAAACTGTTTTGGTTCACATAAGCTGGAACATTAACATTAACATTAGTTAACCTTGGACATTTGGCACCGCTGAATTTCAATGTTAATTGTTATGAATTTAGTAAATTGTATGATTTGGCGAGATTTTGGTGACAAAACTTGCGACTTAGCAAGGTAATTTGTGATTTGGCGGCCAAAGTTCATAGTTGACGATAAAAGTTTTGACTTGGCGACAAAATTTGGCGAGCCTAGCGATGGAGAAACGCAGCTTTGACGTCATATTTTCTTTCCACGCGAAAACATCATATCTTTTCACAGACCAATATCTTGTTTCGACAAGATAAAAAGTCAAAGAAAGCTGTAACGTATTTCTCTCAATCGTAAATTTTAAATTCTTGCCTAAACCGACATTCTTAAACTATTCACCACAAACGATATTTGTATTAAGATTGACGGATTATTTTAATTTTATATTTTTAAATGATTAATTAAAGCGTTTAACATGGTTTTTAATTAACACACTTTTATTAACTTGATATGATGCAACTATTAATGTATGTAACGGAATTCTGCAATTTAATTTTCGGCAACTTTTTGTCGTCCGAAGGACCTGAAATTTTTCACACGACTTCATAATACTAGATACAAGTGTTTCCAGGCACTTTTACCATCAGGTTCCAGGTGCAGACAAAAAATCTATACTTGTATAAAACTATCGTATGTGACACAGGATTTGGATGTCTTTGTATAATGTCGAGTGGCAACAATTAATTTTTTAATAAAGATTTAAAAGTATGTAATAGTTTTCTAAAACCTTTATTAGTTCATTTTTCAATAAAAGATTGTTCTTTATTTTTTTAAAATGGTATAATTTTATTTATCAAAATAAGGGAATTCGAGTAATGAAATACTCTAATTTAAATTTAAGTTTTCATGAAAATGAACTTCAACGGAAAATCCATTAAAATCGTCCCTAGTTCATTTGTTAAAGGGATAATACCTAAATGTCCCCAAATTTATTACCTTTTCTACCATGCCAGTTTAATTCGTTTAGCGTTGATTTACACGATTTTTTTTTTTCTTTTAACTATGACATATATCTTTTACATTATAGCATCTATGTCATAAAGCTAAGTCTAAATCTGCTTAACCGTAAGATATGTTGATATTATTTACTTATTTTTTTATTAACTTTTATTTTATTTGCAATCACGGATAAAATTTTATTTCATTTTTCTCAGTACATTGTTGTAATTGTGACGTCATATTTTCTGTTAAATTAAACTTTTTTTTAAAATCAGATTATTATATTGTTTAAAAACATGATTAAAATTTTATTATATTTTCAGTGATTTTTTTTTTATTATCTTTTGCACGTGACATAAGCATCAGATTATAAATTTTTGCAATGAAAGCTATGGAAAATGTTTATCACAAATGTCGAAAAATCACTTTTTAACTTGTAACTTTTAAGCAATTGAAGTTATCGAAAAAGTTTGAATACAAAAGTTGTTCTTTAGAGTAAGGCGGTAATTCGCCTGATTTGAAGTATTTTCCTATTTTCAATATTAAAGAAATTATGGGCAAATGAAAATTTCTACTCCCCACCATTTCCACCCCCTTTGAGCTGGACACCCCATCTACGAACTCGACCGAGATTTTTACTGTCCTGACAACCTATCCTGAGCTGGTTAAATTTAAATAAAAATTACTCCAGTTATCGTGTTCACAACTTAACATGGGAAAAAGCGTTATACATATATATATATATATATATATATATATATACCTATATATATATATATATATATAAACTTTTGAACGGAGGGTGGTTTTGGGTTCTAGGGGTCATGATCGGTGAAGATAGGAAGAAATTTTCCAGAAGTCGTGTCATGAGAACCATTGCAACAGGTAGATCTCCTATAAGGAATCTACCTAAAAAAAATGTTCTAAAAAACAAATGCATTCAAAATTAGTGCTACATTAGTGCTGATCAGGCAACAAATTACAGAATTCGTGCTCACTAATTAAAACAGTTATTAAGAATAAAATGTACTTCGGCTATCTCTTCCTCAAGCTGGCCGGCCGTGGCCACATTTAGAAAAAATTACTTTTTCTTAAAAACGATTTCATACAAAATTAGTGCTGCATTAGGGCTGATCAGGCACCAAATTACAGAATACGTGCTCAATAACTAAAAAAATATATCAAGATTTTAATGCATTGCGGCTATCTTGACGTCACGCAGACCGGCCCCGACTGCATATACAAAAAATTACTATTTAAAAAAAAAAAAAACGATTGCATACAAAATTAGTTCTGCATTAGTGCTGAGCAGCCACTAAATTGTAGAATTCCTGCTCACTAATTAAAACAGTTATTAAGAATTAAATGTACTGCGGCTATCTTATCGTCAAGCTGCTGGCCGCAGCTACATCTAGAAAAGACTTACTTTTTCCAAAAAGCGATTACATAAAAAATTAGTGCTACATTAGTGCTGATCAGGCACCAAATTACAGAATTGGTGCTCAATAATTAAAAAAATTATTAATAATTAAATATGTTGTGGCTATGTTATCGTCAAGCTGCCGACCGAGGCTACATCTAGAAAAAAATGCTTTATATAAAAAGCGATTTCATGCAAAATTAGTGCTACATTAGTGCTGATCTGACACAAAATTACAGAATTTGTGCTCAATAATAAAAAAAATTATTAAGAATTAAATGTGCTCCGGCTAATTCTTCGTCAAGCTGGCCAGCCCCGACCGCATATAAAAAAAGTTACTATTTTCAGAAAACGTTTACATAGAAAATTAGTGCTAGATTAGTGCTGATCAGGCACCACATTACAGAACGCGTGCTCAATAATTAAAAAAATCCCTTTTCGGCAAGCTTAAAGGCAAAGGTAGATTCCTTTACGTAAATGTTACAATTGTAAAGAAATTTTACATATGCATCAATACTTAGCCAATGGCTTTGTTGCCACACATTGCATTATTTACGTCGCTATTCTGTTTTCAAGAAATTTAATTTTCAACTACAAAAGGGTTTTACTTAAAATTTTAGGCTAGATTTATTGGTTTGTAAATGTTTCAATTTTTTAAAATTCAAGCTCATAATCATCCAACAAATAGAAGCCTTAACGATATACAATCACAGCAAAAGTGAATCCCGGAGGGGGATATTGGGCTCCCCCCCCCCTTCCCACCCAAGCTAAATAAAAATTATAATTTTTATTTTAAATCCATATAACTGTTGTTCAATATCTTTCTTTTAAAAGAAACAATAATAGAAACGTGAAAATGCACTTGTGATCTTACTATGGTCAAGCTCTGGTAAGCCTGGCGTTGCTATGGTCAAGTCAAATACAGATAAGTGGTAGCGGTTTTTGGATAGTTATTTCGTTGTAATTTTTATTGAATTATTGAAAGTATTGTGTTTTTTGTGATTCTTATTGTCAGATGAGTAAAAATTGTAAAGTGAAACTGTTTTGGTTCACATAAGCTGGAACATTAACATTAACATTAGTTAACCTTGGACATTTGGCACCGCTGAATTTCAATGTTAATTGTTATGAATTTAGTAAATTGTATGATTTGGCGAGATTTTGGTGACAAAACTTGCGACTTAGCAAGGTAATTTGTGATTTGGCGGCCAAAGTTCATAGTTGACGATAAAAGTTTTGACTTGGCGACAAAATTTGGCGAGCCTAGCGATGGAGAAACGCAGCTTTGACGTCATATTTTCTTTCCACGCGAAAACATCATATCTTTTCACAGACCAATATCTTGTTTCGACAAGATAAAAAGTCAAAGAAAGCTGTAACGTATTTCTCTCAATCGTAAATTTTAAATTCTTGCCTAAACCGACATTCTTAAACTATTCACCACAAACGATATTTGTATTAAGATTGACGGATTATTTTAATTTTATATTTTTAAATGATTAATTAAAGCGTTTAACATGGTTTTTAATTAACACACTTTTATTAACTTGATATGATGCAACTATTAATGTATGTAACGGAATTCTGCAATTTAATTTTCGGCAACTTTTTGTCGTCCGAAGGACCTGAAATTTTTCACACGACTTCATAATACTAGATACAAGTGTTTCCAGGCACTTTTACCATCAGGTTCCAGGTGCAGACAAAAAATCTATACTTGTATAAAACTATCGTATGTGACACAGGATTTGGATGTCTTTGTATAATGTCGAGTGGCAACAATTAATTTTTTAATAAAGATTTAAAAGTATGTAATAGTTTTCTAAAACCTTTATTAGTTCATTTTTCAATAAAAGATTGTTCTTTATTTTTTACTTTCTTCTATATGTAATATAGAGAAAGTATTGGATTCGCGAAAATTTTCGACCTCCGTTTTTTGACGGATCTACACGTTTTGGGATGTCCTGAACACGAATTGATAGTTTTTAGAAAATGTCTGTCTGTGTGTCTGTCTGTGTGTCTGTCTGTCTGTCTGTCTGTCTGTCTGTCTGTATCATTTTTTTGTGGACGCTGTATCTCACGAACATATGAATGAAATTTAACCAAACTTGGTATTTAGTTGCAACCTGACATGAACTGGTGCCCATTAGATTTGGGGATCAATAGCTCAACAGGTGGCGCTGTAATCGCATTTTATGCAAACTTTTAACATGGCAGCATAGGACAAAATTCCGTATAAATGGGCATAATGAGAGTTATTTTAAACTTGTGATTGTAAAATGAATTAGAATTATTGATGATAGTAGTAGTTAACTAGGAAAAAAAAATTGTGCATGGGGGGGCATCGGTTCCCCCCCTGGGGGGGAAGTACCCCCCCGGGGGGGTTAAATTTTGGAAATGGGTATCATTCGAAAGATCTCGTCAATACCTTTAAAACGAATGGTTGAACCATAAATCTGTGATAATTTAAAACAAAGTTATCGATTTTTTTTACTTTTAACAAAAAAAAAACTTAGAAAAATAATCGTATTTTTTTTTTTTTTTTTTTTTTTTTTTTTTTTTTTAACGAAATTTTACCAAACTCGGTATTTAGTTGGTCCCCGACATAAACTGTTGCTGATTATATTTGGGGATCAATAGCTCAACAGGTGGCGCTGTGATAGCATTTTATCTAAATTTTTAACATGGCAGCATAGGACAAAAATTCGTATAAATGTGCATAATAAGAGTTATTTTACACTTGTGTTTGTAAAATTAATATGAATTATTGATAATAGTAGTACGTAACTAGGAAAAAAATTTTGTGCATGGGGGGGCATCGCTTCCCCCCCTGGGGGGGAAGTACCCCCCGGGGGGGTGAATTTTGAAGATGGGTATCATTCGAAAGGTCTCGTCAATACCTTTAAAACGAATGGTTGAACTATAAATCTGTGATAATTTAAAACAAAGTTATCGTTTTTTTTTTACTTTTAACCAAAAAAAAAAAAAAAAAAAAACTTAGAAAAAAATTCTATTTTTTTTTTTTTTTTTTTTTTTTTAAATATTGTTAGTGATTGAATATGTATTAATTTTCACAAAAAAAAAAAAAAAGGAAAAAAAAATCTTTTTTTTTTTTTAAATATTGTTACTGATTGAATATGTATAGGAAAATATAGAAGAAAGTCTTGTGGTGGCCACAACATACTAGTTTAAAATGGTATAATTTTATTTATCAAAATAAGGGAATTCGAGTAATGAAATACTCTAATTTAAATTTAAGTTTTCATGAAAATGAACTTCAACGGAAAATCCATTAAAATCGTCCCTAGTTCATTTGTTAAAGGGATAATACCTAAATGTCCCCAAATTTATTACCTTTTCTACCATGCCAGTTTAATTCGTTTAGCGTTGATTTACACGATTTTTTTTTTTTTTTCTTTTAACTATGACATATATCTTTTACATTATAGCATCTATGTCATAAAGCTAAGTCTAAATCTGCTTAACCGTAAGATATGTTGATATTATTTACTTATTTTTTTATTAACTTTTATTTTATTTGCAATCACGGATAAAATTTTATTTCATTTTTCTCAGTACATTGTTGTAATTGTGACGTCATATTTTCTGTTAAATTAAACTTTTTTTTAAAATCAGATTATTATATTGTTTAAAAACATGATTAAAATTTTATTATATTTTCAGTGATTTTTTTTTATTATCTTTTGCACGTGACATAAGCATCAGATTATAAATTTTTGCAATGAAAGCTATGGAAAATGTTTATCACAAATGTCGAAAAATCACTTTTTAACTTGTAACTTTTAAGCAATTGAAGTTATCGAAAAAGTTTGAATACAAAAGTTGTTCTTTAGAGTAAGGCGGTAATTCGCCTGATTTGAAGTATTTTCCTATTTTCAATATTAAAGAAATTATGGGCAAATGAAAATTTCTACTCCCCACCATTTCCACCCCCTTTGAGCTGGACACCCCATCTACGAACTCGACCGAGATTTTTACTGTCCTGACAACCTATCCTGAGCTGGTTAAATTTAAATAAAAATTACTCCAGTTATCGTGTTCACAACTTAACATGGGAAAAAGCGTTATACATATATATATATATATATATATACCTATATATATATATATATATAAACTTTTGAACGGAGGGTGGTTTTGGGTTCTAGGGGTCATGATCGGTGAAGATAGGAAGAAATTTTCCAGAAGTCGTGTCATGAGAACCATTGCAATAGGTAGATCTCCTATAAGGAATCTACCTAAAATATATCAAGATTTTAATGCATTGCGGCTATCTTGACGTCACGCTGGCCGGCCCCGACTGCATATAGAAAAAATTACTATTTTCAAAAAAGGATTGCATACAAAGTTAATGCTGCATTAGCGCTGAGCAGCCACTAAATTATAGAATTCGTGCTCACTAATTAAAACAGTTATTAAGAATTAAATATGTTGCGGCTATGTTATCGTCAAGCTGCTGGCCGAGGCTACATCTAGAAAAAAATTACTTTTTATAAAAAGTGATTTCATGCAAAATTAGTGCTACATTAGTGCTGTGCAGCCACTAAATTATAGAATTCGTGCTCACTAATTAAAACAGTTATTAAGAATTAAATATGTTGCGACTATGTTATCGTCAAGCTGCTGGCCGAGGCTATATCTAGAAAAAATTACTTTTTATAAAAAGTGATTTCATTCAAAATTAGTGCTACACTAGTGCTGAGCAACCACTAAATTATAGAATTCGTACTCACTAATTAAAACAGTTATTAAGAATTAAATATGTTGCGGCTATGTTATCGTCAAGCTGCCGGCCGAGGCTACATCTAGAAAAAATTATTTTTTCCAAAAAGCGATTACATAAAAAATTAGTGCTACATTAGTGCTGATCAGGCACTAAATTACAGAACTGGTGGTCAATACTTAAAAAATTTATTAATAATTAAATGCACTCTGGCTATTTCTTCGTCAGGCTGACCGGCCCCGACGCATAAATAAAAAGTTAGTATTTTCAAAAAACGTTTACAAAGAAAATTACTGCTAGATTAGTGCTGATCAGGCACAAAATTACAAAATTCGTGCTCACTAATTAAAACAGTTATTAAGAATAAAATGTACTTCGGCTATTTCTTCCTCAAGCTGGCCGGCCGTGGCCACATCTAGAAACAATTACTTTTTCTAAAAACGATCTCATTCAAAATTAGTGCTGCATTAGTGCTGATCAGGCACCAAATTACAGAATACGGGCTCAATAATTAAAAAATATATCGAGATTTTAATGCACTGCGGCCATCTTGACGTCACGCTGGTCGGCCCCGACCGCACATAGAAAAAAATTACTATTTCAAAAAACGATTGTATACAAAATTAGTGCTACATTAGTATTGCGCAGGCACTAAATTATAGAATTCTTGCTCACTAATTAAAACGGTTATTAAGAATTAATGTGGTGCGGTTATCTTATCGTCAAACTGCAGGCCGCAGCTACATCTAGAAAAAATTACTTTTTCCAAAAAGCGATTTCATAAAAAATTAGTGCTACATTAGTGCTGATCAGGCACCAAATTACAGAACTGACGCTCAATAATTAAAAAAAAATATTAAAAATTAAAATGTGCTCCGGCTATTTCTTCGTCAAGCTGGCATCTAGAGAAAATGACTTTTTCTTGAAAACGATTTCATAAAAAAAATTGTGCTACAATAGTGCTGACCACACACTAAATTATAGAATTCGTGCTCACTAATTAAAACAGTTGTTAAAAATTAAATGTATTGCGGATGTCTTATCGTCAAGATGCCCGCCGCGGCTGCATCTAGAAAAAATTCCTTTTTTCCAAAAAGCGATTACATACAAAATTAGTGCTACATTAGTGTTGATCAGACACCAAATTAAAGAATCCGTGCTCATTAATTAAAAGACATTTAATCAGAAATTTATGCGCTGCGGCTACCTTGACGTCAAGCTGGCCGAACCCGACCGCATATAAAAAAGTTACTATTTCCAAAAAACGTTTGCATAGAAAATTAGTGCTAGATTAGTGCTGATTAGGCACCATATTACAAAATTCGTGCTCACTAATTAAAACAGTTATTAACAACGTACTTCGGCCATCTCTTCCTCAAGCTGGCCGGCCTTGGCCACATCTAGAAAAAATGACTTTTTCCTGAAAACCATTTCATACAAAATTAGTGCTACATTAGTGCTGATCAGGCACATAATTTCAGAATTGGTGCTCAGTAATTAAAAAAAGTATTAAGATTTAAAGGTGCTCCGGCTTTTTCTTCGTTAAGCTGGGCGGCCTCTGCCATATCTAGAAAAAAAAAGACTTTTTCCTGAAAACGATTACATACAAAATTAGTGCTACATTAGTTCTGATCAGGCAGCAAATTACAGAATACGTGCTCAATAATTAAAAAATATATCAAGATCTTAATGCACTGCGGCTATCTTGACGTCAAGCTGGCCGGTCCCGACCTCATATAGAAAAATTACTATTTCCAAAATACGATTGCATACAAAATTAGTGCTGCATTAGTGCTGAGCAGGCTCTAAGTTATAGAATTCTTGCTCACTAATTAAAACAGTTATTAAGAATTTAATGTGTTGCGGCTAACTTATCGTCAAGCTGCTGGCCGCAGCTACATCTAGAAAAAGCGATTACATAAAAATTTAGTGCTACATTAGTGCTGATCAGGCACCAAATTACAGAAGTCGTGCTCAATATTTAAAAAAGATGTTAAGAATTTAATGTGGTCTGGCTATCTTGACATCAAGCTGGCCGGCCACACATAGAAAAAATTACTTTTTCCAAAAAACGTTTACATAGAAAATTAGTGCTAGATTAGTGCTGATTATACAATAAAATTACAGAATTCTTGCTCAATATTTAAAATAAAAAATAAATAAAGAATTTTGAAAGGATGAAATCGGTCAAGCAAACCACTGTAGGTAGTGTATAGGAAATTCACTAGCCGAAAGCAGGAAGGCCTTAAAAAAAAAGCGGGGTAAAGGGAACCACGAAGAACTATTACATAAAATCGCTGAACGAAAAAAAGAAAAAATAATAAAATCTGAAAATTAATGACTGGGGAAAGATGAAACTTGAGCTGATAATTCTGAAAGAGCCAATGGGGAGGAAGATAAGATTTGGGTTGTGCATAGCTTAATCTTTCATGAACGGTATGTGACGTGGCAGCGAGTTGTGGGCAAAAACCAAAGCGTGTTATGCCAACATCGTCTCCTATACGAAGTAAATGGAGAGGGTTAGGCATGGGGGAACTTCATGAAGGAAGGGAAAAGTGGAAATATTTCATTTTCGATCCACCACGTGGCGATAGTGCACCGTGTTGATAGCCATTTCTTTGCCATGTCCTATTTAGGAATTAGGATTTTAATAATATCCATTAAATTAAAATCGTAGAGTGGTCAGTCCTTTTTGTTATGGAAGCCTACAGATGAAAAGAATACATGTTTTAAAAAATCATTTTGTAGGAAATATGCGTGAAATTAATTTATGTGAGTGTAGAATATTGTTTGTCATTAGAATAACATAAAAATAAATAAATAAATAAATAATAATAATAATATAATATATCCATATAAAAATTCTCTATCACAGTTTTATTGTACAGTCTGGGGGAAAAAATACAACACTCGACGTAACTTCGTTGCTAATCGTTGCATAAAAATGTAATAGGTGTCATTCGACGGGGAATTGTAAATACTTTCATGAAGTGAAAGAAGTGAAATTTTGAATTGGGGGTCGTCTACATGTTAAAACGCTCACCAACTGTGATTTTTTTGAATGGTAATGCCCTATTTTTATTTTATATTTGAGTTCCTGGGACAACGCGAAAAAGTATATCGGTTGTATATTTTACTTATTTTTTCCAAGTTACCCTCAAAAATTATTCCTCTGGGGGTACTGGAACATGGGTTTAACTCGGCCCTGATCCGGATCAAAATTCGAGTTCCTGTTGTTTGTCTGGTGCTGCCATCTTTCACCAGCTTCTGGAGCTAAAGTCGTTCTTCCTCCCTAAGTGGCACTCCTAAAAAAACGGAAGGCGCACCCCTCTTGCCTTAAATCCGGAGAGTTCCACTACCGGGGCTGGAAATTTCCGAGTGACATACGACAACAACAACAACTTATTTTTTCATAGAGTTATAAGCGCTCAAAGTTTGAAGGTGCTAATGTTAAATTCATATTTCAAACTTTTATCATTATCTTCACAAAAAATAACATGATCAATATATATATAATTTTTTTTATCTCCATGAGAATGAATTGTTTAAAATGTGTCAATAGAGTCTCAGTATCGTTATTTTTAAATATTTAATGCCTAACTTTATTAGGAAACCTCCACTCTCCGAATTTAATTTTTCAAGATTAATGAAGAAATAAAATTGTATATTATTCTAATTTTAAGCATTTTAAAATTGTTCTTGAAATATATTAATATTATTATTTTTACTTTCTCTTATTCATAAACATGATAGAGAAGGTATTAATTTTGTGTCAAATTTTCGAAATTGAGTTTTTGTTATATTTTACTCGTTTTGAGGTCCCCTGAATCAGAACTGTTAAAAATCTGTCGACGGAGTCTTAGTATCGTTATTTTTAAATATTATATTTAATGCCTAAATTTATTAGGAGACCTCCACACTTTAAATTTTATTTAGCAAGATTATTGAAGAAATAAAATTGTAATATTCTAATTTTAAGACTTTTAAAATTCCTCTTGAAATGCATTTTATTTTTTATTGTTTCCTTTCTCTTACCCATATATGTGGTAGCCAACTTACTGATTTTGGGTGAAATTTTAGAAATCGAATTTTTATTATACTTTCCCGTTTTGAGGTTCCCTGAATCGGAAAATCATGCTTTTAAAAAGGGTTGGTATTTGTGTCTGTCTGTCTATATGTGTGTGTCTGTTATCAGCATATCTCAAGAACAAATAGTAGCAGAAAGTTTAAACTTGATATTCTAAATATGTATCATATAGGGACATTACACTAAACTTTTCGTTGAAATCAAATAAATGGTTCATGTACAGAGACATCCAAGAGCATTTAAATATATTATGTTATGGGGAAATTTCGGGTAAGTACAGTGTAACATTTATAAACTGACTTAAAATAAAATGAATAATTTTCTTTATATGCATAAAAGTATGTTTTGCGTAGATTGTGGTATTGAAATCATTCATCATTCGTTTACAGGGCTACCCAAAATATTTGGATATATTGAGCCTATACTTGGAAATTGCTGGAATTGTAATTCATTTTGTATTAGATTTTTACAAGTAAGACTAAATTTAAGTACAGAATATTGTTTATAGCGCATATTTTTTGTGGACAATGTACAGGGTTACCAAAAATTTAATTCAACGGTTTTTTTTTTTTTTTTTTGCTATTGAATGCAATTGATGGAAGTGCTTTGTACATTTTACTATGTCGACGAACACTGCAAAAGGCAAAATTAATTTTTTCATACCCATACTGTAAACAAAACCCAAACAGTATTTTTTTAAAGTTCTATTTTTTCAACTCTTTTTTTTTTTTTTTTGTATAATATAACGTTTTGAGGTGCCTTGATTACGAAAGTTGAATTTTTAGCGGTTGGTCTGTATGTATATCTGTTAACAGCATAATTTAAAAATAAATAACTGCAAGAAATTCAAATTTGGCCTTTAGAATTTCGTATTAGGTTTCCATTTAAAAATTTTATCAAGGCTGGTAAGTTTGAATGCAAATTAATAACAGCCTTGATTTCTTTTAAATAATTGTATGCACTGTAAGTGAACGGGGGGTTGAGGAGGGCGGTAGTCCCCCTCACACAGAATTGCATGTCAGATAAATCTGTTTCTAAATCTATTTTAGATTGTTTTACAAGTACGTTTAACTTTATTATTTTACGCTATTGATCTTAAGTTTTAATATGCAGTCCTATTATTATAGTATTGAAATGTAGGGTAAAAGAGAAAGTCGTGTGAGTGACACACCATATTATTATTATTATTATTATTATTATTTTACTTTCTTTCACCCATATATTATAAAGAAGGTTTTGTTTTTACTCAGATTTTTGAAATTGAGTTGTTTCTTTTTTTTTATACGTTTTGAAGTATCCTGAAACCAAAAATTAGATTTTAAGTGGTTGCCTGTGTGTGTCTGTGTATTTGTTATCATCATAACTTAAGAACAAATATTAACTAGAAGTCCAGACTTGGAGAAAAAATTAGTAATTCGTGTACAGTTATTACGAAAAGAATTCAAATTCATTAAGTCTATGTGCGAAATTTCTGATAGGTACATCTTTGGATTGCATAAAACAAAAGAAATAGTTTTTTTATTTTTATATGCATGAAAGCATGTTTCGTGTAGAATGTGGAATGTAAATCTAATAATCATGTAAATAATCAAGCTTACCAACCGCGGCCGCATATAGATTTTTTTTCTTTTCCTGAAAACGTTTACACTAAAAATTGATGCTATATTATATCTGATTAGGCACTAAATTTCAGAAATCGTACTATATAATTAAAATTTTATTAAGAATTAAATGTGCTCCGGCTATTTTGACGTGAAGTTGACTGGCCGTGTTCACATATAGAAAAAAAAAATTGTTTTTTTCCAAAAAATGTTTACGTAGAAAAATAGTGCTAGATTAGTGTTGATTAGGTATCAAGTTGACCTTGACGTCAAGCTGACCTGCCTCATCCCCTTTTTTTGAAACAATGCTTACACAGAAAATTAGTGCTAGACTATATCTGAAGAGGTACCAAATTACATAATTCGTGTTCTATATTTAATAAAGTTATTGAGAATGTAGTCCGGCTATCTTGACCTGAAGTTGGTCTGTCAGATTATAGAAAAAAAAACTTTTTCGAAAAACCGTTTGCATAGAAAATTAGTGCTAGATTGGGGGTGATTAGGCACTAAATTTCAGACTTCGTGCTGAACATTTAAAAAAATTATTAGAATTTAATGTGGTCCAGCTATTTTGATGTCGAGATGGCCGGCCAGATATAAAAAATATTACTTTAAAAAAAAAAAAAAAAAACAGTTTACATAGAAAATTTGTGTTAAATTAGAGTCAATTCTGTACCAAATTACAGATTTCGTGTTGAATAATTAAAAAAGTTATTAATAATTTATTTTTGTATTAGCTATAAAGAAAAAATTTTACGGATACCTTGTACCTTTTTTTTTTTTTTAATATGAAAGTTTTTGTCAAATCTTGTTTTGTCCCCTTCCTTTCTTATGGGGGGAATTTCGCAGTTTCGCACAGTAGTGATATTTTGCATTTAACCGGCCAAAAATAAATTTTTCGAAATGCAGATAATAAGACAAAGATATGGGTAATTATTACCCCAATTATGGGTAATTATTACTATAGTTATTATGGGTAGATAGTTATTATGGGTAATTATTACCACAATTATATAGGTAAATAATTGTGGAATTACCATACAGGTGTTTTTTTTTTTTTTTTTTTTTTTTTTTTTCAAGAAAGCGGTTAAATGGTATAATGCAGTTTAAAATTTACGTGTAATAAAAAGTTGTACTTATATACATTCAACATCAATTTTGTAACATCTTTTTCAATGTTTTTCTATTTATTTAATTAATTAAAAACTGTAAATGAAATAATATAGTTATTATTGAAATATCATTGACTGTGTTAATATGTCACATTAAAATGTTTATAATAATGTTTTTTGAAGAGATGATATGGCAACTTTAAATTTACCTTATATTTTTAGAAAACTTTGTTGTTAATTTTAATATTTTGTAAAGTACTAGTTGTATTGCCTTAAACAACTTTATAAATTTTTTTACACCAATCGAAAGTTCAAGATGTATACTAAATACTTGTGAAGCAATCAGCTGCTAATAACTGCTATTAAAGTAGAACTTCTCTCGTATTCGAATCTATGTGTTTCAGAAACTGACAATCTTTTCATTTTCCTTCCTTTCAAATATTTTTCTGATATAGCTCATCTTTAAATATTGTTAAGTTATTACCTAATAAATTGAATTAAATGCCCCCTTTGTAGAACAGATTTAGTATCCGCGATTGTAATGAAATGCTCGCCTTCTGGTATAGGCTAAAGTGAAATTACAATTAACATGAATAGCTTTCGGTTTCGTCTAGACGCCATTGCTTGCCGATGTTAGTTTCACACATATTTATTGAATAAAAATGAATAAATCCGGTAAACAAGATAACACTTACTGTTGTATGCCACAGTGTAACTCCAAGAAATCCAGAATTAAGCTTCCATTTATTTCCAAATGCCAAATTTAAAATTTCAGTTGCTTCGGCTAATGGAAGTAAAGAATTAATCATATGATTTAAACTAATATTTGTTCAGCTTCAGTTAAATATCTACTTCCGATCGAATTTTGAATAAACTGAAATATTTTTTTCCAAAAGCAATCAATTTTCCATGATGTAATGGCGGAGAAATTATAGCACGAATATTAAGTAGTAACACAAATAGAACAATAATGGCTATTATATTTACTAACAACAAAAGCTGAAAAAGCGTCATCTATCGATCATTACAAACGCGGATAGGACACTCTTAGAGAATTCTTCTTCTTTTTTTTTTTTTTTTTTTTTTTTTTTTTTCATATATACTATTAATTGAAATACCAATCAGTAAAATTGCATAGTACATTTACGAGAAATGTCCGAGCTATATTGGAGCCAAATTTCAAATTTCATTAAAAAAGTCCCTTACTAAAGCTGTGCCAGTATTAAAAAAGAGAACTCAAAATTTTTTTCATATTATGGTGTGGCACTATCACGACTTTCTCTTACCCAGCATCTCAATAATATAAAGATAAATTTCAGATTGAGATGCAAGATAACAAGTACTTTATGAAAACCTGCGTTAAAAAAATTGAAAACTCGGTTTAGTGAAAGTTTTATTTTCCATATAATTTGTGCGAGGGGATCTACTGCCCACTCTCCTTTCATCTCAACGTTTCAACAAAGTATCTATAATTAAATATAATTTAAATTCTTATTGAATTTAAAATTATATTCAAAGTTATCAATCTCTTTTAAAGTTACTTATCTGTATCAAAATTTTCAAGTAGCAACCTCATATTAATTTCAAAATACAACATTCGATTTACCTACAATTATTTTTCGTTCAGTTACGCTGATAACAGACATAACAAATATCAACCGTTTAAAACTTGATTTTAGCATTAAGTGAATGTTAAAACGCATAATTATACAAAAAACAAGTACTGAACATTTAACTTAAAATATTGTATTCACTGTATGGGTATAAGTAATTTATTTTCCTTCCTAAAACGGGCCGCGGTAGCCCAGTCGGTAGAGCGCCGGCCTCGTAATTGAAAGATTGCGGGTTCGGTACTCGAGCCGGCCAAAGACCGCCGTGTACACTAATGGTGGCTGGTGCACGTAAAATCTGTCGTGGCCACAATGTCCTCCATGTTCCCATCAAAAATTTTACCTCTGGGGGTTACCGAAGCGGGAGAGCCATCCCTTCCGTGGAGGATCAAAATTGTGATGGCATGTCTCCGGACCACCTCTAGGGGTGTGTCCCAGACCGTCGCCAATTGCCCATCTGCGCAGCATTAGTGCGACGTAAAACCCAATCACCAATCCTTCCTAAATATTTTTTCTGAACGTAATATTCCATAGCAAACCACTTCCACCAAATACATTTTATAAAAAAAATTGTTTTCGTTTAATTATTGGTAGCCCTGTATATTGTTGCGTACTTGGGGGTTCGTGAGTTGTCCGAGAATAAAAGGCCAAACTTACAAAAATTCAGTAATTTATTCACAGAAAGTTCCAGAAAAATACAGGTCTATAAACCAAGTATCAGCTTCAATTCAAACAGTAAACACAGCTTAAACAACAGCTGTCAATAGCAAATCCACAGTACAAACTGTATAGCAATAGCACATAAAGCAAGTTTCTTCCAAAGAGGCTCAAGAGCAATGCAAGCACTAGCGAAGCTGGCTGAAAACTGAACTGAACTGACTCATTGCCTTGGCAAGAAGCGCTCCTTATATACTGTTCCATGGAACCCAGATTTTTCGAGAAAACTCTAGAAAGTGGTCAACCAATCAACTTACAGCTTCCATATTTGGTATATCCCTAATAAGGATTTTCTCGCCAAGGTTTGAAAAAGTCGCCAAATTTGGCGCCAAATCCATTACCTGCCTTATTGGGGCTTTTTTATGCGTTTTTAAGGGAAAATAAGGCTATTTCAACGCTAAAATGACTAGAAATGGACAACATTAGCACTTGATCAACTTACTAAGCCTCTTTGAAAGAATTTATACAAAAATAAACACAATTATTTACAATTTTGTAACACTGCCCCCCTCCCAAGGACTGCACGTCCCGGGCAGTGCAACCCTTGGTTAAGAGGCGAAACTAACCAAATTTACACAATCTCAAATACAAAAACTAAGTTGCATATAACGACAAAATAGAAACAAAAATCAAGTGAGAAATATTTACAAAATTCACAAATATGTACAAGTATTTATATACAAATATTTACATTACGCATGCGCAAATTTTACCAGTATTTACATTTTTAATTTTAATATTACCGTTACTTGTGGTATTTGGCTAGCCTATTATAGTGCACCACCTTCGGTTTTGATGAAGGTGTTTTAGTGATCCGCACCACTACATTATTCAGCCTTTTTAAGACTGTGTATGGTCCGTCCCAGTTGCACTGTAACTTGGGAGAGAGTCCTTTGCGTCGAACAGGATTCCACAACCAGACCTTTTCTCCTTCCTGGAACTCATGTTGTGTAGCCTTTAGATCGTACCTTCTCTTCATTTTCTCCGTTGCCATGTTAATCCGCTCCCGAGCAAAGTTGCGTACGTCCTCAAATCGTGCCTGGAGATCTTGGATGTACTCCTCGGGCGATGAAGGCGCATCGGGTGGACAACCAAACAGGATATCACATGGGAGACGAAGTTCACGTCCAAAGAGCATCTGGGCTGGAGTATAGCCGGTGGTTTCATGGACAGCACTTCGATAAGCCAGCAGGAACAATGGCAACTTCAAGTCCCAATCTTGCTGGTTCCTTGATACTAGAAGAGAGAGGTTATTCAGGATGGTACGATTGAACCTCTCGACCATGCCGTCCGACTGGGGATGTAAGGGTGTTGTCCGGGTTTTGTCTATGCCGAGTAGTTGACACAGTCCTTTGAAAACATCAGAGGTAAAGTTCCTACCTTGGTCGGTATGAAGTTGTAGGGGCGTGCCGTACCTTGACACCCATTGCTGCACTAGGACCTCTGCGACTGTGCATGCCTCTTGATTGGGAATGGGATATGCCTCAGGCCACTTGGTGAAATAGTCCATCACAACGAGGATGTATTTATTTCCACTGGAGGTCCGTGGCAAAGGACCCAAGATGTCGATTGCAATCCGTTCAAATGGTGCTCCCACGGTATACCGTTGCAGTCTTCCTCGACTTCGTTTCTGCGGGCCTTTACGTGCCGCACAAGCATCACAGAATTTACACCATTTCTCCACATCCTCCTTTGCCTTGCACCAGTAGAAGCATTCCCGAACTTTCTGCAGAGTCTTCATCACCCCAAAATGGCCTCCGGTAGAGCTACTATGCAGTTGTTCTAAAACATCTGGAATTTTTGATCTTGGTAATAAAATCTGCCATCTGAAGCTTTTCCCATCATCAGATTCCCACTTTCTGTATAATACGCCGTTTCTGATATGAAGAGAGTCCCAAAGTGCCCAATAACTTTTCGTAATGGGACTGAATCTGGAAATGTCCTGCCAGGTAGGTCTGTTGCTGGTCCTCTCCTTCAGCTGTAATATTGGCTTTATGTCAGGATCTTCCAACTGCGCTTGTCTAAGTTCTTCGTCACTCCATGGATCGGGATCTTGTTCTGATGGTGTTGGGACAGTGACTTGGCCGGCAACCGGATTTATCGGCAGGTATTTCTGTTCGGCTCTAGAGCAGTACTTGCAGCTTTCCGAGCAGGGCTTCCGTGACAAGGCATCTGCATTACCATGTAGAGTCCCTTTACGATGACGTATCTCAAAGTCATATTCCTGGAGGCGTTGTATCCACCTGGCAATCTGTCCTTCCGGGTTCTTGAACTGGAGCAACCACGTTAAAGATGCATGGTCAGTCCGGAGCAGGAATCTTCTGCCATAGAGGTAACGATGGAAATGTTCTATGGCTTTTACGATGGCGAGTAGCTCTTTCCTGGTGGTACAGTAATTTCGCTCTGGTTTAGACAGGCATTTACTCCAATAGGCAATGACACGTTCTTGACCATCAATTTCCTGCGACAGAACAGCACCGACACTCTCATGGCTGGCATCTGTATCCAGTATGAACTGTCTGTCGGGCTGTGGATACGTCAAGATCGGCGATGATGTTAAGGCCTCTTTAAGTCGCTTGAACGCTTTTTCACATTCATCTGTCCACAGGAACTTCTGTTTGGCTTCCGTCAGCTTGTGGAGTGGTCTGGCAATATTTGAGAAGCCCTTGACAAACTTCCTGTAGTAAGTGCATAACCCCAGGAAACTTCGTAGTTGGTGTATATTTTCAGGGCGACTCCAGTTCTCGACTGCAGAGATCTTCTCAGGATCAGTTCTCACACCTTCGGCAGAGATGATATGGCCGAGGTAGCTCACTTCACGACGGAACAAGTTACACTTGCCTGGATTCAATTTGAGGTTAGCCATTCTGAGTTTCTCCAGCACCTTTCGGATGTTTCGTAGATGTTCTTCAAAGGTGCGCCCCACAATGATAATATCATCCAAATACACCAGACAGGCCTCATAGGAAAGTCCTTTTAGCACTGTCTCCATCAGGCGTTCGAAGGTGGCAGGTGCATTACATAATCCGAATGGCATAACTTTAAATTGCCACAGTCCTTGCCCCGTGGTGAATGCGGTCTTCTCACGATCATCAGGATGTAATTCTACTTGCCAGTAACTGCTCTTCAGATCCAACGTCGAGAACCATTTATTGCCAGCAAGTGTGTCTAATGTGTCGTCAATTCTGGGAAGAGGGTAACTGTCTTTCTTCGTGATGTCATTCAAACGACGATAATCCACGCAAAATCTTGTTGAACCATCCTTTTTCCGCACCAGTACTATGGGAGAGGCCCAAGGACTCGTTGATGGCTCGATGACATCATTGTGCTGCATTTCACTTAGAAGTTCAGTGACCTCTTCCTGTTTAGCAAATGGAAGTCTTCTTGGATGTTGTTTGATTGGAGGATGATTTCCTGTATCAATTCTGTGCTGGGTGATGTTCGTTCTCCCGACGTCTTTAGGTGTTCGAGAAAAAAGGTCTTTAAATTCTTGGAGTAGCTTCTCCGCAGCACATCTCTGTTCCTTTCCTAACTCTGCATTCTTGAGTAATTCCGTCATTAATTGTTCAGAAGACTTGGATTCGGTTGATTGCGTGGGGCGGTTGATGCATGTGACAGGAGTGCAGGTTGCTAACACCTCATCCTTCTTCACTGTCCGGACCTTATCGCTGATGTTTGCGACTCTCACAGGAATAGTATTCTTTGAGAGATCAACTAGAGATGAAGCTACCAGAACTCCTCTTGGGCTATTGTCTATATTCGGGTATTCAATCAGTCCATAGCGGAAGTATTGCTTGGTAGGGGGTGTTCCTGAAACTATTGTCTCTGTATGTGGAGGGATGGAAATTTCAGACTTGGCTGTTATCTGGAAAATTGTCTGAATGTCTTGATTTTCAGTGTTGAACACAGCGATGTCTTCCGAACTCGAATGCAGTTCATTATTCTTGAAGTCCAATTGAAAATTAAATTTTCTTAGGAAATCAATTCCAATGATCAGAGGATCTCTTATATCAGCCACGTATGCCATATGATGGTAACTGGCATTTCCAAAAGTGATGGTCAAGTTCATTTTTCCATATATTTTGATTTCGTCTCCGGTCACAGTCTGGAGTTTAACGCATGGCGGAGTCCAGATGATCTTCTCTTTTAGTTCTTGAGCCAAATCCGTTCTAATGATGGTCACGTTGGCTCCCGTGTCCAGAATCATCCGGCAGGTGGTGTTGTTGACTTGTCCATAGACGTGAAGTCCATTATCACCGCCACTCATCGATGAAACATGAAATACTGTAAATTGGGGCTCTTTAATTTCAGGCGACCTCCGCCCCGCGAGATGGCCTCCTCTTAGTTTCCCTGTAGTGATGGTGAAGACGGGTGATTTCCTATAGTTGGTCGTACAGGGCAGTTCCTCTTCACGTGACAAATCCCCTCCACAGCCCCAGCACTTTATCTTCCGGTCCTTTATTTCCTTATTATTCTCCAGGCTGCGCAATCTCTTTCAGATCTCTTCGATACTTCTCTTCATTTCATTTTCACCAGCAGGCGTATAATTTAACGAGACTGCTCTTATGGTATGGCGGTCTTTACGGGAGGCTTGTTGGGCTGCCTTTATCCTAAGTGCATAGCCTAAAGCTGATTCTACGTCTCTGATGTTGGAGAGTCTCAGCGCTTTTTGAATTTCTGGGTCCCGAACAGCATCGATAAAGTACTGAAGAGCTAAGTCGTTTCGAGTGTCAGCTTGACAGTCTGAGAATGCTAGGTGTGACAATCTCTGAATGTCCGCTGCCAGCTCTTGCAAACTTTCGCCCGTTTTCTGGTAACGGGACTTTAGCTGGAGGCGACTATAGTCCTTAGAACACTTCTCTCCGAACCGTAACTCCAGTTCTCTAGTCAAGGCCTCGAAGTCGTTCCTTTCTTCTTTAGAAACATTTCTCAGTATCTTAGCTGCATCTCCCCGTAATGCTGCTGCTAAGTGGACTGACTTGGCGGTAGAGTCCCAGCCGTTAGCTTCAGCTACGATGGAAAACTGCGTCTTATATACATGCCAGGAGGAACTGCCATCGTAGGTAGATAGCTTAATAAATTCCTGATTCTGGATTCTTCTCTCTTTCTTTTCAGCTTCCTGGGGCATGGATTCTAACTTTTCTTCCACTTTTCTCTCCAGATCTTCTTCTATTCTCTTCATTTTACCTTCTATCTCTGAAAACCTTCCTTTCAGTTCCTGATCAAAATTTTCTTTAACTTTTTCCTCGAAACTCCGTTCCATCCTCGTAACACTCTCTTCAACCTTCATAACATTTTCTTCTATCTTCATAGCTTTCTCTTCAACCTTCATAACATTTTCTTCTATCTTCATAGCTTTCTCTTCAACATTCATAACATTTTCTTCTATCTTCATAGCTTTCTCTTCAACCTTCATAACATTTTCTTCTATCTTCATAGCTTTCTCTTCAAAACTTTCTTCTATTTTCAAAACTTTCTCTTCAAAATTTTCTTCTATCTTTATAACTTTCTCTTCTATTCCATCCATTCTATTTTCCATCACCGTTAATTTACCCTCGATTGATTCCTTCACCGTTGAAAGCTCTCTCTTCATCTCATCTTGATTAGATTTAATTTCTTCCTGAACTTCACCCAAACTGTCTTTCAACTCTCTTTGCGATGTTTCCATTTTCTCTTGTGCTACCTTCATTTCTTCAGTCAAACCGTCTTTCAACTCTCTTTGCGATGTTTCCATTTTCTCTTGTGCTACCTTCATTTCTTTAATCTCTTGACTCAGGCTATCTTTCATCTCTCTCTGTCCCTCTTTCATTTCATTCATCTGGGTAGCTAAGCTTTCTAGAAGTTTCTTCATCTCCTGCTCCATAGCTCTAGTTATCACCATTCACAGACAATCCCGCTTCTGACACCAGAAGTGTTGCGTACTTGGGGGTTCGTGAGTTGTCCGAGAATGAAAGGCCAAACTTAAAAATTCAGTAATTTATTCACAGAAAGTTCCAGAAAAATACAGGTCTATAAACCAAGTATCAGCTTCAATTCAAACAGTAAACACAGCTTAAACAACAGCTGTCAATAGCAAATCCACAGTACAAACTGTATAGCAATAACACATAAAGCAAGTCTCTTCCAAAGAGGCTCAAGAGCAATGCAAGCACTAGCGAAGCTGGCTGAAAACTGAACTGAACTGACTCATTGCCTTGGCAAGAAGCGCTCCTTATATACTGTTCCATGGAACCCAGATTTTTCGAGAAAACTCTAGAAAGTGGTCAACCAATCAACTTACAGCTTCCATATTTGGTATATCCCTAATAAGGATTTTCTCGCCAAGGTTTGAAAAAGTCGCCAAATTTGGCGCCAAATCCATTACCTGCCTTATTGGGGCTTTTTTATGCGTTTTTAAGGGAAAATAAGGCTATTTCAACGCTAAAATGACTAGAAATGGACAAAATTAGCACTTTATCAACTTACTAAGCCTCTTTGAAAGAATTTATACAAAAATAAACACAATTATTTACAATTTTGTAACAATATCTTCGATAAAAACATTTGGGGTGCATTTTCAGAATGTCGATAATTACAGGTTTACAAACAGAAAAATCGGTGCAATTTATAAGTATAACTAAAAGTAACTCAAATAGAAGCCTTTCACTCTGTGATCTGCAGTTTTGAAGCTATTCCATACAGTAATTCTCATTATTATTATTGAAATCTCATTGACTGTGTTAATATGTCACATTAAAATGTTTATAATAACCTTTTTTTTTTGAAGAGATGATATGGCGACTTTAAATTTACCTTATATTTTTAGAAAACTTTGTTGTTAATTTTAATATTTTGTAAAGTATTAGTTGTATTGCATTAAGCAACTTTATAATTTTTTTTTTTTACACCAATCGAAAGTTCAAGATGTATACTAAATACTTGTGAAGCAATCAGCTGCTAATAACTGCTATTAAAGTAGAACTTCTCTCGTATTCGAATCTATGTGTTTCAGAAACTGACAATCTTTTCATTTTCCTTCCTTTCAAATATTTTTCTGCTATAGCTCATCTTTAAATATTGTTAAGTTATTACCTAATAAATTGGAATTAAATGCCCCCTTTGTAGAACAGATTTAGTATCCGCGATTGTAATGAAATGCTCGCCTTCTGGTAGGCTAAGGTGAAATTACAATTAACATGAATAGCTTTCGGTTTCGTCGAGACGCCATTGCTTGCCGATGTTTAGTTTCACACATATTTATTGAATAAAAATGAATAAATCCGGTAAACAAGATAACACTTACTGTTGTATGCCACAGTGTAACTCCAAGAAATCCAGAATTAAGCTTCCATTTATTTCCGAATGCCAAATTTAAAATTTCAGTTGCTTCGGCTAATGAAAGTAAAGAATTAATCAGATGATTTGAAACTAATATTTGTTCAGCTTCAGTTATATATCTACTGTCGGGGAGGAGGGGAATGGAAAAGGTGCGCACATCTGAACTGATTAGGAACGGCGCTGAGCAGTTTTGTTTCAGTCGCCTTTCGAATCCGGACGAGTTACAAGGTATCTCAGGACCTTAAAATAAAATCAGAACTATTAAAAACATTCTAATCATATTCATTATAGTTCCAGTAATCATTCTTAAATATGAATAGAAATTCGTAATTAATTATTCAAGTCAAATAAAACGATTCTTCAAATGTCGAATTATAGTCTAGTGATTTAGTGGTGTGTCGTTAATCTTCGGAATACTGGCAGAGGGGGTAAGTAGAATTAAACTTATTCTCCTTTAATTAATATGCATGTTATTCTGATTTGTAATAAAGTAAAAGTTGCAGAATTTGAATTTTAACATAAATTCGTTAGAAATTCTTAATCTGAGTTTCTAAATTTAATCAACCCTAATTCGAAATTCATAAATTGATACTTAGTCGAAATTCTTTAGTGGCTTCAAAGCCATAGTGGTCCGTCGATTCACGGAGGTTTAATTACCTATTAATTAGATAATTAATCGTAATTCGTTAAATTTAAAAAAAAAAAAAAAAATTGTAAATTGAAAAAAATTCTTTTGTTTACGTAGGATTAAATTATCTGTATAAGAACTTTAAAGTAAATTAAAATTAATTTGTTGAAATAAATCATTAATACAAGGTTAAATTGTTTTGATATAAAACGTAATTCAAAGTAGTTCGGGTTTAGAAGTTTTGTTTTGAGAGAAAACGTAATTCAAAATAGTTTGGTTTTCAAACCGAAAGTTTCGGTTTGGAATTTCAGAAATAAACTTTCATATTAAGTAATTGTTGAATAAATGAGTGTATGAGAATGAAAAGGGTGCATTTAATATTTTATTAGTTTATTTATTTCAGTAAAAAAAAAAAAAAAAAAAAAAAACTATTCTATTATGTGTTGTTTCTTTTCATTTGTTCTTATATTTTTGTTTTGTTTTACTTCCTGATCTGCAGAATAATAATTTAATTCAATCGATTAATTCATATTTAAATTTAATTGTTTGTAATTAGTTTGCTCATAAGATGGGTAGAAAGGGAAAAACAAGGGTGAATGACGCCGAACAGAGTGCGTTGTTCCCAAAATCTAATGAAGTGATAAAATTTGAAAATGTAATTAAAGAAATAGAATTTATAAAATCGAAAGTCAATGATTGTGATAAAGGCGATCAAGCCAGATTAAAAATATTAAAAGATAAGGTAAATGCACTGGAGGTTAAATTCGAGGAAATAGTTACAAATTTTTCCGAAGAGGAAAACGATGAAAACTCTGAAGAGGTGTTAAAGAATAGGGACATTCTGTTAGAATTATCCGTTGTGTTAGAGAGTAAATCGCAATCAAATACCCCAAATGTAAATAATGATGCACGTACCAAACCAGGGACTTCTGTTAATTCGCATATTAGTCTTCCCAAACTTGAAATTCCTTATTTTTACGGGGATAATGAATCTTGGTTGTCATTTAAAAATTTATTTAAATCATCTATTCTGGATAATGACAGCCTTAGTGAGGTTGAAAAGCTACAATACCTCCAATCGTGTGTAAGAGGTAGTGCATCAAAACTTATTCGTGGATTTTCGTTAAATCGGAAAATCTTAAACACTGTTGGGAAATTCTTACTCAGCGCTACGAAAATAAACGTCAATTAGCTATAACTCAAATAAATAAAATCTTTTCAGTAAAAGTAAACAAAGCGGATGATCCTAAATCGTTTTTCAATTTAATAGATACTTGTAACGAAGCGGTGCGACATTTATCGACCCTCGGATTGGAATCTAATCCTCTTAGCGATCTTATTCTTATAAATTTCATGATTTCAAAATTGGACTCATCCGTTAGGCATAGGTGGGAGCTCAGTCTAGAGAATACGCAAACTATTCCCGATTTAAATTCGTTTCGTACATTCATAGAAAGGGAGGCGTCGAGTCAAACAAAACTTGAAAATAAACCAGGGATGTTTAAGAAGCCAGTTGAAGGTAGTAGTGTAAAAAAATCTTGTGTCAATAATTCAATAATAGTCAAAGAAAATAAATGCGTCGCCTGTTCTCAAGTACATCAATTGTTTAAATGTCCCAAATTCAATCGAATTAGTGTTCAGGAGCGATGGGACTTAGTTAAATCAAAATCACTGTGTGAAAATTGTTTGCGAACTAATCATCAAGTGCGTCAATGTAGAATTAATATTAAATGTAAAGTATGTGCAGGTTCACATCACACTCTTCTGCACATTTATACACAGAATTCTGCAGATCAGGGAGGCGGCCTTGTTACTACGTCGGTGGCCAATAGTTCCCAATCTAATGCAAATTTTAGTAACCAAAAGGTGTTATTGGCTACTGCCCTTATAAAGGTTAGGTCACCTAACGGCAAAATTATTCAATGTCGGGCGTTAGTTGATAGTGCCTCACAAAATAGTCTTATAACAAAGGAGTGCGTTGAGAAGCTAAATTTGCCTTTGTTTGGCACTTCTCATCGACTTATAGGCATAAACGGTCTTTCCGCAGAAACTGTTTTAAATTTTACGGAATTCTCATTCTCGCCATATTTCGCTAACGAGTATAGGAACCTGAAAGCGCTAGTAGTAAATAGGGTTACTACCCCTCTGCCAAATTTCCGGGTGAAAACGACGTCTTGGCCACATACAAAAAATCTTCAGTTAGCTGATATGAATTTCTTCAAGCAACAACCAATCGAAGTATTATTAGGCGCAGATATTTTTGCGTCACTAATTTGTGGCACACCAGTACATGGAAGGCCAGGAGAACCATCTGCCATTCCCAGTTCACTTGGGTACTTACTCAGTGGCCCCCTCTCAAGGGATGGAATGAAACCAGAATCAACATATAGCTCCTCGTTACAGTGTGTGAATATAAACGATTTTTTTGACAATCAACCAATAATATCTTCTAAGAGTGAACCGATCCGGCAGAGGAACTATATAAATCTTCCACCAAGCGCAACCCCGAAGGCCGCTATGTTGTCAAATTACCCCTCCATGATGAGATAGATTTGGGTGAAAGTGCCAATTGTGCACTAAAATTGTTTAAACGGCTTGAAAATCGATTTATTCAGAACCCTAATCTTAAACGGGAATACTGTAAGTTTATGTGTGAATACTCTGACTTAGGTCATATGACTTTACTAAGGGCTGAAGAACTTAATCGCCACTCCAATTATTATATGCCCCATCATGGAGTTATAAATGAAAATAGTAGCACTACGAAACTACGAGTAGTGTTCAATGCGTCGGCCGTAACTACAAATGGCAAATCCCTGAACTCTAACTTGCATAAAGGGCCCAAACTCCAATCCATTATTTTCAGCAACTTAATCAGATTTCGTTTAAATAAAGTCGCCCTCTCGAGTGATATCGAAAAGATGTTTCGACAAATTCTAGTCGCAGAGCCTGATACAGGCTTTCAAAGAATATTTTGGAGGGCCAATGTTTCAGATCCACTCAGACTGTATAAATTGAACACTGTTACTTATGGCACAGCCTGTGCTCCATTTTTAGCCCTGCGTACCATATTACAGCTATTAAACGATGAAGAACCCAATTTTCCCGTAGCTGTGCAGGCTGCCCGCAACAACCTGTATATGGACGATTTCCTTGGAGGGGCTGAAACAATCGAAGCCGCTCAATCTTTGGTCACAGACCTTCAGGCATTATTTAAGGCTGGGGGCTTCAAGCTGCGAAAATGGGCTTCAAATTATGTGGAAGCTCTAGTTCAAGTCCCAGAACCTCTAAAATCAACAAATCAGGAATTATCCTTAAACCCCGATCAATCCCAACGTATTTTAGGACTAAACTGGAATTTAACATCGGATACACTGCAGGTTGGCGTCAACACAGAAGAAAACGTCAAAACCAAAAGACAATTATTGTCCGTAATTGCGCGCACCTTCGACCCTTTGGGTCTGTTATCCCCTGCCACTATTCTTTTAAAATTGCTTCTACAGGATGTTTGGAAGCTAAAACTTGGTTGGGATGATCCTTTACCACCAGACATTCAAAACAGGTGGAACGAATTTTATGAAAAAATTGCTTCCTTTAAGGCCATATCAGTACCCAGATTTTTAGACCTGAAATCCGAACCTATTTACCAGATTCTGGGATTTTGTGATGCGTCAACAAAGGCATATGCTGCCGTAATTTATATACGCCCAAGTCAGAACTCATCTTTAAAATTGATTGCAGCTAAAACCCGTGTAGCTCCTTTAAAACCCATTACCTTGCCTAGGTTGGAGCTATGCGCGGCTGTATTACTATCGGAACTTTTGTCAGTCGTCCAGAGCTCGCTGGATTATCAGGTTGAGGAAATTCTCCTATGGACAGACTCAACAATCGCCCGTAGTTGGATCTTAAATCCACCCTTAAAGGGCAACACATATGTCCTACACCGAGTAAACAAAATTAAAGCTCTCACAGACCCAACATCATGGCATCACTTACCAAGCAAACATAACCCAGCAGACTGTGCAACCCGTGGGCTGTTACCCGACAAATTAAACCACTTTAACTTGTGGTGGTCTGGACCTGATTGGTCAAAGATCCCGGTCTCAGATCACGAGTCCAAGATTGCTACCTCAGTCCCATGTACAGTTGTGGGAATTCCTGGACTAATAGAGTCAACTCCAATGCATGAATCCGTTATAGAGGATTTGGTTTCAAAATTTTCATCAAGTAATAAACTTTTTCGAGTAATTGCATTTATGAAGAGGTTTATTAATAATATTAAAAATGCTACAAAATTGAAAGGACCAGTCTCAGTACAAGAAATTTCAGAAGCTAGAAAAATTGTTATTAAATTCGTCCAACAAAGGTCCTTTGCTTCAGAAATAGCCCTTTTGCAGCGCGGCAAACCCGTTGCAAACAGCAGTAAATTAAAAAATCTCAATGTGTTTCTTGATTCAGAAAATCTATTGAGAGTGGGAGGTAGAATTGACAAAAACATCACTCTGCCCTATGATACTAAACATCCAATACTCATACCTAAAAATCACCCTTTTACATCGACATTAATAAGACATTTTCACACGTATAGTCTTCATGGAGGTGTCGACCTAGCATTAAATCTCATTCGCCAGTCTTACTGGATTCCTGATGGTAGGTCCACTGTGAAAAAGGAGCTTCGAAAATGTGTCACGTGTGCCAAAGTCCAACCGACCCCCATTCAACAAATGATTGGTGACCTTCCCAGTGCAAGAGTCAACCTTTGTAGACCATTTCAACATGTTGGCCTTGATTATGCAGGCCCTATTCAAACAAAGTGTGAACATAAACGAACAAAAACAAAATTTAAGTCCTATATTTGCCTATTCATCTGCATGAGCACCAAGGCAATTCATCTCGAATTAGTCACGAGTTTATCAACTGAACATTTTTTATATGCCCTACAAAGATTCATAGCGCGTCGAGGCTATCCTTCGGACATATACTCGGATAACGGGCGCAATTTTGTGGGTGCCAATGCCCATTTAAAAGGGCTAGTAAAGCTTTCAAAAACCAATACTATTCAAGACTTTGCCACAACTAGACAAATTCATTGGCATTTTATGCCACCTTACGGGCCTAACTTTGGCGGCCTATGGGAATCTTCGGTTAAATTGGCCAAACGCCATTTACTTAAAGCATGTAAAGGCAGTTGCCTATCGTTTGAGGAGTGTGCTACGATTCTCACAACTATTGAGTCTTGTTTAAATTCACGACCCTTAGTCCCACTTTCCACCGAGCCCAATAATTTCTTAGTACTTACACCAGGACACTTCTTAATTGGGGCTCCGCTTTTCCAGCTTCCTGAACAATCTTTTAACCAAACTAATCCATTTTGTACCAGTTTTTCTTCCAGATGGAAACTCCTCCAGCAGATCAAGTAGCAATTTTGGAGCACATGGGCAAAGTCTTATTTGACTTCACTCCAGTCAAGAGAAAAATGGAAGAGTGGTAATACACATCTGCAACCTGGTCAGCTAGTCCTGGTGTTGGAACCTTCTATTCAGCCAGCTCAGTGGAGGTTAGCCCGCCTTCTGGAAGTCCATCCGGGTGAGGATGGAATTGTTAGAGTGGCTACCCTGAAGACGCCATTGGGAATAATCAAGAGAACCGTGAATCGAATCGCCAGTCTGCCATGCTCAGCACCCCCCCCCCCCGGAGGATGTCGGGGAGGAGGGGAATGGAGAAGGTGCGCACATCTGAACTTATTAGGAACGGCGCTGAGCAGTTTTGTTTCAGTCGCCTTTCGAATCCGGACGAGGTACAAGGTATCTCAGGACCTTAAAATAAAATCAGAACTATTAAAAACATTCTAATCGTATTCATTATAGTTCCAGTAATCATTCTTAAATATGAATAAAAATTCGTAATTAATTATTCAAGTCAAATAAAACGATTCTTCAAATGTCGAATTATAGTCTAGTGATTTAGTGGTGTGTCGTTAATCTTCGGAATACTGGCAGAGGGGGTAAGTAGAATTAAACTTATTCTCCTTTAATTAATATGAATGTTATTCTGATTTGTAATAAAGTAAAAGTTGCAGAATTTGAATTTTAACATAAATTCGTTAGAAATTCTTAATCTGAGTTTCTAAATTTAATCAACCCTAATTCGAAATTCATAAATTGATACTTAGTCGAAATTCTTTAGTGGCTTCAAAGCCATCTACTTCCGATCGAATTTTGAATAAACTGAAATATTTTTTTCCAAAAATTTTCCATGATGTAATGGCGGAGAAATTATAGCACGAATATTAAGTAGTAACACAAATAGAACAATAATAAATACACGTGGCTATAATATTTACTAACAACAAAAGCTAAAAAAGCGTCATCTATCGATCATTACAAACGCGGATAGGACACTCTTAGAGAATTCTTCTTTTTTTTTTTTTTTTTTTTTTTTTTCATATACTATTAATTGAAATACCAATCAGTAAAATTGCATAGTACATTTACGAGAAATGTTCGAGCTATATTGGAGCCAAATTTCAAATTTCATCAAAAAAGTCCCTTACTAAAGCTGTGCCAGAATTAACTAGTATGTTGTGGCCACCACAAGACTTTCTTCTATATTTTCCTATACATATTCAATCAGTAACAATATTAAAAAAAAAAAAGATTTTTTTTTTTCTTTTTCTTTTTCTTTTTTTTTTTTTTTTTTTTTTTTTTTGTGAAAATTAATACATATTCAATCACTAACAATAATAAAAAAAAAAAAAAAAAAAAAAAAAATCGAATTTTTTTTCTAAGTTTTTTTTTTCTTTTGGTAAAAGTAAAAAAAATCGATAACTTTGTTTTAAATTATCACAGATTTATTATTCAACCATTCGTTTTAAAGGTATTGACGAGATCTTTCGAATGATACCCATCTTCAAAATTTAACCCCCCCGGGGGGTACTTCCCCCCCAGGGGGGGAACCGATGCCCCCCCATGCACAATTTTTTTTTCCTAGTTAACTACTACTATCATCAATAATTCAAATTAATTTTACAATCACAAGTTTAAAATAACTCTCATTATGCCCATTTATACGGAATTTTGTCCTATGCTGCCATGTTAAAAATTTGCATAAAATGCGATTACAGCGCCACCTGTTGAGCTATTGATCCCCAAATCTAATGGGCACCAGTTCATGTCAGGGTGCAACTAAATACCAAGTTTGGTTCAATTTCATTCATATGTTCGTGAGATACAGCGTCCACAAAAAAATGATACAGACACACAGACAGACAGACAGACAGACAGACACACAGACAGACAGACAGACAGACATTTTTTAAAAACTATCAATTCGTGTTCAGGACATCCCAAAACGTGTAGATCCGTCAAAAAACGGAGGTCGAAAATTTTCGCGAATCCAATACTTTCTCTATATTACATATAGAAGAAAGTAAAAAAGAGAACTCAAATTTTTTTTTTCATAATATGGTGTGGCACTATCACGACTTTCTCTTACCCTGCATCTCAATAGTATAAAGATAAATTTCAGATTGAGATGCAAGATAGCAAGTACTTTATGAAAACCTGCGTTAAAAAAATTGAAAACTCGGTTTAGTGAAAGTTTTATTTTCCATATAATTTGTGCGAGGGGATCTACTGCCCACTCTCCTTTCATCTCAACGTTTCAACAAAGTATCTATAATTAAATATAATTTAAATTCTTATTGAATTTAAAATTATATTCAAAGTTATCAATCTCTTTTAAAGTTACTTATCTGTATCAAAATTTTCAAGTAGCAACCTCATATTAATTTCAAAATACAACATTCGATTTGCCTACAATTATTTTTCGTTCAGTTACGCTGATAACAGACATAACAAATATCAACCGTTTAAAACTTGATTTTAGCATTCAGTGAATGTTAAAACGCATAATTATACAAAAAACAAGTACTGAACATTTAACTTAAAATATTGTATTCACTGTATGGGTATAAGTAATTTATTTTCCTTCCTAAATATTTTTTCTGAACGTAATATTCCATAGCAAACCACTTCCACCAAATACATTTTATAAAAGAAATTGTGTTCGTTTAATTATTGGTAGCCCTGTATATCTTCGATAAAAACATTTTTTGGGGTGCATTTTCAGAATGTCGATAATTACAGGTTTACAAACAGAAAAATCGGTGCAATTTATAAGTATAACTAAAAGTAACTCAAATAGAAGCCTTTCACTCTGTGATCTGCAGTTTTGAAGCTATTCCATCCAGTAATTCTCTATATATTAAAAAAAAGTAACTGTCCCTGGCGTCAATTTTTTTTTGTCTGCGACAGCATCTTCTCGCGGAGAGCAAAGTGCTCTGCATCATGAGAGGTATCAGTGTATTCCGACTGTTTCAAGGAACGCATTTCAGCTGCTTAAAAATTTCTATCATTTTAATTACCGAAGTTATTAACAAAAACGTAGAATTTTTAAAGGTACTCTATTTGCCACCGGAGAAAAAGTTTCTCTTATGACGTTTTTTTCTGTGTTGCTGACGTCACTTTCCTCAGGAAAATTAAAATGTGATCAATGGTGTAAATAAGAAAAATTGAAAAATTGGCATATTTGAGATGCTCGAGAGAAGAAAAAAATTATTTAGAATAGCAAAATGTGAAAATAACCGATATTTTAAAAATATTAAGTAAAAAGTTAATAAAAATGAAATGAAAATTAGTTTATATTTTTACTTTCTTCTATATGTAATATAGAGAAAGTATTGGATTCGTAAAAATTTTCGACCTCGGGTTTTTGATGGATGTACACGTTTTGAGAGCTGTAGAACACGATTTGACCATTTTTAGAAAATGTCTGTCTGTCTGTCTGTCTGTGTGTGTGTGTGTGTGTGACAAAATTTTGTGGCAACTGTATCTCAGGAACTACTATACAGAATTTCATACAAATTGGTGTGTAGTTGCACCTTGACATAAATTAGTGCCTATCAACTTTTGGTAAAAATTGTCTTACAGGTTGCGTTGTCATCCCGCTTTTTCTAAATTTTTAACATGGTGATATAGGACAAAATTTTGTATAAATGTGCATAAAGAGAATTATATTTTAGTAATCATTATGAAATTTACAAGAATTATTTATAATAGAGATAGTCAACTGGGAAAAATTTTTTGTATGCGTAGGAGCCTCGCCACCCCCCCCCCCCCCTCGGGGGGAAGTCACCCCTCGAGGGGAGTAAATTTTCAAGATGGGTATCTTTCGAAAGGTCTCGTCAATACCTTTAAAACGAATGGTTGAACTATAAATCTGTGATAATTTAAGACAAAGTTATCGATTTTTTTTACTTTTAACGAAAAAAAAAAACTTAGAAAAAAAAAATCTTTTTTTTTTTTTTTTTTTTTTTTAAACGAAATTTAACCAGACTTGGTATTTAGTTGGCCCCTGACATAAACTGTGGCTGATTAGATTTGGGGATCAATCGCTCAACAGGTGGCGCTGTGATCGTATTTTTTCTAAATTTTTAACATGGACAAAAGTAGTACAAAATTTCGTATAAATGTACATAATGAGAGTTATTCTTAACATGTGATTGTGAAATTAATATGAATTATTGATAATAGTAGTAGTTAATTAGGAAAAAAATTGGGGCATCGCTTCCCCCCCCCTAGGGGGTTCAAGATCGGTATCTTTCGAAAGGTCTCGTCAATACCTTTAAAACGAATGGTTGAACTATAAATCTGTGATAATCTAAGACAAAGTTATCAATTTTTTTTACTTTTAACGAAAAATTTTTTTTTTTTTTTTTTTTTTTTACGAAATTTAACCAGACTTGGTATTTAGTTGGCCCCTGACATAAACTGTGGCTGATTAGATTTGGGGATCAATCGCTCAACAGGTGGCGCTGTGATCGTATTTTTTCTAAATTTTTAACATGGACAAAAGTAGTACAAAATTTCGTATAAATGTACATAATGAGAGTTATTCTTAACATGTGATTGTGAAATTAATATGAATTATTGATAATAGTAGTAGTTAATTAGGAAAAAAAATTAGGGCATCGCTTCCCCCCCCCCTAGGGGGAAGTACCCCCCGGGGGGGGTAAATTTTCAAGATCGGTATCTTTCGAAAGGTCTCGTCAATACCTTTAAAACGAATGGTTGAACTATAAATATGTGATAATTTAAAACAAAGTTTTGTTTTGTTTTTACTTTTAATGAAAAAAAACTTTGGAAAAAAATCATATATATATATTTTTTTTTAAATATTGTTACTGCGTGAATTTGTATAAGAGAATATAGAAGAAAGTCTTGTGGTGGCCACAACATACTAGTTATTTTAGTTTACATTATTATTTTATATTATTAGCTAAGTTTGTATTATCAGTTTTTATTTTAACGTTAGGCGTAAAAGATTTAGTAATGAATATAATGATTATGTTAAACAACGACTGGTATATGCAAGCGAAGTGATGACTTCACTGGCCGTTCGTGGATGCAAGAAAAATATTTCCTATGTTAAACGCCCATTGGATTTTTTGTAAAAAATTATTAAAAATCGAGGAAAATTATTTCCCGATTTTAATCCCCACATTTAGATATAGATATGTATTAGTTATCATGTGCATGCATTAGATTAAGTTGTGTTTGTTGTAAAATTGATAAAATTTGAATTTTAAATTTCAAATCTCTAAGAAAAAAAATGGCAAACTTCCATATTCGACTGAAAACATAAACATTTCATTTCAAAGGATGATATTTACACAATAAATATCCAACTAATATACTAATTAAAAGGAAAATGATAAATATTCTATCATAATTTGAATTCAAATTTGTTTTCAAATGTCTAAATAAAGTATCGGATATAAGATACTAATATGTTGCAGCGGAATAGATTTGATATCGGTCATCCTTGGCAGAAAAAAAAAAAAATCGCCAAATTATCTGGCGAACATAATTTAATTCCTTTCAAAAATCATGGTTATTTTAACAATTTATATTAAGAGAGTAATGAATCACATGAAACAATATTTCGTACAATACATATAACGAAAATATACATCTGGCATGTATATTTTCGTATTACGTTTTTGATCGCCAAAAACAAAAAACGCCAAGGACGACAGAGTTTTGAAATTTAACATAAAACTTTTGTCAATTTGACAGCAAAATAACTAAATCTAACACATGCACATGATAACTAATACATATGTACACCCAAATATGGGGATTAAAATCGGGAAATAATTTTCCTCGATTTTCAATAATTTTTTACAAAAAATCCAATCGGCGATCAACATAGAAAATCATTTTCTTGCATCCACGGACGGTCAGTGACATCACACTTCGCTTGCGTATAGAATTAGAGGTTAAGCCCAGAAATTTTGAAAATGATATTTACGAGACGACAACATAGATTAGTTTATGAGTAATTCTCTGAAATGTGGTCATTTCATGTCCCAGTAGTCTTGAGGGCATATTTTCAAAAGCACAAAAACAAAAAGCAGTCCAAACTGTCAGTATTAATTGGTTTTGCATATAAACTGTTATTCTTTAGTTATTGGAATTCAAATATAATTTTAAAATATTTTTCTTATTGCAAAATATCATTCCCTCACTGTGTCCCTATTCCCACATGTAAGTAAATAAAATGGTTTCTGTGGTATTAAAGCATCTATATTTAGATAATTTGACGTGAATATTTATTAAACATACTTTAATAAATATTTATCCATTATACTACATTTATATATTATGCAATGAAAGAAATTAGAACACTTATTATTGTTGTCCCTGGTAATAGATATCATTTCCTCATCAAACTGTAATTATACCCCTACTTACTCCAATAATGGCAGCACGTACTTTATATATGTCAAACTTAATTTATATAGAAGCAAAGTAAAGAAAACATTTTGTGTTCTGCTGGAAACATTTTACAATGAATAGCATACGGCTCTCAAACGTTAGATTGAAATACAGTATTTTTATTATATGTCATTCCCTCACTCATTATAAAGTTAACTAAAAGAAATCAAATTTGCTTTTTTATGCTATTATATTAATAACTAGTATGTTGTGGCCACCACAAGACTTTCTTCTATATTTTCCTATACATATTCAATCAGTAGCAATATTAAAAAAAAAAAAAAAAAAAAAAAAAAAAAAATACGATTTTTTTTTCTAAGTTTTTTTTTTGTTAAAAGTAAAAAAAATCGATAACTTTGTTTTAAATTATCACAGATTTATGGTTCAACCATTCGTTTTAAAGGTATTGACGAGATCTTTCGAATGATACCCATCTTCAAAATTTAACCCCCCTGGGGGGGTACTTCCCCCCCAGGGGGGGAACCGATGCCCCCCCATGCACAATTTTTTTTTCCTAGTTATCTACTACTATTATCAATAATTCATATTAATTTTACAATCACAAGTTTAAAATAACTCTCATTATGCCCATTTATACGGAATTTTGTCCTATAAAATGCGATCACAGCGCCACCTGTTGAGCTATTGATCCCCAAATCTAATGGGCACCAGTTCATGTCAGGGTGCAACTAAATAACAAGTTTGGTTAAATTTCATTCATTGGTTCGTGAGATACAGCGTCCACAAAAAAATGATACAGACACACAGACAGACAGACAGACACACAGACAGACAGACAGACATTTTTTAAAAACTATCAATTCGTGTTCAGGACATCCCAAAACGTGTAGATCCGTCAAAAAACGGAGGTCGAAAATTTTCGCGAATCCAATACTTTCTCTATATTACATATAGAAGAAAGTAAAAATATGTTTTAATAAATATTTAGTGTTTGAAAATATAGCTAATCTTAATAATATTTTTATAAAGTAGTTTCTAGGAGAAATTTGTCATTCCCTCACAATCATTCCCTCATTTTTTAATTAATAAAAATAATTACTATTTCAACTAGTATGTTGTGGCCACCACAAGACTTTCTTCTATATTTTCCTATACATATTCAATCAGTAACAATATTAAAAAAAAAAAAAGATTTTTTTTTTTCTTTTTCTTTTTCTTTTTTTTTTTTTTTTTTTTTTTGTGAAAATTAATACATATTCAATCACTAACAATAATAAAAAAAAAAAAAAAAAAAAAAAAATCGAATTTTTTTTCTAAGTTTTTTTTTTTTTTTTGGTAAAAGTAAAAAAAATCGATAACTTTGTTTTAAATTATCACAGATTTATTATTCAACCATTCGTTTTAAAGGTATTGACGAGATCTTTCGAATGATACCCATCTTCAAAATTTAACCCCCCCGGGGGGTACTTCCCCCCCAGGGGGGGAACCGATGCCCCCCCATGCACAATTTTTTTTTCCTAGTTAACTACTACTATCATCAATAATTCAAATTAATTTTACAATCACAAGTTTAAAATAACTCTCATTATGCCCATTTATACGGAATTTTGTCCTATGCTGCCATGTTAAAAATTTGCATAAAATGCGATTACAGCGCCACCTGTTGAGCTATTGATCCCCAAATCTAATGGGCACCAGTTCATGTCAGGGTGCAACTAAATACCAAGTTTGGTTCAATTTCATTCATATGTTCGTGAGATACAGCGTCCACAAAAAAATGATACAGACACACAGACAGACAGACAGACAGACAGACAGACACACAGACAGACAGACAGACAGACATTTTTTAAAAACTATCAATTCGTGTTCAGGACATCCCAAAACGTGTAGATCCGTCAAAAAACGGAGGTCGAAAATTTTCGCGAATCCAATACTTTCTCTATATTACATATAGAAGAAAGTAAAAATTATCAGATACAGCTTGGTTAATATTATTTTTTATTAACTGTGTATGTATTTTTATTATTTTTATTAACGTGTATATGCACAAAATTAAAAAAAAAATTGGAGCAATTTCATTTGAGCTAACTTTTTTTTTTTTTTTTTAAAGACCACTTTTCAGAGAATGACCCATATATAAAAATTTAGCTTTTTTTAACTCAAAACATATTTAAAATGATGGATGTTTACAAAGACCAATTTAGCGATTTTTAAAATTTAGAAATGAAGAAGCTCGTACGTTTTTCGCCAAGGAATTCATTTACGCAATCACAATAGCCATTTTAACTCTAGCCATGCCTTAAATATAGAGAAAATTATAAAATAGTGCAATAATAATAATAAAATTGGCAACCTATTTTTGTTTTTTAAGCATTGATGTAAAACTTTGCAGAAACAAAATTTAATTTAATACAACAGGACTTTTTTTTTTTTTTTTTGTCTATTTTTTCATGCAATGGAATGAAGTAACTGCATTGCTAAGATATTTTTGTTACACCTAATACAGGACCTCACTGGCAGATTTTAAATTTTTCATTTATTTTGACGATGACTTAAATTACCTATCTCAGTTATGCATGTCAAGACTTTTTGCGAGAAAAGTCTAAGCTACTTCGGTGCGAAATTTAAAATTTCGCCAAGAGGTTAAACTGTACCATTGCTTTAGCACAATTTTTTTTTTTTTTTTTTTCAATTTTATTTTAAATATTTTTTAACTTAATTCAAGAGGGGGGAAAAAAAAGAACATTTTTTATTTGGTCTAAATGTACAAAATATCTCCAGGTAAAATATTATCCGTATTATTAGAAAGAAAATAGCTTAAGTAGATTTCCCTGTATCATTGATGTCTCTATAAATTAAATTAAATTAAATTATCCAATATCATAATATTTCATTCTCCACACGCATTTTTTATTTTCTAAATTCAATATTACATAATATATATGTAAAAAATCAAGGTGTAATCAATATATATCCAGAAGATGTAGCCAACAAATATTCAGAAGCTATCATTAACACAAGTTCAGGAGATATCGGCAGCAACTATGATCAATATATACCAGTAGATATCGCCAACAATAATAATTATTCATAAGATGTCGCCAACAAGTATTCTGGAGCCATCATGAACATTTATTCAGAAAATATTCTCAACAAATATTCAAAAGCCATCCAATTTATGAATGGTGAGGGTCTATCTCGAATACTTCAAACCGGCAATTCGTTTTTACAATATAATCAAGGATGAATTTTTCACTTATCAGTAGGTTTCGAAAAATGTGATTTTTTTCCCGATTTAACTTAGTATTTAATATAGTTTAAGAAATGGTAAAATCAGATATTGACGGGCATCTTGGCAAATTCATGGCGACAATGCAAAATCGCTATCTGAAAGAAATTGTCCTGTCGTACTACTACAAATGAAATGTTTAAAATAATTGCATTAATCACATAAGATATTTGTTTTCAATGGATCTGACAAAATCATATTCTTGAAAAAATGCACTTTAAAAAGTTGCATCTTAACTATTGTAAGCATCATTTTAAACCTTGCTACACACTGGAAATAAATGCAGAGTGTTACATATTGCCCTAAATTAACAAAAAATTCAATAGTAAAAAATGTAGGCATTAGAAAAAATAAATTCATAATTTCTTTAATCAAGCAATCCCGAAAAATTCATCGTCAAATAGTGACAAAAATTTAACAAGTGGATCGTATACTAAAGCTGTAACGCTAAATCGTTTAGATGTTAAGAATTTCTCTTTGTTCTAAACAGTTAGTGCTATCGTTCTTTATTTTGTGTGTCTAGCTTTCTACCATATGTTTTCACTCAAAATAATGGCAAATTGTTATTAAATTGTCGAACGTTAAAACAGATTTTTCACGTATTATAAACGATATAATATTAAATATTGTGTATTTCAATGTGATACCAAATATAGTGGATTTCTATAATATTGTTCAACTTTTCTCTTGTGTTATGTATTATTAATATTCCAATTCAATGAAAGGCAAAGTTGCGAATAGTCGGGTAGAATCCAGCATGGGTTAATGAGCGAAGCAAGTCGGGGTGAGGGAAAGCCTACCTCGGGGGTTGGTGAGCGGAGCGAGCAGGGGGCAGAGCCTCCTAGTGTTTTTAAAAAAATAAGCTTCGTCAATTCATATATCAGCTCGTGGAAGGTCAGAAGCGGACCATTCAAGATATTGAAACATATGTTCACGTAATCCTATATATTTTAATATTTATTAAAACATATAGAAATCAAAGTTAATAATTCGGCTGACGCATCTACTACAACTACTTCATGGTCTTGTCTTTCAACTAGTATTTTAATCATCGTTCAATGGATAAGGCAACTTCTCCCACAACTCATACGTTCATTTTACATTCATATTTCATCTATTGCGTCTGAGTCACGTCTATAGACCAATTTTGAACGTAGACCTCAAGCTCAAATATATTCAGAATATGTGAAATTTTGAACATAGACGTATTTACGAAAATCGTACAAAATACGGACGTCAATTTAGGCACGTAAACTAAATCAAACTTGAACTAATCCTGTTTTGCAAATACTGGAGCTAAATTGCACCTGTGTGTCGGCATTTTCTTTATGTGGATGTGGTAATCAAATTTTAAAAAGTTTATCTTCTACAAAGTTTTTCCATCGAAATTTGAACTATTATTTAATGTTCAGAGGGTTGCTCTCTCACATTTCTATAGCTGCTTCTGTCTATGTTTAGGTTTATTGTCTGTATATCGCCTTCGTCCGTGTTTTTGTGTTGCGTTGTAGTTTCTATAATTCTTTCTCTGTCGTGAAATTTTTTTAATTTGATTGTCTTGCTATCTATGAAAAACTAATTGGATATTAATGCGTACTTTTTGAGAAAATAGTAATTTACTCTTGATTTATTAACATCTTTTTGTATTTGTGAAAATATTAAGCCTTGAAATATGTACGAAACTTTGAATAAACAACATACTGTTATTATTGTTAAGCCTTACATTAAAATTAAAATTAAATAATCTAGAAATGAATTAAAAAATAAAAGCATATTTGTAATTTGTTGATCGTTTTTTAGTAGTTATTTTAGTATTTTTTAGGTTCCTTTAATATATAAGTTGTAAACTGTTTTACAGATACTTCTTTTTCTTTTTAAATTTTTTCTCCCGTCGAGTTGCAATTATACTAGGGCAATTAAAAAAAAAAAAAAAAAAAGAGGTTGCGCTTGAAAAAAATTATTTTTCATTTTAAAAACAGCCAATTTAATCATTTAAAAATAGGTATAAAATGCAAGAAACTCCATACTTTCTTGCATTTTATGGTATTTATCCAACATTTTGCACTTATTATTTCAAAACACCAGTGCTATTTATGAATGAGGTTCGTCTATATTTAAAAAGTTATCGAGTTGACAAATTTTCAAGTGATAGTTGAATTTGTTTTCATAAAATATTTTTTTTTTTTCTTCCAAATTTGAAAATTATGCTCTAAACCATTAAAAAATTCACAACTGTTAGATTAACTGGATGCGAATTTAAGTACTGTACGCTTTTGATATTGACTGCGTAATTCCTCTACAGCCCCCCCCCCCCCGTTTTATTTTTATTTTTATTTATTTATTTATTTTTTTTTTAATTTTTTTAATTTATTTATTTTATTTATTTATTTTTGCAAATTTACAAATAAATATTGAAAGGTGAAAATTAATGTACAAAAAGGTATAGCTCGATTTCATTTCAAGATAAAACAATGGTTAAAGATTAATTTCAAGATTAAACAATGATATTTTCCTGCCAGGTTAATTCAAACAAATTTGATTAAAATAATTTATTTGGATTTACTTATGGAGTGTAACAAATTAGTTTACTGCTTTATGCTTGCTTATTTCTTGTTTTAAGGAAAAATTAATGTCTCAAAAAATATATATATATATGTAAATATATACAGGGTGAGTTTGACATAATCTGTCAAACGAAAGGAGATGATAGAACAGCCCATGGGGAGCATAAAACACCATAGAAACCCTGTCCTATCTCAACCGTTTCCGAGTTATGGTAGATAGAAGAAAAATCTGTTTTTTTCCATCCCGTCTGAAAAAACCCAAATTTGTAAGCTTCCTGAAAGACTTGCATGCAAAATAAGCACATATTTGGAAAGAGCAGAAAAAATCCTATCGGGTGGCACCATTTACATCAGGATACCTTAAATTGACGGCGAGCTACAAGCGTTAAAACATTGGCGAAGTTTAAAATCGAGTTGTCACCAAATTCTTTAACCGGCAATTCTGCAAACACCGTTCAAGCTGCAATCGGTCAAATTTACCAAAAACTTCACCATTCCGCAAACTTTAGAATGAGCCCACAATAAACCATATCGGTGTTCTGGTTCAGGAGAAATTTAGCCTTTTGTTTGAAATACATTCATCACTGAAGTCGACATTCATCGAAAAGGACACCCACGTTGTGCCACGGTCGTTCCTGATTTCATGTCCGCCTTCAGCCCGCTGTTTTGTCAGATGCAAAAAAGATAGTTTTAAAGACAAACAAGAAAAGAAGCAGTTCTATTATGTTTACAAACACAATGGAATGGAAACAAAAGAAGTATGACGTTTCTCACGTCTTTCACAAAGGAATATGAAAAAAAAAAAAAAAAAAAAAAAAAAAGACGTATCTCACGTTTATGATTAAAGCACATATGCATTCGAAAGGATGTGCGGAATTTAGTGCCGCGGCTGAAATTGATCACCACACCTGATGCATGCCCTTGCCCGCTTACGAACGCAAACCACAGTAGCTCTTAGCGAAAGCTCATCCCTCAGTTTTATTATTGCCTCATCGAGCCGGTTGCTTAAATCTTGCAAACTGACAACTTCTGTGAGGTAAATTTCTTGCTTCAGGATACCCCAAACGTAGAAGTCCAATGGAGTGAGATCTGGCGATCTAGGTGTCCAAGGAATTAGTCCATTACGACCAATCCATCGCGGATGCTGCTGTTTCAAGAAGTCCCGAACGGCATCGGAAGAATGTGCAGGGGCCCAATCGTGTTGGAAAATGATTTCCGCTCGTTGAGGTACAGGAATGGCATCAAGTAATCCTGGAAGATGATGTTCTAGAAACTCCAAATATGTATTGCTTGTCAGATGACCTTGGAAAACATGTGGACCTATCAAGCGATCGCCAACCACTCCAAGCCAAACATTTAAGCTGAATCGCGTCTGGAATGATGAGTTTCGTGTTACAAATGGATTTTGTTGAGCGTAATGATGCCAGTTATGTAAATTTAACATGCCATCCCGAGTGAAAAGTGACTCATCTGTCCAGGAAATGGTGTTCCTCCATACCTCGCTCTAAAAGCCAGCGGCACGATGTTACCCGCTTTTGGAAATCTGAGCGGCGTAATTCTTGTACTGGTGTGAAGTGGTATGGATGATACTGGTTTTTGCCCAAAACATTCATTACTTTACTCTTTAGCTACATTTCTTGCGACCATGGAAGCCTCTGCGCAAGTGCGGATTCAACGAGTCCACTAGTAAAATAGGGGAGACAAGCTTTTCGTTGAGAGAAAATAAGCGATAAGGGAATACCGAATGACTGGATGCTTACTGAATTCAAACCTGTTGATGAACTTGGAAACCCTCCAAGATTTTCGACTCGTCCTCACTGCTAGGCGTAGGAAACGTGGTTACACTATACTTTGGGAGATTCCCCGTTCTCTCGCAAGTATGCTTGAACTCATATTTGGATTTTCCTGCACTCGGTCGAGTATGGACTCCTCAGCGGTGGCAGAGCGGCGACCATGGCTCATTTCGTACACTTTACCGAACGACACACTCTCCCTAAACCTTCGAGGAATTGCGGCAAATACAGCACGGTTGGGCGCACGATGATGTGGATAACGTAGACGGTACTCTTCTTCGGTTCTCCGAGAGTTACCATCGCAAAATCTATACACAAGATGCATATCCGCGTACTCTTCATTTGTAAAACTAGGCATATCTGTTTACAGGTTGGAAAGTATGACAACTTGATCCCTGTGATGACTTCAAATGAAAATAAAATTCAGAAGGGTAAAGAAAAAGGGATAAAATTTCAATATTAACTTACAAAAGTAGAAGAAAAAAAGTGCTACGGAATAAGAACCAACTTGGTTAATTCGTACCAATGTAGGAAAACATACTAAGTATGAACTAAGAGAGAGCAAGTAGACGTGAGAGCAGCGTGAAAAGAATCGGCCGAGCTCAGGCAAAATCCAGAAAATGCTAAAGCAATAAGCAGCATAAAACGTAAAAGAAGCTGACGAGCTAATGAGCTGTTGCAGATTTACTCGCCTTTTGTACCCGCGAGTGGGATGCGCGCGCAGGAAAATTGGAATACATCTGCATATCACTAAGAGTCCATATGCAGATACACTCATGTCCATAAATTAAGGATAATGCTAGCTGAGGCAAATAAAGGTTCAGAAGCAAAACAAACATGATTTATTCATAAAGTCCATTTATTAAACAAAAGATCAAGAACAAAAAAAGGTGGTTTATGTAGGATACCATTTATAAAAACTATGATTTTTGTTCCCTGAAGCAATTACAAAAAATATCTCCCTTACAAAAACTTAACATTACATGGTTGGTATGATGGTTAGTATGTCTCTCAGATGATGAAATACAGTCCTTACAACGCCTAGGAATGTTAAGTATTAAATTATTCATTTGATCTTGGGGAAGATTACTCTATTCAGTAAGCAATGCTCTCCAAAGTTCCGGTACACATGTAGGAGGTGGTTGACGGACTACAACTCGTCGTAAAAGCATGTCCTACACATGCTCTATCGGATTCTAGTCAGGTGAGAATGCTGGCCATTCCATGCGGGTGATAGCTTCAGATTGTAGGCATCCGTTTACAACGTTTGCACGGGGAGGACACGCATAATCCATAAACACAAATTCTGGGCTCATGGCACCCCTAAACAAACGTACATGTTGCTCCCGAATGATGTCCCGATAAATCTGGCCTATCATTCTTCCGATTTGAACATGCAGATCTGTTCTGGTGCCCAATAGGATCCCCCCTCCCCCAAACGAGCACTCCTGCCCCACAGTAACGCGTTCAATGATGTTGTTTTGGTGGTAACGGCTACCTCACGTTCTACATATGAAAGTCTGGCGTGAATCACACTGCAAGCTAAACCTGGACTCGTCGGAAAACATCACACAAGCTCACTGTGCCTCTGTCCACATTACATGTTCTCTACTCCAAGTTAACCGCTGGCACAGTGCATTGCCGTGAGTGGAACACATCTAACAGGCCTGCGAGGATATAGACCAATATCTCCCAAACGTCTATACACGATTTGTCTCTTGAAACTGTGGATATCGTGGCTGCAGACAGCTGACGAGACAGGTCTGATGCTGTGCTTTATCTGCTTATTTTGGCAGTTACTGCCAAATGTGGTCATTCGGCATTGTAACTCGGGGCCGACCAGTACTATAACGTCAACTGGCATTTCCATCATTTTGGAATCGTTGCCAAAGCCTAGAGATGACACTTTTGGCGATTCTAAATTTCCCCGATACTTCTATCTGAGTACGCCCACATTCTAGTCGGCCGATAATTCTACCACGTAAAAAATTATCTGCATGCGTCCTGTGTGTCATAACCATTCGGTTATGGCACTGAGCGACACACAGAATGCTTGTGAACAATTTTCCTCCTTTGCTCCCATTCCTTATCTTTGCATATTATTCTTCAAGATATGTGTGACATTTCTACAGGTGAAATTTTTGCATTAAAGTTCGATTTCAGTGTGAATCTGAATTATCCTTAATTTATGGACATGGGTGTAGTTTCGAATTTACATACGTTCCATTTACTCACCATCGTTTCGTTTGCCGAATTTCGACGAACGCCGTTTTCAGTGATGTATTTCAAACAAAAGGCTAAATTTCTCCTGAACTAGAACACCGATATGGTTTATTGTGGGCTCATTCTAAAGCTTGTGGAATGGAGAAGTTTTTGGTAAATTTGACCGATTGTAGCTTGAACGGTGTTTGCAGAATTGCCGGTTAAAGAATTTGGCGACAACTCGATTTTAAACTTCGCCAATGTTTTAGCGCTTGTAGCTCGCCGTCAAATTAAGGTATCCTGATTTAAATGGTGTCACCCGATAGAATTTTTTCTGCTCTTTCCAAATATGTGCTTATTTTGCATGCAAGTCTTTCAGGAAGCTTACAAATTTGGGTTTTTTCAGACGGGATGGAAAAAAACAGATTTTTCTTCTATCTACCATAACTCGGAAACGGTTGAGATAGGACAGGGTTTCTATGGTGTTTTATGCTCCCCATGGGCTGTTCTATCATCTCCTTTCGTTTGACAGATTATGTCAAACTCACCCTGTACATATCAATATTATAATAATAGTAATAATAACAATAAAATAAAACAAATAAATAAATAAATATTTTATTTTAAATATTTTTACATGGATAAAGAAAGATTAATATAGGGACACAGAAAAAAGTTTGAATACAATGTGATTTAAATCATACATTAATATATTTTCATACTGCCCAATACGATGAAAGTAACATGCATTATTTAAATGCACAAAAGCATGTTTCTACAGAATATAAAATATTGCTTATGATTGGTTTGTAGAGTGCAAAAAACATTTTCAGGTACAGTATGGGATGAAAATAGAAGGTTTCATGTTTTTTTTTTTTTTTTTTTTTTTTTTTTCAATAAAATGTAACGGTTTATTTATGCACACAGATTAATTATATATACAGAAAAACTTTTAAATGAAATATGAATTAATACATATAAACTAGCAAGCGTTTCGTATTTTGCCATGAAAAAGCTGTGGAACACGTAAAATACAGAAAATTAAAAAAAACATTGAAGTGTCTCATGTATTACTTTATTAAAAGTATAATAAAAAATGTAAATTTTTAGAACACATTTTTAAAAGAAAAGCCTCATTAATTTTTACAAAAATGACCTATCTAGTGTTCAAACCAGGAAATTAAAAAAAAAAAAGCTAATGCTCTACCATCTGTTCTGTAAATACATCTAAAGAATAAGGTTTTTTGGACAAAATATTTATTTAACTTCAATACTAAAAATTAAGTAATGAATCATTTCATATGTAACTGTTATATACTCGTACATTTTTGCTGAACAAGAGTAAAAAGTGAGCAGGTACACAAGCCAGAGCAATGTCACCTGGTTATTTTTCATTCTTGTAAAAATTTGTTTGGCATTCGTTTAAACATGTGTGCAAATTATATAAACAAAGTTATAACTCAAGGGGGGTACATCACAGATTGTCAAGTTCACATAAAGCCCATGTTATTGCATGGGTGAAATTGTTTATAGAATTGCATATTATCCATAATTGTTATTTCTCAATTTCATTTTCACATTCTGAAAATACACAACTGTTAAATTAGTACAAGTTTTACATTTTTTTTTTTTTTTTTTTTTTTGTAATTTTGAGTTCAAAAATGCGAATTTTCACTAAATGCATTTTTATCATTTTTTAGCTATAAAATAAAATATTTAAAAAAAAAAAATCATTTTTTGGACTAAAAAAATTTTTTTAAGCTTTAAAATAATTTTTGGGCTCTTTCTGTGAATTTCACAAAAAGCCCATTTTGTAGATTTTGCTAGACTGATGTGTGACACTAGTGTTAGTTAAAAAAAAAAAAAAACGCACTCAATGAGGATTTATGTTTACATAAATCTAAAAGTAACATGGGTAATTTTTGGATACAATATAAACGAAAATGGACATGTCTTCATGTCTATATTATGTTAACATATGTCCATTTTACGTGATTTTTTTCAGCTAAAAGATACGTAAAAGGTGGGGATATTTCAGCGTAATATCTACAAAATCTGATGAAATATAGACTGAATATGGCTGTAATATGAACATGTCTATATTACGTCCACTATATGTCTATTTCACATCTTTTTTTTTTTTTTTTTCAGCTAAAAGACGTACTTATGACATAACAGGTGAGGACATTTCAACACAATATCTACAAAATCTGCTGAAATATAGACTGAATCTGGCTGTAATACGGGCATATCTATACACCAGATTACATATTTTGACCTAATCTGGACAAATTTGTGTTATCTCGGTTGATCTTCGATATTTCCGGAGAAAAGAAAATTTCTTAATTTTGCATTCATTTTCACTTAAATCCAGATTAAGAATGTCTGTGATTATAGATTTACAAAGGGAGAAATCGGTGTAATTTATAAGTACACCTAAACAACTTACATAGAAGTGTTTCACTCTGCGATCTACATTTTTGAAACAATTACATCCAGTAATTGTTTTTACAAAATGAGCTACGTTTATTCGTATAGATGTCTGTGCAATGTCAGAAGCCTGGCCATTTAAGATAATGAAACATACATTCAAATAAATCTGTATGTTTTGATATTCATTAAAACATCTAGAAATCAAAGTTAATAATGCAACTGATGCATCTACTACTACTATTGCAGGCGTGGGTGTACCGTCTTTCAACTATTCTTTTAACCACCGTTCGATGGATACGACATCTTGACTTTGAGATATCATTAGCACCACTGGGACAGAGAGACTAGTATTAGTTTTTGCAACATCGTGGTATCCTGGTAGAAAAAAAAAATGTGCACTGGCTTCTCATTAATAATGCTTTTCTGTCGCCTAGGAGGCTTGCGAAGACTTCCAGTTGCATCAAAGCTTAAACTATTTTATTCCCCAAAAGCATAACATTTATACCATTCTAATTGTGTGGGTTCCAATAATAAACAAAAAATGGATCCAGACAAAAATTCCTGATTACTTCAAGAAAGGATAGAGTATATTTCATTTTCCAAACGGATTTTTTTTTTTTTTTTTAACAAGAACCATTGAATGAGAAGCTTCATATTTTAATTGGCGAAGAAATTTGTTCATTATACAGCATTGGAGGTTCACATTTACCAAATTTCATTGCCATTTTTTTTTTTTTTTTCTGTGCGGCTGAAGAATATTTAATTTCTCTATTCCTGTTGTTTGATTATTCTCTATACTCTGCCTGACTGCCTGCACCTTGATTTTGCGATCTCATTTGTACCACTGAGATAGGGAGACCAGTTATATTTTTTTGCAACATCCTGGTATAAAAAAAAAATGTATGCTGGCTTCTTAGTATGCTTTTCTGTCGCCTAGGAGGCTTGCAAAAACTTCCAGTTGCATCAATGCTTAAAGTACTTTACTCTCCAAAACAAGACTTTATACCATTGTAATTGTGTGGTTTCCAAAAATAAACAAAAAATGGATCCAGACCATTATTCCTGATCACTTCAAGAAATGGTGGAGTATATTTCATTTTCCATACGGAAAAATTTGTTTTTTTTTTATCAAAAACCATGGAATGAGAAACTTCATATTTTAATTGACGAAGAACTTGCTCATTATACATCATTGGATATTCACATTTACCAAATTCCATCAATTTCATTGCCATTTTTTTCTGAATGCCATTTTTTTTTTTTTTTTTTTTTTTTTTCTGTGCGGCTGAAGAATATTTGATTTCATTGGCTACAAGTTTCCATGTATCGCCTGTCAGCCATCTCTTTACTTTGCAATTATGATGACAATTTTCATCGAAATTCTTTATTTTATATTTCAGAATACCACCATCATCTGTGTTATTTGTTGGAGAGACAAGGTTAGCGATGCTCTACACTGTTTACATTTTGACTTGCAGACTATATCCTTGCATTTAAAATGTCACTCCTTCGAAAAGTCTATATGCAAGGATCCTTAACATTTTCCCAAACATTCTGGGACAAAAAGTCTGCCTATTTTTTTTCCATTTTTACTTTGGTAGATGTATTTTCACTGATTTTTTTTTATAAAACCTGGAAAAATGATCGCTGTGAATTGTTTGATGTCGGAGTAAGACATGTGTATTCTTCCCTGGCCTCATTTAAATAAAATTGAAATTTCGTTTCTTGTGGATTTTCTTTTAAAGTATGATCATTAGAAATATTTGATGATTGTACAATCGGTAACAAAATTTTCCGAACACTAGCAAAAATTCCTATAAAAAAGAAAGTACATATAACACAGTTTTGTTAAATAAATCCTTGTCGAATCCTGTTTTTAGACTTAGTTCACCTTTAGTTCACTTTGTAATGTCTAATTTCTGAATTTTTTACTGGAGGAATGTAATTTATAGCACCATTTTAGTGTATAATTTTTTTTTTCCGATCAACAGACTCGATGGAATTTCCTGTCTTGAGTTATATTGATTACAAACTTCTGTAGTAACTGCAGGATAAGACAGGAACTGACTGTTTGGAACTACCCTAACACTTGATTCCACTATTAACACGTGGGAATTAGGCGTACAAATTCTTTGTGTTAACTGTTATTCCATTGCAAAGAGTTTTGTGAGATATGGAGATGTCATCAATTACGTATGAATCTGGAACGTTTTCTAGATTTTCAATGATACGTAAACACAATGGTGTGGTCATTTCAAATTCTGTATTAATATCAGATTGTAAGGAAGGCAAATTATGTCCAAGTTGAATAGTTATAATAGCACTATCAACGCAGCAATAGTTACAGAAAGAGCATTTTTTGGTTTCAATGCAGGATGCTAATTTTTTTGGTACAACTTCATTTGCAATGTGAGCGACATTGAATGTACAATCAATATGGTTTTTTTATTATTATTATTATTATTATTATTTTTTTTTTTTAATGTAACACCAGAAAATATTTCTTGCAACATTTTCCCTCTGATTCCATACGCTTCTTTTATAACTCCCTTTGACGCTAATGTTTTTATTAAATCACAAAATAGTGAATTTTTAATTGAATCGAGGTCGTTCCTAAATTCTCGAATATCACAATAAGTAAAAACGAAGCACCGAATTTAAAGATTCAAAGGCACAAGTGTTTGACAACATTATTGAAATGTTTTCTACTTTAATCGGTCGGCATATTGTTCCATTTTTCATCATATATCTGTTTGTAAATTCATCGGTTTTGATTTACAACTGAGATAAATTGTTTCATAGTCTTCTTGAGGATATACGTAAGAAAACCTTCTTATTTTCTTTATAGGCAGCTATGGATAAAATCCTCTAAAGTTTTGTTTTTCCTTTGCATTGTTACAAAACACAGATTCATTCTCAAAATTTTCCGTTTGATTTTTACTATAGAAAGTCTTGTCATTAAATTCCGCACAAATACGATTTTGTCCATATCCTTCTTCTCCATGAGCATATGAACACCCGTCAAAAGCAGGAACCTCTTTTTTACAAAACACACATCTATGTGCATTTCCAGGAAATTGACCAGCATCACAAGCTGCACAAGTAAGCTTCGTGTTTATCTTTTTGTCATCTGAATATGATATCTCATGAAAAGTCTGGTTATGAGTTTCATTAATTGCACTGGATTTCGCTATTTTAAGGGTAGCCTGAAGTGACTCGATGTGAGTAATTAAAAATTTGTCTATTCTCGTAGGCAGTTCCTTATCCTGAAAAACAGAATGTTTCAAATCTTTGAAGTATGATTCGATGTTTCCAGTATTCTCTCTTTTACATCCTTTTTAAAATACGGACCACTGTGGTAACTTGGAAGCAATTTTTCTAATTGGCTCTCTCAACGATGGCAAATAATGCATGTTCTCTCTATTTCCTGTTTGATTATTTCCAATGCATGCGCTCTCCCTGAATTCCTGTAATATATATTTCTAAGGAAATTACTTTTTGGGGGGATAATTTCTTCAAAATCGTCATTTTCGGAAGTCGTAATATTTTCTGAATTAATTTCTCTTGATACTGCAATATGCTTTCTTAAATTGTTCTTCGATATTTCCGAAGAAACAGAAACTCAATCATATTCATCTTCATTTTCACTTAAAGCCACATTAAGGATGTCTGTTACTATGGATTTAGAAAGAGAAAAATCAGTGCAATTCACAAGTACACCTAAACAACATAAATAGAAGTCTTTCACTCTGCGATCTATATTTTTGAAACAATTCTATCCAGTAATTGTTTTTACAAAATGAGTTATGTCCATTCGTATATATGTGCGTGGAAGGACAAAAGTCTGACTATTTAGAATTTTGAAACATACGTTCAAGTAATCCTGTGTGTTTTGATATTCATTAAAACATCTAGAAATCGAAGTTAATAATGCAGCTGATGCATCAATTACTACTGCAGGCGTGGGTGCACCGTCTTTCAACCATTCTTTTAACCATCGTTTGATGGATTTGACTTTGGGATATCATTTTGACTTTGGGATATCATTTGTAACACTGGGACAGAGGGATTAGTCATAGTTTTTGCAGCATCCTGGTATAAAAAAAAAATGTGTGCTGGCTTCTTATTAATAATGTTTTTTGGTTTTAGATGCTTGCAAAGACTTCCAGTTGCATCAAGGCTTAAAATACTTTCTTCCTCTGAAGCATAGCTTTTATACCATTCTACGCCACAGTAAGCGTTGCACCACACTGCTTGCATTTTGCCTTGCAAACTATATCCTTTCCATTTAATACGTCACCCCTTCGAAAAGTCCATATGCAAGGACTCTTAATATTTTCCCAAACTTTCTGGGACAGAAAGTCTGTCCAAATTCCTTGTTTTTACAAAGTGAGCTAGGTCTATTCGTATATATGTGCGTGGAAGTACAAAAGTTTGACTATTTAGGATATTGAAACATACGTTCAAGTAATCCTGTATGTTTTGATATTCTTTAAAACATCTAGAAATCGAAATTAATAATGCAGCTGACGCATCTACTACTATTACTGCAGGCGTGGGTGCACCGTCTTTCAACCACTCTTTTAACCATCGTTCGATGGATAAGACATATTGACTTTGGGATATCATTTGTACGACTGTGACAGAGGGACCAGTCATTGTTTTTGCAACAGCCTGGTATTAAAAAAATGTGTGCTGGCTTCTCATTAATAATGGTTTTCGGTTGCTTTGGTGGCTTGCAAAGACTTCCAGTTGCATCAATGCTTAAAATACTTTCTTCCTCTGAAGCATAGCTTTTGTACCACTCTAATTACGTAGGTGTCCAATAATAAACCAAAAATGGATCCAGACCAATATTCCTGATTACTCCAAGAAATGGTGGAGAATATTTCATTTTCGAAACGGAAAAAATTGGTTCTTTATCAAAAACCTTTGGAATGAGAAACTTCGTATTTTAATTGACGAAGAACATGCTCATTATAAAGCGTTGGGGGTTCACGTTCACCAAATTCCATCAATTCATTTGCCATCTTTCTTCTGAATTGTGCGGCTGATGAACATTTAATTTCATTAGCTACAGATTTACGTTTATCGCCTTTTAGCCATCTCTTTACTTTAGAATTATGTTGAAATTTTTCATCAAAATTCTTTATTTTACATTTCAGAATGCAGCCATTGTCTGTTTTATTTGTTGTTGACAGCACAGTAAGCGTTGCACCACACTGCTTGCATTTTGCCTTGCAAACTATATCCTTTCTATTTAAAACGTCACCCCTTCGAAAAGTCCATATGCAAGGACTCTTAACATTTTCCCAAACTTTCTGGGACAGAAAGTCGGTCCAATTCTTGGAGGCATAATTTTTTTAGTACGAGTTTTGCACAACGGTCTTTTAGCGTCACTGCGAACACAGATTTGGGTGTTAGGTTTAATTATATCCCATTCTTCTTTTGTTAGATATATCTTCTTTTTTTTTTTTTTTTTTGTAAAACCAGGAGAAGATGCTCGCTGTGAATTGTCCGATGTCAAAGTGAAAGATTTGTCTTCTTCCCTGGCCTCATTTTAAAAAAACTGAAATTTCGTTTCTTGAGGATTTTCTTTTAAAGTATTGGCATTAGAAATATTGAATGATTGTACCGTTTCTATACCGATTTCTTCTAACTTATTTTGACATTTCAGTTTGTTAACAAATGTATATATGCCCTTAGCAGATAGAGCATGATTTAGTGTTTCACTTATGTTCGACCAAATCTGATGAGAAGGTGGCTTCAATTTATTTTCAGAAAATATAATTTCTTTAGCATCTTTTATAACCTTTCTAAGCTCTTCTCTAGGAACAGATGGTTTTCTGCCAGCCAATCTGAAAATAAAAATTTACTTTTATAATAAATTAAATAGTATATATTATATAATTTTAAAGTAAAAATTTCTAATAAATGCACATGTAATAATTCTACTTAAATTGAAAAATTCAAACAATTTTATTCAGAATATTTCATAAAAATTTCCTTTTATTCCTCCCAACTCTCAGGATTAAAAGTGCGCCATCAGGTCTACTCTTAAATTTTTTGAGCCCACAAATGAGTGGTTCACAATTAAGTAGCTATGTACTTTTTGATTTTTTCCTTAATTCTTGATATAATATAAATCTCTTTTTCAAACTTTGCCTTTTTAACTCGTTGTCTTAACACCATCTTTTTTTACTCTCTTTTGGTTAAGCAACATGGCAACCTAGAGATTTCTGTCCAATGTAAACCAACGAGATATATAAAGTAGAGTGATAAATGGTAACCTTTGAGAAGGTCCAAGATGAGTCATGTGACATGCTCTCCTTGCCCCTGCGTATTGGGTGGTTCCCTTGGTAACAGCTTATTTTCAGTAAATTTCTATGGCAACGACTTGGAGATTGTTCTTCGCATAAGTCATAACCGCCAATGTTTTTGTTTACTTACGTAGTTTAATATTCTTTTGTTCTAAATAATTTTGATTTTGATTTTACTTCTTTTTTATTTTGTGTAGTTGAACTTTAACCGGCAAAATGCTTAAAAATAGTTGAAAAATTATTATTTGTTGTTAAATTTAGCTCTTTAAAAGTTTAAATTTTCTTTTATAAACACTTTTAAACTTTGTTGGGAAACGATTTAAAAAGGGTATTTTATTATTTATAAAAATGTGAAATATGTGTAAAATTATTTTAAAAACAATTTATTTCGGTCATAGGACTGTCATGTTACCTAATAATAATGATAATTTGTCGAACTGATATTTTAAATGCCAAAATAGCGATAAAGGGCCAAACACAGCAACCTATTGGAGCATGTCACGTGATTCATCTTGAACCACGGAAAGCTAATCCTTCATCCATTGAATCAGCATTCTAATTTATATATCTCGTTGATGTAAACAGTCAATAAAAATGTATACCTTGCTAAAAATTATCTGACCAATGATTTGTTAACATTCAATTATTTTATCATCTCGCGCAGTAAATTAATTGATATATGTTTCATTCTAAAATTAATATTTCTAATTAATACGGATTAAAAACTGTTTTAAAATGTGCTTTTTAATAGGAAAATTAGACGCTGCAGAAGAAAAAAATTTGGAGTGACTCCACTCGACTTTCAGAATGTTAAGTAATTAACGGTTGTTTAAATAAATTAAAGTATAGTGTAACCACGTTTCCTACGCCTAGCAGGGAGGACGAGTCGAAAATCTTGGAGGGTTTCCAAGTTGAACAACAGGTTTGAATTTAGTAAACATCCAGTCATTCGGTATTCCCTTATGGCTTATTTTCTTTCAACGAAAAGCTTGTCTCCCCTATTTTACTAGTGGACTCGTTAAATCCGCACTTGCGCAGAGGCTTCCATGGTCGCAAGAAATGTAGTTAAAGAGTAAGAGAAGTTATTCAATAAACAAAAGACAAAATTATGATAGGGTGTATAAGTATTTTACATTATATAGTATGTTGTATAAATTAACATTATTAACTTTCAAACAATTTGACCCCAGAGATCATAATGATAAAAAAATTTTCGTTGCATCCCTGTAAAAATCTAAAAACACTAGACTTACTAAAATTTGTACAGTTTGTGCGACGGTTACTTATAACAATTATATAAATTTTCAGCTCAATCGGATGAGGTGTTTAGATGCTATCGCACTTTAAATAATTTGAGACCATAAGCCACAATCACAAAGAATTTTTCTTTGTGTCCCTGTAAAAGAAGTCTATAAGTCCTAGAGTCTCCAAAATTCCTACAGGTCGTCTATAATATGTATATAAGTTCGAAGTTCGATCGAATATAGATAGCGTTCAGACACCATCGCACTAAAACGAATTTGAGCCCATAGACAATAATGATAAAAAATTTTGGTTGTGTCCTGCAAAAAAAAATCTGTACCTGATAAGATCACCAAAATTTGTGTAGCTCGTACAGCAGTGACCTATAATACGTGTGTAAAGTTTCAGCTCAATCAAGCTAGGTTTACATACTATCACCGCACTTTAAAAAATTTGGACTCATAGACCAAAATGATAAAGAAATTTTCGTTGTGTCCCTGAAAATATTTATTAATGCTAGACTTCAGGAAATCTGTACAGTTCGTGCGACAGTGTCTTATAACATATACAGTAAAACATCCATAATCTGGAATTTTATAATCTGGCAGCACCTATAAAACAGTAATAATGATTTAAAAAAAAAAAAAAAAAAAAAACTCCGTCCTTAAATCGCAGTAGTACTCAACTTGCTATTCGTAGCATGCTTGCTAACTTTTATCGATCGTTAGTAATGTTTACGGATTTTCATTTCATTTTATTAATTTACAGACTAGTGTGAATTTTTTACAGAATAATCAGAATGATGGCAAAAATTCCAAAAAAACAACGAAATTTTTGTCTCGTTATGGCAATGGACCATATTCCTCCTTTGGGTTCGAGACTATAAAAAATCAGCTGTTTTCGGAAAACAATTCTCAACTCTACCATAGCAAAGCATTGTGGCCTACAAATTTTTATCTTGCAATATTATTTATAAGAGTTACAGATTATATGAAATTGAAGTAAGAGTGATATAGCGATACCTTTGTTTTGTTTTTAATCCAGTTTTAGTAATATACTTTAATATTAATCAACATATGTAATATTAAAAGTTGTCTTGTGAACTGTGGCGATGTTAACAAATTTAAATGGATGTTCCATTTAATAAATTCCTTTATTAAAGTGATTGAAATTCTAATGATTTAAGCTTTGATATCTATAAATATGTGTGTGTGTATAAAATGTTCTTATTAATCTTTTATTCATTATATATATATCTATGTGTGTGTATACATAAAATGTTCTGCAATTTTACGATATGGAATAGTCTTAACTTTATCATTCGATTCAGTTGTTTACATTTCTCATTTGTTCTTGTTTGAACATTATTATTAAGTTTCACTGCAGAAATATTTAGGAAAATGTTATGCGTAACAATAAAATGGCATCTTGGATCTAATTTGTTTACAAAATATCGGCGACGTGTTCGGCGATTTTACCTACGGTGACGTCACAGGAATATTGTCCATATCGAAAGTCAAAATAAACATGATCACCTGAAATATCGGTCAACAGTTTTCAGAAGGAAGTGGAATGTGCTTTACGGTACTGCTTGGCGACTTGTTTCCAATCGCGGATAAAGATGCCAACCTTGGTAACCACGGTTACAGCGTCTAGAATAAACAGTGTGGAAAGCGGCGAATAAAATTGTACTAAAAAAATTAAGCCTGTCACCAGATGTCATTGTAATCGAAGCTAGGGTCACGAACGACAACAAAACCGAGACTCCCTATTGGTTAATTATATGCTTAGATCACGTGATTAAACTGACGAAACTGGAAAAAGCCAATCAGGTCTTCGATTTGAGCAATAGCTCCGATCACAGCGACATCTGGGTAAGCTCAATTTTTGTAGCATCATTTTAACATCACGGTTATAGGCGATTGCCACCATAGATATAGTAATATATATAGATCTATCATCCCCATGTTAACGTGCAAAGATTTTTGATGCCGAAACAGTTTTTTTGGCATCCGCCATGAGAGAGTATAAAACTCGAAAACAATAATGGAATAGAATGTTGATATATATTGAAAATGCCGAAATACTGCGCGGCTTTTAATTGTGGAAATACATTTATGAAAGGAAATGGAAAAGTTTTCATAAATTAAATTTAACTTAATTTATGAAAAAATATGATTTTTTATAACCAGTTGCTTTGTTATTATTATGGTTTAAATACTGTTTTCATTTTTAATGGAATACTTTTTTTTTTATATTTTTTTAAGTTTTCATATTAGTAAGTAATATCGAATTTTCAAAATTCTTTTAAATGTAGTTAGCAGCCGCAGAGGTAAAGCCCGTATAATTTTAATATATTATAAGTATAATTTTAATATATTATAACTAGTATTACCACAAGACTTTCTTCTATATATAATCCTGTACAAATTTACGCAATACAAATTATTTATTAAGTTATAATTTATTAAAGATATTTTCCATAATGAATGCAGACGATTTTTTTCTTAAAGTAGTATAATAATAAATGCTGAAAAAAAAATCATTTTTGTACAGGCATGAAAAGATATACAGTCGAACCTCGTTAACGTGAATCTCAAGGGGGATCAAAAATCTGTTCATGTTATCAGTAGTTCATGCTATCAGTAACTGATCGTCATATAACTAAAGTAATCTTCATTTTGACGGGGATTGTGGTAACAGTTCATGTTAAAAGTAATTCACGTAAACGAGGTTCGACTGTATATATATCAGTACAAAAACCCTTAACGGGTTAAAAGTTTGTGACGCAGCTACTTTATCGCTATAAGAATTTGAAATATGGGTCTTAAAAATAATGATATCAAATTTTAAGTGACGCTTTGCTAGTAGTTAAAATATACATAGATTTTCTTATTTGATCATTTGCTTTTTTCTTTTATTTATATTTACAATGCAAACATATTTTTAACTTCAAGATAAGACAAATATATAAAATATACTCAGATGCTTTTTCATTTGCATTTCAATTTCAAAATAACAGTTTTAAAAGGAATGATATCAAAATTCCAGTGACGCCTCAATGTCACTTTAAAAGATTTGTTTTTAGATTCCACTAAAATTACCTTTGTTTTGTCTGATAAAGTATTTTTACACATTGAAACAGTGCTTTTAATTTTCAAATATATACTGTCAAAAAATCACACTTTCACTGAGTTTGCATTATAAATTGAAATTATTTATTTCAATAAATCGATTTGTCTTTTGCGTCACGCTATCCAAAACGGTAAGTAAAATTTGTGCAAATGTTTTCTTTGCATCACACTATCTCTTTGCACACATTTTGACTTAGTTGGGTACAAAGTAACATTAACATAAATTTTACTCACAGTTTTGGATAGCGTGACGCAAAAGACAAATCGATTTATTGAAATAAATAATTTCAATTTATAATGCAAACTCAGTGAAAGTGTGATTTTTTGACAGTATATATTTGAAAATTAAAAGCACTGTTTCAATGTGTAAAAATACTTTATCAGACAAAACAAAGGTAATTTTAGTGGAATCTAAAAACAAATCTTTTAAAGTGACATTGAGGCGTCACTGGAATTTTGATATCATTCCTTTTAAAACTGTTATTTTGAAATTGAAATGCAAATGAAAAAGCATCTGAGTATATTTTATATATTTGTCTTATCTTGAAGTTAAAAATATGTTTGCATTGTAAATATAAATAAAAGAAAAAAGCAAATGATCAAATAAGAAAATCTATGTATCTTTTAACTACTAGCAAAGCGTCACTTAAAATTTGATATCATTATTTTTAAGACCCATATTTCAAATTCTTATAGCGATAAAGTAGCTGCGTCACAAACTTTTAACCCGTTAAGGGTTTTTGTACTGATATCATTACTTTTTATAGGTTATTAATCAAAAGATTAAATTAAGTCCTTCCGACTCGTAAGAAGTTTAGGTTGATTTATCTTTTCTTATGAAGTTGCCACCATTGTTTTCAAAATGGCAGCTACAATTTATTAATGGACTTGGTGGATTTATTAATGAGGACTATGTATATATGCAGTTTTAAGCAAATCATTTCAAAAGTTATTGTGATAATTTTCAAGTGGCCACCATTTAGACACAAAAGGACAGAGTGACAGATGCCCAGTGAACTTATCAAAGACATTTGAATGATATGTCAACTGCGCAAATTTGATTTGAACTGATTCAATATTACAAAAGTGATTGTAATGAAAAAAATTTAAGTGGCTGCCACTTGGAAACAAAATGGTGGAGCAAGTTGCCTAGCAAACTTATCCATGATATTTGAATTGTAAGTTCCCTCCCCAAATCTGATTTGAACCAGTTTAGTATTCTAAAAGTTATCGTGGTGGCACATTTTCAAGTGGCTGCAACTTGGAAACTAAATGCTAGAACAAAATTCATCCAAGATATTTGTGTGATAAGTTCAATGTCCAACTTCAACTGATTCAGTATTTAAAAAGTTATTCTGATGATAAATTTAAAAGTGGTAGCCTGATTTGAGAAATGGCCGTACTTAAGATATCGGTCATTTTGTTAAAAATGGCAGATAAAATTTATTAATAAATACTTGGTTGAGACCCTTGTGTGGTCAATCATCAAAATTCAAGCAAATACAGTCTTAACTAACCTTTTTTCAATGTGGATTTGAAATTTTCATGTAGCCACCACTTGAAAACAAACTGCAAAGCAACGTCGTTAACAAACTCATCTAAGATATTTGTAAGATAAATTTGCTGTATAACTTTGGTTCAACTTTGAGTATTATGTCAAAAATTATCGTAATCACAAAATTTCCATTATATATACAGAAAAACTCAACATTTTTTACATTTATACGACCATTTTTTAATTCATGAAATCAATGAAGGTAGTGAATCAACGAAGGCTTTTCTCGCTTCGCTGGTCACTATATTTAAAGGAAACTCTTTTCTATATAACTTTACAAAAAAAAAAAAATTTAAAGAAATCATGAAGAAATTTAAAGCCCGCTTTGGTTCCCCGCTGCCTTCGGCAGCGACCCACTCATTCGCTGACTCTCAGGTGACTGTCCCTATTGCCTGTGACGACCGCTTACCAGTGGGCTTCCATTTGAGTGCTTATCAGATGACAGTTTCAAAAAGATTGAAGTAGTCATTTTATATTTGAATCCCAATTACATATGAACAACACTATATGTGGTGCATATAATATTTTCTTTCACGTTATTTTCTATATTTATTTTATTTAATCGATCAACCATAAAATGACAACAATTTCACACAGAATGAAATATGTAAACCTGATCATGGTACAGGCAGCCTTAATGTAACTCCCCTTGGTGACTTTTCAATTTTTATCGTCACTTTAGACAAAAATACATATATAGATGAAGAAAATAATTTAGATTTTAAAACTTTGCATTTCGTCAAAAAACTATTTCGATAATATTTTAAATAGGGAACTGTTTTATAATTATGGTGATTCTATTTCATAATTGTTGATAATAAAGTTACAATTTTATAAGGAGAAAATATTTCAATGTATTCATCCACTGGACCACAAACAGTAAAATGTAAAAAGCAAATTTCTGATTGGCAACACTGCAAACAACAACAGTTTGTTTTGTTACCATTGCTTACTTTGCTTACAAAATTATATTGCATTATTTTTAAAATTTTCTTTTTTTTTTTTTTTCCTTTTTTGTTTTTTGTCTGGTAAAATCTTGGATTAATCTACATTTACATACATTATATTTCAGGTAGGAATTAGTATTTTAATAGTTTTATTTTACTTTTTATACACATTGCCCATTGTGAAGCATGTGTAAACTTTGTACATTTAGTTTCTCAGTTTTTTTCAGCTTTTTTATGTTTGATGCATATTTGTTCTTTTTTTATACACTGAAGATTAAAATAAATATTTATTACTTTTATTGAAATATGTATACCATGAATCATAAAATATTTCATGACAAAAAAAAAAATAATAATAATAATAATAATAATAAAAACATTAGCAGAATTTTCTGAATCTATCTGCAAAAAAATAAAATTTATCTTGAAATAGTGAAGAAGGAAGGCACTCCCTCTCAGGCCTAGCACCGTGTAGTCAGTCAGCCTTAGTCCCAAACACAAACACACTCAAACCATGCAAGCCGAACCAAGTCTGGTATCACTAGGAATAATTGCAATTCATAAAATTAATTTGTAGATGCAAATTTTACATAAATTAAGACTATACAATATAGTAATCTAGAGCAGGGTGCGAAATTTCCACACACCAACTCGCCATTGGCGAGTGGAATTTTTACTGTGGCGAGTAAAAATTTGGTCAAGTTATAGATAGAATTCTTACATGATACGGTGACAGAAAACATTCTTTTTATAGATTTAAATAAGACAAAATCTTGTGATCTTATAACCTCTCCTTTCTCTCTTCTCGGAGTGTTGACTGAGTCTGTGTGTGCGCTGTCTGACGATCGCCCCAGCCTAGGAAAGGAAAAATGCTTAGTACATGCATAAAAGTTTTAATCTCTTCGTCAGTTTCGTTTCTCTCACTTTGATTTCTCCAAGCTGAGTGAGGACAGACGAGCAGAGAAGAGAGCCTCTTTGCCCGTCGCCCTCTATCCGAGAGAAGAGAAACACGAAAGTTTGCCTATGCGATATTGGTGCATGAAAATGAGCTCGAGCCCTTTTAAAGATACTGCTTATTTTTATTTTGTTGAATAATTACCAAAAAGTAGTTCACATTCTCCAGTTTTTCATTGAAACGTCAAGGATTTGCGCCTGTAATGATTTGTAAGCAACGACTATGTCAAAAAAGTTATTCTGAAATGGTTATTTCAAATGACAATAATGAACAAACTATACACACCGACATTCCGTCTGATTACAAAAATAAAATGGACAAAAAACACATTTCTGATGAAAAAAGTTAAATACCGTATATTTCCGTGTATAAGCCGAGAATTTTTGGAAATTTTTCGGAAGCTGAAGTCGGCTTATATATAAGGGTACATATTTTTAGGAAAAAACGTACATTAGAAACAATGATTGAATACATAGATTTTAAGCTTAAAAACTATATATAAAGTAAAATAGTGATATTAAACCTTATTTTTAAATAATTATCACATATAAAACTTTTAAATTAGCAATTTTAAATTTATTTCAAGAAACGCTCAATGTAGTCACGTGTGTTACATTTATTTATTTTTTTTTTTTGACCTGCCGGTAACTGACATCATCGGCAGATTGCACGAACGGAGTAACTACTATGTCTGATTCAGAAATAGTATAAGAAAAACTTGAAAAAACAGGACTCCTGATCATATTTTTTATTTATACAATTAAATCATATCTGTTTAAAATGTTTCAAGGCTTACACTAGCAAAAGAAGTGGCAAATCTTTGTTTTTTTCATATAGAAGTTTCTTTTTTAAGATTGCCTTGAGGTACTGATAAAAATACTCAAAAGTAGAAATATACAAAATAATTTAGATATGTCATAAAAAAAAAAAGAAAGATGCAATCGGTCTTTTAACGGCTTATTTATATAAACATCCAGCGGCTGCATCATCGACGTTAGGGTTAGGCCTCCCGGTATTACGGCAAGGCAACCATCATTTTCAGCTGCTGGGACTTGTGTGTGCGAGTGCGTCTGTGCTAACCTCCCTTCTGATAGGGTTGCCAGAGTTAAAATTATCGTCATTGGCGAACACACTGCGATCATTTTATGTCATAGCTAAGCAAGGTAAGGAATTCTATTGGATAAGCATGCATTTTGTGCAATTTCATTGGACAGATTATCCTGAAAGTTGTATAGATTGGCAATATACTCGAACTTTAAAAGAGTATTTTTTCAATTCGGCTTGTACACACACAGGTTGGCAATTTTGGGCAAATTTCTGCAGGGAAAAACATACTCTTGGCTTATATTCGGAAATATACGGTAAATAGGTAAATAAGGAAGCTTAACGTTTCAAATAAAAAGATTTTCACAGAATATTGTTTGACAGAGTTTTTTTCTTCTTCTTTTCTTTAATGAATCTTTGCATTTTATGTTATTAGATATTTTCATCTTTTTCAAATCTCAAATACAATACACTATAATGATTTTTAATTATAGATGATTATGAGACATGATGATATACGACACACTTTTAATATACCGTAAAATTCCGATAGTAACCCCCCCGCCCTCCCTTACCTTTGGTGTAAAGGTAGAAATTAAGAAATTTGGTTGGTGGCCACTGGCCTTCATTTTTTTAGTGGCCACTTTTAAAAAGTTACTTGGCCACTCGCTGATAAAAGTAAAAGTAAAATAAAATTTTTCTTTTCTTTAATTTTTTCAATGTTCGGTCTCGACAAATCATTAAGAAAATAATTAAGGTAGTCAACTTTTTGAAACTCATCCACAATAATACATTTCTGATAAATTTTAATAAATGAAATAGGAATAGATTTACATATACTATGAATGTAAGAAAATACTATTCATTACAAAATTCATATGTTTAAAATGCTCTTTTGGTTATATTATTTTATAACAGAAAAATTCTGATTATATTGCCCCTTCACTATCCTGAATGGTGTTGATTTTCTACTTAAAAAAAAAAAAAAAAAAAAAAAAAAAATCTTTGATTCATGAAAATATGTATTTGTAAATAAATAAAAATATTTTTTTTAATAATACTTTTTTATTTTGCAAGTTTCTTTTTCCTTTTTTTTTTCTTGTTACAAATGAATTATAAATTAATTTTTCTTTAATAATAATGAATTTTTAATAATTTGCAATTATAATCCCCCTCTCTAACTGAATTTAGAGAGTGTGGCTGTAGTCGAGATTTCACAATGAAATTGTAGCTGTCACTTTTTAAAAAGTTAATTTTGACAAATTTTAAAATTGGCAGCACTAATTCATCTTAAGGATAAACAAGATCTTAAGCTCAATCATTAAATGATAATTCAATAGAAAAAAAAAAGAAATCAATTTTAAGATATTATCAAATTTGTAATTTAATGGTCTGTAGTATGTAGTACATTAGTGTAACTCAGATTAGGCATAACAAATTACATATAATGTGTCAAATGACGTTTTTAATTTTTCTGCGAACGTAATACAATCGGAGTTTCAGCCGATTGATTATCTCACGAGCTTCTTTTTCGTCTCTTTCTCCCGAAAGTTGGCCGAAACTCTCATTTTGACATTTTTTAAAAATTAAAATCTAATACTTTTATAGAAAAATGGAAAAAAGCCATACGTTTTTTTAGTATATGAATAAGACTACTTGCCAATTTCCAGTGTTTACTGTTAAAACTGACTTCCAAAAATGTCTGTAAGTGGCGATGTTAGATTTGAGAAAGCCTGAATTCGAGGCGCACGGCGCGTTTACTGTGAAAACGCCGCCGCGCGATCCAAGTTTGCATTGGAATGGGGTATTCTATAAAGAATGGGTAGAAGAATTTTAAGTGTTTACTATTAAAATTGACTTCCGAAATATGTTTGCAAGTGGCGAGGTTAGATTTTAGAACAGCCTGAATTCTTTGCGAGGCGCGTTTACCGCGAAAAAGCCGCCGCGCGATCCAAGTTTGCCTTGGAATGGGGTATATTTTATAAAGAATGGGTAGAAGAGAAGTGGCCACTGCAGTGGCAACCAAAGGCAATTTCTTTAGTCGCCACTTTTAAAAATCTAGTCGCCATGTGACGAGTGGCGACCGCTAATTTCTAGCTTTACTTTGGCAGCTAAGTTCGCCACTCTTTCGTTATTCCCATGAACGTTGCAAACATACTTTTTTTAAATTCTGAAGTCTTATATGTTTATTTAGAAACTTTAATTTGCATATAACGTATCCAAGTGTTATTTGTACTCATCTTTTTAAAGTAAAATAACTCCAAATAAAAAAAATATGTGGTGTTGTTTACATTCTTTAAACTCCAAAACGTTAACTGCTAAATCAAAATATTCACCGTAGTACTTTATTTGCTAATGCAAATGTAAACAAACATGCAGCTTTAGCATAAAGCAATTTGTTATGTTTATATTTTCAAAATCAGAATGAGGAACAGCTATACGATAAAATAAGCCACCCACTACTGTTGCCAATGTACAGCTTACCAGATGAGTTGATAGTGCGAACTGATATTCAGAATCATTACAAAACATCAAAAATACATTTTAAGAAAATAAATTATTTCACTCGTGATTGTTTTGAAAGTCACTGAAATAAATGAATCTGAAAATGCATGAAAATCAGGGGTCGAAATTAGAATCAGTAAGTTGGGAGCCAAAAGACAACTAATATTATTTTCTTTGTTGCAATTATGTTGTACTAAGGTTCTATTTCGAAATTGTCATTTACACATAGAAACATGTGCATAAACATTATACATAAACAGAAATTAATCAAAATACTGATACCTTATCTAGTTAGTTTTTTCCATTTTAAAAATGTGTTAGAGCAAATATTTTTACAAGAAAGCTAGGAATTTAATTCTACTACTTCGTTGCTATTGCCTTTATTTTCATCACACATTATAACTGCACACTGAAGGGGGAAAAAGAATGTTAGGCGTCAAAGTGATGATTAAGTATAAAATTATGGTCACCAAAATGAAATATTTATTTGCAAAATACAACTAACTACCACTAATTTCAAGCCCTGATGAAAATCTGTGCTGCAGCGGTGAGTATTCTAATATAAAAACTAAAAAATAACATCACTGGATACCCCTAATTCATAGCATAAAAATCTGTACCGGAGCGGTTAGTATCCCGATATTAAAACCAAAAAAACATCACTGGATATCCTTAAATTGATCGGACAAGGATTGGAAAATGCATGAAAATCTGTACTGCATCACTACCATGAACAATTTTTTCCCCTAAATAATTCCATTAATTTAATAATAATAAAATACACTCAAAAATTAATTTTTAAATTTCAAAAATGCATTTAAAAAAATCATTCACCTCGGTTGCATTACAATAAACATATATGAGTGGCTGACGCATGAAGAAAAACAAAATTCCGAGACAGTTAAACGAAGTTCCGATACAAAAAGGTTACTATTAAAAAGTGTCGATACTCAGTATGCTCATTGCTCAGTAAAATCAATGAATAAATCAAAAATTAGTTTCCATAGTTATAATAAAATTCTTAATTTAGTTTTAAGAAAATGACTTTCCAATTCAAAATTTATAGGAAGAGATTTAAGAAAAAATACCGTAAGATTATGTAATGGAATATTATCCATCTAAATACTTTATATATTTCCCAAAGGCAGAAACACTGCGACACGGCGACATAGTCGCGGACACAGAAAAACGGCTTGCGGATAGTTTTTGTCTGCACTGAGAAAAAAAATTTGTCTGTAACTTTTGGATAACTATTCACTTATAAAAATTTCTGTATCAAAACTAAAACTAATACTTGTATTATTTATAATTATTTATATTGTGTTGTGTGGAACATTGCTATAAAATATTTAATTGAATGAGATGAATTGAATGAATACAATTGTTTATATTATATCGTTTTGTAGTAAAATTGTATTCGTGTATTGTTGCCAGGGCCGGCTCTAGGCGGTAGGCAAGGTAGGCAACTGCCTACGGCGGCAAAATTTAGGGGCGGCAAAACCAGCTGAGCTACAAAAAATATATAAATAAAATATTTTGATTACTGAATGTAGAAAATAAATAAATCGAAAAAATAAGTAAATACATCAAGTAAATAAATACAACAGGAATTTACAGGCTTCTCTGCCCATTCCTATAATTTGAAATGCAGACAAGAATAGACAAACTTGTAAGTTCTGTACAGTATGTATTGTATGCGCAGCCGCGATGAGAAAGGAAAATTGCACACTCGCTGATTTAACGAGCTGTTTTTGCCCTCTAATTAAAGAAAGTCAAGAGTTTGCCAATTATAGGGACTTTTAGCAGTGTTCTTCAGCATGTAGGAACTATTTGGAGGTACCCTTTCTTCCCAGGACATTATCGGTATATCCTAAGTATGAAAGAACGTTCTAGGACATCATCAGCCATAAGATAGGGACACTTTGAGTTGTCCGTAGAAACACGGCAAAATTCGAGTTTGAATTGCCAACAGTGATGTCAGATTTAAAACAATGCTTTATTTATGCAATAACGTCCATCAGATTCATTGGATGGGAGGGGGGGGGGAGATAAATTTTTGATTAAAATATGTTTCCATTGGCCAATCAGAATTTCAGTGCAAATTCAATGAACATTTTTAAGGTTTTCTTCCTGTTGAAAGATCTACTGGTAAGGAACTGCCTAAAGTTTTATTAAAACAGTTGGGAAAAAAAGTGAGTTAAATTTAGAAAATATGAGAAGGTCAACGTTATGAAAATTGCTCAAATATGAGAGGCGACAAATTCGGAGTATAATCAAGGATTAAAACTTTAAATTCCAGAGCATTTCACTTATACACTGACTACCAATAAGTATTTGGACACCTATGCAAATGACGATATATGCGGTCCTGAGGTACGTCACGGCCTCCGCCGGTATATATCGTGTAGGAAACAGCATCGGCATTAGTCGCATGCGAGATGCCGCGCAGTTCGGAGCTTTCTGATTTCGAGAAAGGTATAATTATCGGGTATCACAAATGTGGCTGATTCTTAAGGGACATATCTAGCGATCTGAAGTACCCAAGATCGACAGTGGCCTATGTGATTAAGAAGTGGAAGGTGAGCGTTGATTGTCGGAATGTGCCCCGAGTCGGCAGACCAACGAAACTGGGAGATAGAGACCGACGAGTGCTTCCAGAGAAATTCGGAAGAACCGCACCCAACCGATGGCCCTCATCCGCGACGAGTTTCAACAGGCATCCGGGAGTATTGTTTCAATGAATACCATCCATAAGGAAGCACATCTGCTTGGTTTTCATGGTCGTGCTGCTGCCCATAAGCTTTGATCACAAAGTCCAACCGCGCTGCTCGGTTAATGTGGTGCAAAGCACATCGAAATTGGACCGTAGATCAGTGAAAACGGGTTCTTTGGAGTGACGAATCAAGGTTCACCCTTTACCGTTCGGATGGCAGGGTCTGGGTCTGACATCTACCTGGAGAACGTCTCCTGCCAGAATACATTGTGCCAACAGTCAAATTCGGCGGAGGGGGAATTATGGTCTGGGGGTGTTTCTCCTGGTATGGACTGGGACCCTTGGTCCCCATTCATGGTAAGCTCAACTCCGATACCTACTGCACTATTTTGGATGACAATGTGCTTCCTACGTTGCGGCAGTTTTACGGGTTGGACCCCTGTTACTTTCAGGACGACAATGTCAGTTGTCATGTTTCGACGTTAACCAAGGCTTGGTATGGTGCCAATGGAGCTCATCGAATGGACTGGCCTGCCTAGAGCCCAGACCTGAACCCTATCGAGAACCTCTGGGACGAGTTGCATCGCCGAATTCAGGGGTGCACTACCCGTCCAAAATCGGTGAAGGAACTTCTATGTCTTCTCCAAGCCGAGTGGAAGAAAATACCACTAGCTGTCATACAAAGACTTGTGGAAAGTATGCCCCGGAGGGTTCACGCTGTAATTGCCTCTCGTGGAGGCTCTACCAATTATAGATTTTGAATACAGTTAGTTTTTCTTTTCTATCACAGGTGTCCAAATACTTATTGGTAGTCACTGTATATTGCAGCCATTTATTAAACTTAATAGTTAATGAATGACTGCGAAGTTGGAAAAGCATAGATTCCCTAATATCTTTATTTCTTAAAATAGAAAATACTCTTGATGCTTTAGTAAGCATTTATAAAAATGTAGAGATAGATAATATGATTCAAAATGAGGCAGTTTGTTATTGATTACAGTCGGCATCAAAATTATTGAAGCACTAGCAATAATTTCTACTTAAAAGATGTGCACATAATACTGTTTTATTAAGTAAATATTTGTCGAGTGATGATCTTAGTCTTATACTATTTATAAAAAAGTAAGTTTTGATAATAAAAAGAAACGATCAAACTAATATATATATATGAAAAATGTGGATGTGCTGTGCTTCAATAACTTTGCTGCCGACTGTACAATAAAACAATTAAAGTTTTTTATGTTTGATCGTCATTTGATACAAAATTTGAATCATATTTCATATTGATCCGATTAAGTAAGCCACGTGAAACAAAAGTTTCTGATTTATACCAAGCCACTGATTTTTTAATAGCTCATTATTATTATTATAATTATTTTTATCTTTCATTTTTTTTTTTTTTTTTTAAGAATTAAGATCAGTTAGCCTTTAAAAACTTTATATTAGAAGCTGAAAAATTAGCTAATGTAATAGACGTAAAAAAAAAAAAAAAAACTTTGAATTGACTACATCACCACGCCATCATGTTCAATCTTAAAAATGAAATTTTTCTTATGAAAGTGTACTTTTCAGCGATCAGTGCACTGACGCTGACATTAAATTTATTGAATAATCATAATCATTCTTTTTAATTTTTATGTAGTGTCCACAAACTTAAAGACACGTGCAAAAATGAATTACAGACACACTGTAAAGTTCTGGGAAACGACTTAACAGATGGTGATTTCTCTGATCTTAACATTTTAAAATTGGCTGCAAATTTCGAATCCTCCTCTCTCTCCCCGCGCCTTTTTATGACTAAACATTTTCGAGCGAATTGAGATTAGGACTGTTACCAAGTCTAAAAGAAGAAATTCAACAATATTCTTTGTGGGATTTAACTTAGAGTAAAAAGAGATATTATTACTTACAGAATTATAGGAGCTCATGGGAATAAATAGGTAATATTAACAAATTGATTCATATTGACGTACCACAGACGCCATACAGTAAGGTGTATTATCATCTTGAAATGCTGTTTGAAGAAAATTCTGAAATACCTCCAAAATAGTCGGTCAGGCGCCACTTTTATAATCATCGGGATTTATTTTGAGTTAATTGATCCCTTGAGCATGAAAATTTGTCTGATTCTTTTAAAAAAGTATGCACCTCCGTACCATAATGTACGGAGAAAGTTTCACTTTTTTAAAAGTGCAGTTTTCCTTAAGTCAGTCCCCTTTTTACAATCCTAGTAGTTTTTTTTCATCAGCTCGAAATAAATTAAACTTGACTCATCAGAAAAACTCAGTTCAGTCTGATAATTAACTGCTAATTTTTTCAAAATTTTGGTCAACTGATGTCTTGTTTTTAATATTTGTCCTTAATAATGACTTTTTTGCAGATCTTCTGGTTTTTAACATGCCTTGTTTCCAATTTAAACGACAAAAAAATTTTATACTTCGCTAAAAACTATTTTACCAACATTTCGTTAACATTTAATTAATTTGCCATTATTAATTTGCCACGTATTAAAATATTTTTTGATTTTCATTCAAAAATGAATACTTTTTGTGGCATCGTTGACGGCCTTATTCTTGCCATTATTGAAATAATTTCTAAAATTACAGTTTTTCGGACAATTGCATTTTGTTTTTAAAACTGGACTTAATGCTAAAGTGTATGCGGAGGCAACATAACAAAACTCATACGAAAATTTGCTTTTTAAACGATAAAATTGGCGGTTGTAGAAGGTAAAAAGGAAAATATCCAAGTGCGGCTTTTTTTTTTTTTTTTTTTTTTTTTTGTCGCTTAGTGTATATATATATATATATATATATATATATATATATATATTTTTTTTTTTTTTTGAAAGTTTTAAAGTGTGGGAGGGGGGCGGCATTTTGAGGTTTGCCTACGGCGGCAAAAACGGTAGAGCCGGCCCTGATTGTTGCACAAGATCAGCACTGATGTTAAGCCCCCTCCTCCCCCATCAGCTTTCAGGCTTTTTGAGTGTAAGCCATTTTCACCCCTGATTACACGCAAATTTTGCAGACAGATTATGAAATCTTAAAAGCCTGTTGCAGACAGCTTCAAAACTCTCTGCCACTGGGATATATTTTACCGAAGTGGCTAATCGGACCGTCGGTGCGATTAGCGTACAGGCTATTTGGACCATCTTTTCCAAGGAGAATAAATTAGCACTGATAAAAAGAGTAAAATTTAGAAATAATATAATGTGTCTCGTCCCCGTGCATGAAAAATTATCTTGTTTACTTTTTTTTTGAGTGCGGGAGTGGGGTAGAGATTAATTATTTTCAGAGATTTTGTACTCTAAATGAGGCTAAAATTATTCATAAAAGGACAATAACTCAAAATTAATTTTTATAAAGCAAAAATGAAAATAATAAAGACTTCGAAAATTGAATAATAAAAACAAAAAAATGCAACATGAAAACAGACCTTAGTAAATGAGTATTTTCAATCCTTGAAAAAAATCTTCGCAATATGTTTGTTTATGAATATGCATAAATAAATCTTCATATTCAACTACATTGATGTTATTTGTTTTTTTATTTCGTCTTTCCTTTTTTTTTTTTTTTTAACAATTAAACCGTTCCAATATAATTCAATGCAAACTAAACTCAATTTTCTATACAAATATATGTATGATTTTTCTGAAAATAACTTTTGTACTTATTTATTAATGTTGACAGCAATGTTGAAATAAACATGGATTGTAGATCAATCGCATTATACACTTTTAAAATGTTAAAAATTTGAATTTGCAGTTGAAACAAGCAAAATAATTAGTATAGGGTTCCCACTAAATTTCAAAAATAAAATTCCCTGACTTTTCCAGGTCTATTTTTAGAAAATTCCAGTCACAAAATTTGGTTTGTGACATAAAAGATAGCTCACGGTATAAAGCAAAACATATAGCTCGCAACATAAAAGACAACATAGTAACGTGACTTGCGATATAAATTGAATGTTTAAAATGCATTTTCCAGGTTTATATCATCATTTTCCCAGGTTTTTGAGCAATATTTAGATTCAGAAAATTCCACTAATGTTTTATTACTATTATTTTTATCATGCTCAAAAACAAAACAAAACAAAAACTGAGAAGCTAAATGTACAAAGTTTATACAAGTTTCATAATGGACAATAAAACTATTAAAATACTAATTCTTACCTGAAATATAATTTAAGTCAAATCCAAATGTAATTGTTATCCACGGAGTATTATAAGACGCTTTCATGACATGACGCTAAGCCACGTCCGTGCGCTAAGCTAAGCTAAGATAACAAAACAAACGTGTTGTTAGTAGTGTTGCCAATCAGAAATTTGCTTTTTACATTAACTGTTTGTGGCCCAGCGAATGAATACATAGAAATATTTTCTCCTTAAAAAATTGTAACTTTATCATCAACAATTATGAAATAGAATCACCATAATTATAAAATAGTTCCCTATTTAAAATATTATCAAAATAGTTTTTTGACGAAATGCGAAATTTTAAAATCTTAAATATTTCCTTTATAACAAAAAATATATATATTAAAGTGAAATTTTATTTCGTATATATACAATAAATATTTAAAAGAAACAATAAAGTTTCTTTCTTGCATTAAAAAACAAAATCTTAATTTTTTATTGACTGCATTCAGATTGAACCAACCAACCAACTACAAGACCAAACCGAATAACACCTGTTCAGAATTCTGAGAATTATCAATAGAAATCTTTGCATCGCGTAGTAAAAATAGTTCGATTTTTAAACTGAGTTATAAAAAAAACAAGAGTTTTCCTAGGGAAAAGGGAGATGTCAGGCACATCAGATAAAAGCGATTAATATCATATATAAATTAAATTAAATTCGCTCGAGCCATATTCGAGAAAAAAATCTTACACATTAGGCCGCCCATTTTCGCTTAAATGAGCCAATTCATATCTCGAAATATACTGCACGCAGAAATGTAGCGATTTCAGGGTAGGATCAGACAGAAGGTGAAAGACTATTTTGAAATTATCAGAACATAACCTCCCATATTTCCTGAGATATTAAGTGTCGGCTTTCAGCGGTTTCTTTGATCTTTAAATTCGTGTATATATAAGTGTCGCAGTTTCGTTCGTTTTTCCGTTTCCGCTGAGTGTCGTGGCGTTCGTTTGTTTTTGCGCTTGCGTCACTTGAGACTCTGCCGAGTCTCTTGATTTATTTATTTATTTATTTATGTATATTTAACATTAAAAATAAAAGAAATCGGTAGCTTCGTTTTAAATTAATACAGATCTATATCTATGGTTCAAACATTCGTTTTAGAAATATTAACGAGTTCTTTCTAAAATATCCACATTGAAAATTTACACAGGCTCCGGGGGAAGGAGGCTTCCCTCCCAGGAGGAAAGCAATGCTCCTACATGCACAATTTTTCTTCTTTTTTTCAAGTTTATTACTACTATTATCACTAATTCATATAAATTTTACATTCATGCGTTAAAAATAACTCACATTATGTACATTTATATGAAATTTTGTCCTATACTGTCATGTTAAGTACTTAGAAAAAAAATAGGATGGCAGCACCACGTGTTGAGCAATTGGTTCCCAAATCTAATCAGCATCAGTTTAGGTCAAGGTCCAACTGAATACAAGTTTGGTCGAATTTCGTTCATATTAGGGTCTATAATTCGAAATTGCTAGAATAGCTTTTTTAGTTGTGTTAAGCGTTTCTTGCAGTTTCGAACAAGGTTTAAGAAAATATGACATTAATTAGTTTTTTTGCCTTTCTGCTTGCCCACCTGTCCGAGTAAACCTAATTTCTATTATATATTGCGACTGGCTGTTAAAGGGTTAACGAGAATTTTCCTGAAGATGAGGATATGTCCAATCGTTTTAGCTCTCTAAAGAACACTTAACCCAAAACTTTTATAAAAATCGTTATACCCACTTTCGAGTAAAACCAATTTCTATTATATGTTGCGATTGTCAGTTAAAGGGTTAACGCAAATTTTCCGGAAGATGAGGATATGTCCAAACGTTTTAGTTCTGTAAAAAAAAAAAAAAAAAAAAAAAAAAAAAGACACTTAACTCCAAACTTTAATCAAAATCGTTATATCCATTACTAAGTAAACTCAATTTCTACTACATGTTGCGATTGGAAGTTAAAGGGTTAACTCGAATATCTCAAAAGATGAGGGTAAGTCCAATAGTTTTTTCGACCAAAAAAACTTCTAACCAGACAGAAATAGTAGATGGGAACGATAAATTTCTTTAAATGTCGTTATTCCATACAAAAAAAAAAAAAAAATGAAGAAAAAGAAGAAGAAAAGAGAGAAAGAAAAATGAGTATAAAACTCGGAAACAATAATGGAATAGAATGTTGATATATATTGAAAATGCCGAAATAATGCGCGGCTTTTAATTGCACAAATACATTTATGAAAGGACACACTGAAAATTTACACAGGCCCCGGGGGAAGGGAACTTCTCTCCCAGGAGGAAAGCAATGCTCCTACATGCACACATTTTTTTCCCCAAGTTTATTACTACTATAATCAATAATTCATATAAATTTTACATTCATGCGTTAAAAATAACTCACATTATGTACATTTATATAAAATTTTGTCCTATACTGTCATGTTAAGTAGTACTTAGAAAAAAAAAATAGGATGGCAGCACCACCTGTTGAGCGATTGATTCCCAAATCTAATCAGCACCAGTTTAGGTCAAGGTCCAACTGAATATAAGTTTGGTCGAATTTCGTTCATATTAGGGGTTACAATTCGAAATTGATAGAATTGCATTTTTAGTTGTGTTAAGAGTTTCTTATAGTTTCGAACAAGGTTTATGAAAATATTATGACATTAATTAGTTTTTCTGCCTGTCTGCTTGCCCCACCTGTCCGCGTTCCATTTCCGAGTAAACCCAATTTCTGCTATATGTTGTGACTGGCCGTTAAAGGGTTAACGCAAATTTTCTTGAAGATGAAGATATGTCCAATCGTTTTAGCTCTCTAAAAAAAACTTAACCCCAACATTTTATCAAAATCATTACATTTATTTCCGAGTAAACCTAATTTCTATTATATGTTGCAATTGGTAGTTAAAGGGTTAAAGCAAAATTTGAGAATATGTGCAATTGTTTTAGCTCTCAAAAAGAAAAAAAAAAAGAAGAAGAACACTTACCCTCAAATTTAATCAAAATCGTCACATTCACTTCCGAGTAAACCCATTTTATGCTATAAATTGCGACTGGCCGTTAAAGGGTTAACGCGATTTTTCCTGAAGATGACGATAGGTCCATTCGTTTTAGCTCTCTTAAGAACACTTAATCCCAAACTTTTATAAAAATCGTTATATCCATTTCCGAGTAAACCTAATTTTTATTATATGTTGCGACTGGCCGTTAAAGGGTTAACGCGAATTTTCCTGAAGATGAGGATATGTCCAATGTTTTAGCTCTCTAAAGAAAACTTAACCCCAAACTTTTATAAAAATCGTTATATCCATTTTCGAGTAAAACCAATTTCTATTATATGTTGCGATTGTCAGTTAAAGGGTTAACGCAAATTTTCCTGAAGATGAGGATATGTCCAAACGTTTTAGTTCTGTTAAAAAAAAAAAAAAAAAAAAAAAAAAAAAAAAAAGACACTTAACTCTAAACTTTAATCAAAATCGTTATATCCATTTCTGAGTAAATTCAATTTCTACTACATGTTGTGATTGGCAGTTAAAGGGTTAACACTAATTTTCTTCAAGCTAAGGATGTTCCAGTTGTTTTAGGTCTCTAAAAAGCACTTATCCCAAACTTTTATTAATATCGTTATAACCATTTCCGAGTAAACATAAATTTCTACTTTATATTGCGATTGGCAGTTAATGGGTTAACTCGAATTTCTCAAACGATAAGGCTAGGTCCAATCATTTTTTCGACTCAAAAAACTCCTAAGCAGTCAGAAATAGTTGATGGAAACGATAAATTTCTTTAAATGTCATTATTCCATACCAAAAAAAAAAAAAAAAAAAAAAAGGAGAAGAAGAAGAAGGAAAGAGAGAAAGAAAAATGAGCATTTGGAGTTTTTTCATTTATCTTTAGTACATAAATTTTATTTGCTAAATTATCTGTGTGTATTCCCGTGTATATTCACTCGGGGAAAGACATCCACAAGAGAGTAAAACGGCCGTCTTTAACCGAGTAAAAAAGGCATCACATTTTTGCCTTCGCTCCTTCGCTGATCAATCTATGTCTTATTACTATATCTATGATTGCCACACTGTTTATTCTAGACGCTGTACCGCGGTGTTTATGCGCCGCTGAACGATCGATGTTTGAAATGTGGTAACCTCACCATGATGTTTTGAAACTATGATTTTCGCGTATGTTATTGTTTCCAAACAAAATTTCGTACGTTTTAAAGATTCATGGAGTTTGTCGTTTGTGTGAGACGTTGTAGAAACTTAACTACAAATGATTAATTTTCGACGGACCTTTTTTTTAATATTATTTAATTGAAACAAAATAAAATATGTGCATATATACAATAAAAACATACTTGAAAGAAATTTGGATTTCGACGTAAATTTGATTAATTATCCACATTTTTTTTTTATGGTTATATTTCTAGTAATGTAGTTTGTAATAGTAATTATATAACGCATCAACTCAAGTCATGGTGCTATCAGCACTCGTATCGTTCTCTTTCGCGAGCACATTTTTTCTTATCCTCTGACAGGTGATCCGCGACGGGGTGGCGCGCATGCGTCAACATCCCGCCCGGCCTTGCTATGTTCTCATGCAAGAACTTACAATATTTTTTTGCAAAACTTTAAATTTACAATTTCACATAACGTAAATAGATAAAATAATAACAAATAAATGAATGTAACATAATATCAATATTTCGCACAACACATAGAATTAGAAAAAAGATTAACTGATTATAATAAACAGAAATTTTCATAATTAACTAACAATTTTAGAGTAATATATATAATACAGTAAATTAATATAATAAATGTTCATATTCATTTTTTTTTTTTTTTTTACTCCTCGATAGGCAGCACGCACAATCTGGAGATGGATCTTTTGTAAATCCCTTTGGTAGTTTTTATATCTACCAATCTAACTTTATTATCCTGACCAGGATATAGCTTTATCACACGCCCTAAAAACCACTTGCATGGTGGAAGATTTTCTTCCCTGACTAAAACCATGTCTCCGATTTTTAAATTTTCTTTATCAATTATCCATTTTCTGCGCTGTTGTAAGTTATTCAAGTAAGAAAGACTCCATCTTTTCCAGATTGCCTGAACTGACTTCGTAATATTTTGCCAAGCACTTAGGCGATTTTTTTCAACATTAGTTAAAGAAGGTTCAACAACAGCCGTTATTGGCCTTCCAATAAGAAAATGAGCTGGAGTTAAAACCTCTAAATCTTCAATACTTGAAGTTAGCGGAGTCAGTGGTCTCGAGTTCAAGATCGCTTCCACTTGAGTAACAAGTGTAAGCATTTCTTCAAATGTAAATTTTGAATTACCCGCTATGCGTTTAAAATGGTATTTAAACGCTTTGATATTTGCTTCCCATAGACCACCCCAATTTGGACTCCTTGGAGGAATAAAAACCCATTCTATTTTTTCCTCTGCAAAAAAATTGAATAAGGATTCTTCCTTATCTCTTACCAGTTTATACAAGGCGTTTAGTTCCCTGTTGGCGCCTACCATATTGGTCCCATTATCCGAAAATATTTTATGACACTTGCCCCTTCTCGAAATAAATCTTTTTAACGCAGCTATCAGAGCTTGTGAAGTTAAATCACTAATAAGTTCAAGGTGTATAGCCTTTGTTACTAGACAAATGAAAATACAAACATAAATTTTGATTTCTGGAACTTTCCTTCCATATTTATTTTTGATTAAAAAGGGTCCAGACAAATCTACTCCAGTTGAATTAAATGTTTTATCTGGCGTTATTCTTTGTTTTGGCAAGTTTCCCATTTTTTGTACACATACTTTCGGATTTGCTTTAAAACAGACTAAACATCTGTGCACAATTTCTTTACAAAGATTTCTCCCATGAATGGGCCAATATTTTTGCCTAACCTGAAACAGAAGATGTTGGGGACCAATATGAAAATATTTTTCATGATAATATTTTACAATTGATTCAGTTAATTTATTTTTTGAAGGAAGCACATAAGGATGCTTAATCGAATAAGATAACTGCGAATTTTGCAGTCTCCCCCCTACCCTTATTAAACCATTGATATCCAAAAATGGGGATAAATTAAAAATTTTACTCTTATGCGATACATTACCGCCACTTTTCAAGGCAGCTATTTCAGTAGGAAATTCTTCCTCCTGCAGCTGTTTCAATAAGAAGTTTTCTGCCTTTGTCAGCTCTTTAGACATCAGCGGTCCTTCCTTCTTTTCTAAAGGATTTCTTAGATTGTGAAGAAACCTGAAAAGAAAACTACATATACGTAATATTTTTAAAAATCTATTACTACGATTAATCAGATAGTTCAAAATGGTAAAGTCCTTTTTCAAATTTAGAGTCACTGCTTTTTTAGATTTTAATTCAGGAGTGTAGTCTTCCTCATTTGGTTCTGAAAAGTCAATAACAGATTGTTTGTTTTCGTCAGACATTAAAGAGGGTGGTCCATGCCACCATTGTTCACTATAAAGCAGTTTTTCTGCCGTGAGGCCTCTGCTCAGGTGGTCTGAAGGATTTTCTTTTCCAGCACAGTGAAACCACGTATCAGGATCTGTCAAATTCGTGATTTCTTGTATTCTGTTTGCAACAAATTGTTTCCATCTTTTTGTTGATCCTTTAATCCAAAATAAGACAATTTTTGAATCAGTATGATGAAACACAGAATAGCATGTTTTCTGTCCTATGATTTCTTGAACTTTATGACTCAATCGTGCTGCCAACAAGGCACCGAGGAGTTCCAGTCGAGGTAACGTAATGCTTTTTAATGGAGCTACTCTACTTTTTGAAGTGATGAGATTTACAAGAACTTTATCTCGTTTTTTAACTTTCATGTATACTGAAGCCCCATAGGCAAGTTTGGAGGCATCACAAAAAACATGTAATTGTATTTCATCTTCACTAGAAGAATCTAGAACAAGTCTTGGGACTCTAAGCTCTCTAAGAAGTGGTAACTCCTTACACCAAGCCAGCCACTTTTCTAATATGTCTGGAGGCAATTTTTCATCCCACGTGACCTTTCTGTTCCAAATTTCCTGCATTAGACATTTCATTCTGATAGTAAATGGTGTAAGCAACCCCATCGGGTCGAAGATTTTCCCGATGGTTTGTAAAATGGTTCTTTTTGTATTTTCTTCTGTGTCAACCACTTCAAGAATTCCTTTAAGATCTAGGGTAAAACAGTCATCTTTTGTTTGCCAACATATGCCTAATACTTTCGTGTTGTCGCTCCCTAAGTTAATGGCGGTTTCAGTTGGGTAAGTATCGAACCCTTCGTCGGCCCACTGTTTCATCAATGATGAGTCGTTGCTGATCCATTTCCTCATCACCATTCCGGCTTCCTTCATAATCTTCTTTGCAGAGCGGGAAACTTCCAGTGCCTCTTCTGAAGTATCTTGACCGGTAATCCAGTCATCTACGTACATGCATGAATTCAGGTGATGTACGGTTGTTGGATAATCTTCTCTATATTTTTCTATGTGATGCTTCACTATAGCTGCTAATAAAAAAGGGCTAGAATTCACCCCAAAAAGTACTCTGTTAAATCGATAAATTTGAAGATTCGGTTTTAAGTCAGTACGAGGATTACTATTGGACCATAAAAATCTTACTACATCCTTGTGTTTATCTGCTAAACAAATCTGAAGAAATGCTTGACGAATATCCGAAGATATAGCTATCTTGTTAATTCTAAAATTGATCAGCACATCTAATAAATTTGGGTTTAAATTTGGACCCGGCCAAAGACAATCATTAAGAGATAGTTCATTTAATTGATGTGACCCTGCATCAAATACTATACGTGTAGAAGTTGTGACCCGACCTTCTTTTTTCACAGCTTGGTGTGGTAAGTAATATATTGGTTTATCAACACTTATGTCAGGTTTTTCGACTTTTTCAATTATTCCTTGTTTTATGTAGTCCTGAATTATCTCTTGATATTGATCATACAGATCATTATTTTTGTGAAACTTTCTCCATAAGTAAAAAAATCGCTGTTTTGCAACTGGAAAATTATTTGATAATTCTTTCCAATCTTTACGAAAGGGTAATTCTACTACATATCGGTCATTTTTATAATTAACTGTCTGTTTGAATATTGTCATAGCCTGATCCTCTTCTTTAAAACAGGGATCATCTTTAATTCCGAAGGATTCTAGATCGAAAAAGAGCTTAAGAGTGTTACTAAGGGAATCGTCTGACAAAACGAAACACTGTTTCGAATTATTCGGTTCTGTTTCTTCAACCTTTCCACACGCTAGCCATCCAAATTCAGTTTCCTTAAAAAACAAATCGTCATTTATTTTATAAGTATTATCCTTTAAAACTTTGAATAAGATATCTGCACTGATTAACGCTTCTATTTCATTAGGTTCAAAAAATGTCTCGTCACTCAATTTCAAAAATTCTGGAATTTTTATGTCTGAAATGTTTAATTTATTGCATGGTGTGAGCCCTGTTATTTTATCTACAATCAAAAATTCTACTGGTTCACTAAAAGAACAATCTTCATTTGAAATAAAGGTATCCAATTTCCACTTAATATTTTGTGTCAATCCATTCAAACCTGAAACTGGAGTTTTTATTTTTTCTCTTTTAATTCCTAAACATTCACTCATCTTTTCAGTTAACCCCTTCCACTCCAGGGACGTACGTGCGTACGTCCTAGTGTTAATGGCCATTAATACCATGGACGTACGTGCATACGTCCAAAGAAAGTATATGATGTATTTCAAAATTATAATCTGGTATTTCAGACATTTACACTACAGCTAGCCTGGAGCGGAAGGGGTTAATATGCACACATTTGAAGCAGAATCCAGAACGCATCGTATTTTTATTCTTTTTTTATTTTCACACTGAATATAAATATAAGCTGTGGAAAGCAGAATACTTTTTCTATTTTCTTTTAAATATCTGCTATTATTACTCAAAACGGAAGCATTTATTTGCGCAACCTTTTTGTCTACATCTGGTAATTTGGATGAATTTATTTCATCCAAGTCTGGAACTGGGGTTTTGGCGCCAGAAGAAAAACATATTAATCTGTTGTGCTTCATTCCGCAGGTGCATTTGAATTTCGATAAGCAATCATTTTTCTTATGGTTTTGCCTAAAACAAACCTCACAAAGCTTGTGAAGGCGTATTATACTTAATCTTTCGTTAATGTTTAATTTCAAAAATGCATCACATTTATAAATAGGGTGATAAGTATTTTTACAAACGACACAATTTTTGTTTTTATTTTCATGCATTAAAAGAGTTTTAGATTTGTTAATAGCCGGAAAGTTTTTGTTAGTATTTTTATTTCCGCTAGTCATATTCGTTCTATTAATAGATAATAAAACTGATTCTCCTTGTTCCAAAAATTTGATAAATTCTTCAAAGGTGGGAACATTTTTGGATTTATGGGACAACTCAAAATTCTTCCTAGATTCTCTGTCTAACTTTGCTACGAGAATATTTATAATGAAAACATCTGATAATTTATTCTGTACATATTTAAGAACTTTCAAGGCACGCAGATTTTTCTGAATACAATCAATCATGTTTCTTATCTCTTTGGGATTTTCAGTTTGAATTTTCTCAAAATTCAGAATATTTTGTACATGAATATCAACAATTAATCGCTCGTTATCATAGCGATTTTCTAATGCATTATATAATGATTCAAATGTATCAAAATTACTAACTAAATTTTTAGCATCATATTTGAGACAAGATCTAAGATAATATATTTTCTGCGACTGATTAATATGAACATTATTGGTTATTAAATCATCAAATTGTTCTTTAAAAGAACTGAATTCCTCATATTTTCCTGAAAATTCAGGTAATACTAAAGGAGGAATTTGAGTTTTTATTTCAAGGGCATCTTGAGATGCATTTTCAGTCGCATTTATTTTTTTATGAGAATCAAATTTCTTATAAGAATTAATAAGAGTATTAATTCTTACCTCTAATTTTTCCAGACGTTCTTCACATGAGTCAAGATCGTCATCTATGGTTGCTTGTTCAGCATCTTTCAAGTCTTGAATTTCGTAGTATTTTTGTCGTAATTCATCGATTTTTGTTTGTAGTAGTTCGGCGTTCTTTAATTTCACTTTTAATTCTACTACATCTATATCGTAATTTTCGGCATTCGTGCCTTCTACATAGTTTTCAATTCTAGTTATCTTTCCTTTCAAGGAAGATTTCAATTTATTATTTTTATCCATAAGCCGCTGATTACAAGCTCCGGCTCGACGGAGCCACTATTTTGTAGAAACTTAACTACAAATGATTAATTTTCGACGGACCTTTTTTTTAATATTATTTAATTGAAACAAAATAAAATATGTACATATATACAATAAAAACATACTTGAAAGAAATTTGGATTTCGACGTAAATTTGATTAATTATCCACATTTTTTTGTATGGTTATATTTCTAGTAATGTAGTTTGTAATAGTAATTATATAACGCATCAACTCAAGTCATGGTGCTATCAGCACTCGTATCGTTCTCTTTCGCGAGCACATTTTTTCTTATCCTCTGACAGGTGATCCGCGACGGGGTGGCGCGCATGCGTCAACAGACGTATTTAGTGATATCTTTTTGGTTTTTATGTACGCTTTATTGATCGATGCGAAACGAAATTTCCTACGTTTTAAAGATTCATGGAGTTTGTGTGAGACGTATTTAGTGATATTTCTTTGGTTTTTATGTACGCGTTACTCATCGATGCGAAATAAAATTTCGTATGTTTTAAAGATTCATGCAGAATGCGGGTGAGGCATCCAGTGATGTTTATTTGTGGTTTTCATGTACGCGGAGCGTACAGACGTGCATATTACTGGTCGCTGCAAAACGAAATTTCATGCATTTTAAACATTCATGCAGAATGCGGGTGAGGTATCCACCCTAACAACACACACTTGTCCATAATACATCCTGAAGATGTCCACAGGACGTCCTTTCCTCCATAAGACATCCGGAGGGCATCATTTGTAAAAAATGTGTTTTTAAGGTAGTGAATTTTTTTTTTTTTTTTTTTTTTTTGGGGGGGGGGGGGGGAGGTTTTATGTACGCGGAGCGTACAGACGTGCATATTACTGGTCACTGCAAAACGAAATTTCATGCATTTTAAAGATTCATGCAGAATGCGGGTGAGGTATCCACCCTAACAATACACACTTGTTCATAATACATCCTAAAGATGTCCAAAGGACGGCATTTCGTCCACTAGACATCCTGAAGATATCCCCAGGACGTCCTTTCGTCCATAGTACATCCGGAGGACATCATTTGGGGACGGTGTCCTTTAAGGCCAGTGATTTTTTTTTGTGGTTTTTCATGTACGCGGAGCGTACAGACGTGCATATTACTGGTCCTTGCAAAACAAAATTTCATGCTTAATTAAATAAATCTCTTTATTTTGCTTCGTTACTCATGGCAGAAAGCTTTTTCGCCGGAGGGCCCTCTGCGTCCTCAGTGTCTCCCGCTTGTAGTGGATGCAGTCCTCACCTGAACTTCAGTAATTACTCATGTGAAACTTGTATTTTGAATAAGTTTAGAAGAGTTACATTTAAGAGGGAACATCAAATTAAGTCTAAAGCCCCGGGAGAAATGATATACACTGATGTTTGGGGTCTGACCACAACAATTAGTTGTGATGGGGAGAAGTACATTTTGTCAGTAATAGACGATTTTAGCCGGTATGAGACCACTTATCCCATGGTTTCGAAGCATGAAGTTAGTGATAGGTTACATCAGATTATATTGCGGATGGAAAACTCCCTAAATACCTGTCTGAAATGTGTGAGATCGGTCAATGGAAGTGAGTACTTAAGTAATGACCTTTCTGACTTCTTTAAAGAAAAGGGTATTAAGCATGAAAGGTCAAGTGTCTACACTCCGGAACAAAACGGTTTAATCAAGCTGTGCTAAACAACGTTAGGTCGATACTGGATGATAGTAACCTTCCGGATCAGTGGCGCACCCAGAATTTCTGTCTGGAGGGGGCTGAAGAATATTTGGGTCCTGTAGTACTGTAAATAGGTTTAAGGGTATATACGCACACATACATATAGTAAAGAATCTGCTTTAAGTATTTCTTTTGAAATAAGTAAACGAATGAATGAAATTGAATTTAAGTTGAATAGTGCAATCAAGGAATTTATATCAGTATATAACCTGGTAAGTTACAGTAGTTCGGTCAGTTGCGGTTGGCACTGAGCTTGTAAACATAAAGTTGTCTGTTCATCTATGATTTAAAAAATATATATTGTGTACAATATGACAAGCTAGTGAACACAAAATGCATCCGAAAAAAAAATGCCCTCCCCCCCCCCCATATTTCTATTGCAAATAAAATTTGATCAAATTTAATACTCTTTTGCGTTGCTTCACATGCATATGCAGTAATACTTAAATAATTAAGAAATTATTATAATTATAGCCAAATAAAAGTTACAGTTGTGATATGTAGGAATTATAACAGAATTTCAGTGTAAATTTTTACGTGGCTATTTTTATTTAATTATCTGGAGTATTAGGGTGATGCTTCTAGGTTTGGTTAACAGAAACAAGTCTTCGTGGGTGTTAGTCAACACAGCAAGCAGGGGGCAGAAAGAACCTCTTAATATCCTAAAACATTAATTTTATTCTAATATATAATATATTACTTAGAATTTTAATTTGTTCAGTTAGCAAATATTTCAAGAGTTACCTTTCTGAGTTCATTACAGGATATTGTATTCCAGTATAATATTTATATATATTATGAAATTTGAATTTTTATAACAGGAAAAAATTGCATTATCCAAAACTGGAGCTTAGATCTCAGTGACATCAGAGGCAAATATGAAAACTGGTCATGGGCCCTACTATATGTTCTACTTACCATGATTAAAATAATAATAATAATAATAAGTGACCCCATCCTCAGAAGCATCTGTAAAATATCTTAACATATTATTATCGGGGTATTTTCCTATTTTGAACAGTAAATTACGCCTTTTGGCATTCCTCTAAATCGTTATATTTTTAGAGAAATAATTTTGCGTATGTGAGATTAAAGTTTTATCTTCAGCAATTCATGTGAAATTTCACTAGCATGTATATATGCTAGTGGCATATAAAGAGTTTAATGAATATGCAAATTTTATTTTTAATTTAAAATATTGTTTTAGAGGAACGACTCAAGAGCAGGGATAATTTTTATTTTATATCAAACGAGAATTTTCATTTGCCGATGTGAATGTGTTAATTTTGCCCAAGGACAAAACAAACTTTCACAAAGATGCTATAAATATTCATGAATTAAAATATAAAATTGTATGAGCCTGGTATCCCATTTTTCTGACAAATACATCCCTGCTTACTTCCACATCAGATTGCTTCTTCTGCCTGACTTTTTAGATACTCTCTCGATTTCATGATAACAGTATATGCTTTAGGGCCTTAGAAGCCGATTCCTAAAAATTGCAATGGAATGTCTAGGGTATCTTTCAGATAAAAAACAAAAGAACTAGTTCATTGTTTTTGTGTTTGAATGTAAAAATGTAAAAATTTCCTAATATTTAATGTATAATTTATAAACTTTATTTTTGCTTACAATATCAGTGTTTGAATAATATTTTTTTTCATGCGTATCTAAAGTTTTTTACCATGTCAGCTGGTTCTGGAGGGGGCTTGAGCCCCCTAAGCCCCCTCCATGGGTGCGCCACTGTTCCGGATACATTTTGGCCTGAAGCTTTAAGGTACTATTCATATACTTGGAATCGTTCTTGTCCCAAAAGGACTAAATGCACACCTTTTCAAGGATATTATGGTAGAGTGCCATCAATCAAGCATTTAAGGCCTTTTGGTTGCATAGCTTATGTTGGCAAACCTTGCCAGATGAGACGGTCTAAATTTGAGAGACGTGCCAAAAAGGGTATCATGATAGGATACGCGTCAAAAACACGGGGGGTACAGGATCCTTATTCCAGAAGAAGGCAATAAAATTATAGAGTCTATAAACGTCAGGTTTAATGAGCAGGAACACGGAAGTTGTAGCCCTGATAGAGCAAGCATCCTGGAACCTGATGTCTGTGATAGGAACATTCCAGTAGAACCTCCCAATCAGTATTTTGTCCCATTAAATCCTCCACCCTTATCTGATGACGAATATGAGGATGCCCAAACAGATATGGAGGACGACGTTCAGGATGAGCCCTGTATGGTTGAGTGGTATAGAGAGTTAAAACATCAGAAGGAAGAGCCCTGGGTCGACATGTACTACTATGAAGTAGGAAAGAAGGAGAAATTAAATTTGATTGTAAAGGTCGAAAGATATTGTCAACGTCATAACATTAAATTTGACAAATCATATTTTAACTTCTCTCCAAAAGAAACTTTTGAAGATATAGTGCACAGTTCTCTCATCCCACCTTGTACTAGTGCAGCGCAAGCATGACTAGGCCATTCCACTTTGGTAATTCCAAAAACATTAAAACAGAAATTTCGCTGATGCTTTCACCAAGCCCCAGACCAGGGTTGCCAAATTTGGCCTTTTTTTTTTAATCAATAGTCACCAATAATTTTTAATTGTAACGTTTGCCTAATCACTTCGAAGATCGATAGTGTATTATGTATATCAAATGTCACTTCTCAAAATTATTGGTGACTATTGAATAAAAAAAAGGCCAAATTTGGCAACCCTGCCCCAGACTAAAGACGACCTCGCTAAGTTTATAAAAGCTGTATTTTTATTGGTGTAATTTGTATATATTTATATGTATTTTATAATTAGAAAAGTATAATTTCTGTAAGCTAAGATAGTTTTTTTTAGTCTATTTATAGTAGAAAATAAAGGACAATTTGAACTATTAGTATGTAATGGAAGTTTTAGTATATTTTTCTCTTCTAGAAGTGAGGGGCCATTGTCAAGATACGGGACAATCAGATATTGACAATCAGACTTCCATCGGAAAAATATAACCATCTAGTCTCCTCATTCTGACTCCATGCTACAGAATCCGTAATGATCGCCAGCGGCTTTATTTCTTCTGAATTCCCTTCCTCCAACGCAATCTGCAACTACAGTGAATCCAATCCATGAAGAGTTCTTCAACAGAATTCCCCAGAGGGGGCATTGTATTAGTATGCAAATACAAGTACTTGGAAGAAGTATAAATACTTCAGGCAGACTGTGATGAGTTGCTTGCTTCCTTCGTTTCGTTGGTTTTTCCTAGCGTAGCCTGCAGAAGGAGTGTATCCTGAGGCTGATATTCTTTTCCAGTTTTCTCAGAAGGAAAGAGATTGCACTAAGCTGGTGCAAAAGTTGCATATGTTCTGTAAAAATGCCATAATGGCTGAACTTTTTCTTTTTCTCTGTTTTTATTTAAACAAATTTTCCGATTAGTTTTAATAAACTAAATTTTATTTTAATTTTGATTGTGTTTTATTTCCTTTATCATATGTGTGTAAATTATCTTATTTAAAGGTCCAACTTAAATTCCTGAAAGGATTTAAAGTTTATGAATAAGGTTAAGTTATTCAAATTATAATTTAAATGTTTTTCTTTTTCAAAGCTCTTCTAGATTTAAATTAAGTATAACTAAAAACAGTGACCACTCTCCATTGTTACTGGATCTCTGCTAATTAATATATTTTATCGAATTATAAGATTAATGTTAACCCCTAATCCAACAGGGTTTCTTTAAAACAAATTGCAATTTTTTTTTTTTTTTTTTTTTTTTTTACTTTTTTAACTAGAACACGCAAATATTAAAACCAGCGCAAAACTATTTTCAGGAAACTTGACATACAATAACAATATTAGACAGCATATTGCAATCAAATTAAAAAAATGTTATAAATCTAATGAAATATGAGAGTATTTACTAAATAATTTTTAACTGTGCATGTGTAAAATTTAGCGAAATTTTATTTGCATAATTTAATAGCCAAATGTATTGAGCTACTTATATAAAAACCTCAAACAAGTATCGTGTAAACTTAAAAATTCTATGCTATTGAATTCACTGAATTTCAGCTGTTCCCAGAAATAAGATGATGAGGAAGCCGATGAAGAGACAGTCAGCAGAGCAGCCGAGTAAACATTCTGAAAATGACCGCTAATTTGCGTGTCGAAATATATCAGTTATGCTGCTCAGATAAAGGATTTTTGAGGTATTTAAAATGTTTTTAAAGTTTAATTTCGTCCTTTCTATGTCTTTGCTTATATATTTTCTTGCTTATTTAGCTCTCAAACCAGTTTATACCATTTAATATTGGCTCACATAATATTTTAAATATCAAAGTTATTGGTTTTAATGAAATTAAATTGTTTATCTACGTTTAAAAAATGAGATTTTTAAATATTTGTTATATAAAATTTAAAAAACCAATATTTAAAGTAATAACAAAATATTTCATTAAACGAGCTAATATTTCTCATATCTTGACTTTAGCTTCATCTGTCTAACAAGGGAGGGTCACCAACTGCTCAAAAGGTATTTTAACATGTTATATATCATCTTAAAGGTCTCACTGAGCTGATAACGAAAATATCTATCTTATCGGCAAATGCGCCCCCTAGTGTGAGTTATTAGGAACTAAACGTTGTAAATTACAGATTACGCATTAATGTACTTTGAAGAAATTCTATCTTTATAATCAGTTTTGTAATAAATTATTATTCCAAATATGACTGTATATGTTGTTAGTAAAGTATTTTACTGTTTATTAGTTATTTTTTGGCAATAACAAATTTTTAAATACTAAACTATATATGAAAAATATTAAAATGAAAAATGCAACAAACGTTAAAAGAAGCACTTGTAATTTTAATAGTAACGAATAAAATTAATACTTTATATTATATATATATATATATATTTCACTATAATTGTTATATTGTATGTAGTAATATAATTATTAATTAAAAAAATAATTTTCTTCTTATTTTTTTCCCGATTGCTATGGTAGTAAATAAAATTTTTTAAATAATATTCTTTCTGTTAATGCATGATAAAACTTATCATCTGCATTTCAAAAGTATTGCTTTATGGAATGAAAAGAGACATTTCTTCTCTTTTCAACGAAGCAGCCAAATGAAAAATGATATCTTCTAAAAATATACTTGTGTATCTTAAACAACAATTAAATAAATTAGATTATCAGATTATCAACTATCAAGGACAGAGAATGAACTCTGTGAACATATATTAACTATCATTAATAGTTTAAATGGAAAAGAAAATTTTAATTTTGATGAAGAAGAAGAATTATATGAATCCCACTGTAATTAATTATGAACTTGAAAATACTATGAATTTTGTGGTTCCCCCATGTAATGTGAATAGCCACAATACCGATTATGTCGATGTACAAGATAATCTTTCTGACTATGAATATTTCACATATGACTACATATGCAACGCATTGGATTTTATTGACAATCATCCCAGGTAGAAATTCTGCTCTATTCAAAACCGATTCAAAAGAATTAGACATTAAACTTACATTTCAAGATTTAGAAAATATCGCGAGAATATTAGTAGTTTGAAAAATAAATACCATCAGATTTCTAATTTTGTCTTTGAATACTTCTGAGAAGCTCTTGTAACAATTATGTGATTATTCGCTGCTCATATTGCAGAATAATTTTATGTTTAGAATGTTTTATCATAAAATACCATTACCACTAAATATCATTTATTTGTATGTAATTACATTTCTTATATTTGTTATATATAAACTAGTTTTCTCATTTTGTAGTTAATTATATCAAATTATATTAATATAATTTATAAATAATTAAAAATAGATTCATTTCTACAATAATAAAAGTAAGAAATAAATCAAACATTTGGAATTTTCTTATTAAGAATAAAGATATTTCTTCCTAAATTATTCTTTTTAATAATTTCATGTATACTTTAGTACTTAAAAATTTAATGTTGCCAAAAAATAACTAATAAACAGTAAAATACATTACTAACAATATATACAGTCGTATTTAAATAATAAATTATTACAAAGCTGATTATAATGATAGAAACTCTTCAAAGTACATTACTGTGGAATCTGTAATTTACAACCTTTAGTTCCTATTTAGTTATTTCTTAGCTTCCACTATTTGTTTTAAACACGTTCACCCTTCTTTTCCACTCATGAAAGAAATTTCTTTTCTCACTTTTAAGTGACAGATGCTATCACTATACGTGACTTTTGTGTTTTCAAGTGATACCATAATTAATTTGCACTGAACACAACCAATGTTCAATATACGGTTAGACTGGAATTTTCTAAGAATATTTCTGGAAAACTTGGAAAAATCAAGGAATTTCATTCTCCTGTTTAAGTGGCAACCTTGTTAAAAATGAAGTAAAGTTTTCAAATGCACAATTCTAAGACAGAACAACCAGCCATGTTTTCCCAATTAGCTGATTTTTCATATAAGCTTAAAGCCCATAAAAGAGTAGGGTCCATTACAAGTTTTTTTTTTTTTTTTTTTTCTAGGTTGATAATCCACTTATTTTAAATGTTTTGATTATTAACCCAAATATGTACTGTCACACTTCACGTTACTCCTTCTCTTCACTTGTCACAAATTGTTACAATTTCCTGAGCCCCCTGAACTTTGAATATGCTTAAGAGCACAAGGCATAGAATTGTATGAAACATTCTGCAGGGCTATCCATACAAAATTACCCATGTTAATTAAAAATTTAGAAATTGATTTTTTTTTTTTTTTTTTTTTTTTTTTTTTGTAATGCTTGCTAAATAATAAAAAAAAAAAATACCCTTTAAAGTCTTTGCACAAAAATTCATTTTAAAATATGATAAATGAAACACATCACATGCCATCTCTCTCTATTTTAATATCATGTTCCTAAATAACATAAAAAATTTTTACAATCTTTTTACTTCCTTACACAAAGTATAAAGAAGTATAGTAATTCCGATTTGCGAAATGGATTTTGTATTTCACATTGATCAAAAATGAATGTCCGCAGAATGTTGCAAATTTATATGTGTGACTGTCATGATGTCTAGTTGTACACCTATAAGTTTCGTCTTAACACGAGCTCTCGTTTTAGAGATATCAGTGACTTTACATGATTTTTCGTGACGTTTGTGTGTGTGTGTATGTATCTCGCATAACTCAAAAATGGTTGGACATAGAACGTTGCAAATTGGTACATAGGTTTGTTATAACATGTAGTTATGCACCTCCCATTTTGAACTTTATATGATTTTCCGTTTTGGAAAAAAAAGGTTCATAAAGACCAAAAATACAAAGGTCCCTGCTGCCTTCAGCATACTCACCATTACAAATCTTGCAATCAATTTTTAACTAACTTCCCGACTAGCTAGACATTTGAAACTTTCAGGAAAGCTCAGAAGACGGTGACAATACATTTTTTAAATATTTTTAACCAACTGTTTTGGGTCCCTGCTGTCTTCAGCAGCGTTTATATGATTCAACAGAAAATTTATTTAGCTAACTTCCCGAATAGCTAGACATTTGAAACATTCAGAATAGTTCAGAACATAGTGAAAATGCATTTTCGTAATAAGCCAACTGTTTCGGGTCCCTGCTGCCTTCGGCAGCTTTGCCAGTACAAATCTTGCAATCGATTTTTAATGAACTTCCCAACTAGCTAGACAAACTTTTGAAAAAGCTCAGAACACGGTGACCATGCACTTTAAAAATATTTTTAGCCATCTGTTTCGGGTCTTTGCTGCCTTTTGCAGCATTTATACGATTCAACAGAAAATTTATTTAACTAACTTACTGACTAGCTAACCATTTGAAACTTTTATAATAGCTCAAAACAGAATAACAAGGCATTATTTTAATACTTTTAGCCAAATGTTCCGGGTCCCCGCTACCTTCGGTAGCATTTATATGATCCAACAATCACGACTATCTAGAAATTTTAAACTTTTAGAAAAGCTTATAAGACGATGACAATACATTTTTTAATACTTTTAGCCAATTTTTTTGTGTCCCTGCTGCCTTCGGTAGCATTTATATGATTCAACGATCATGTAACTTCCCGACTAGCTAGACATTTGAAATTTCCGCTGCCTTCGGTAGCATTTATATGATTCAACAGAAAATTTAAAATCATGGTATATAAAAAGTTCTTTTTATCTTGTAATTATTCATCCCATAGATAGAGCCTATAATTTATCTCGCATAACTCAAAAACGGTTGGATGTAGAACATTGCAAATTGGTATATAGGTTTGTTTTAACATCTAATTGTGCATCTCCCTTTTTAGACTTTATTTGATTCCGTTTTGGAGATATTTAGGAAAATTAGAAAAATACAAAGGTTTTGGCCATTATATATGACTTACCATCAGAGAGATTTAAAAAAAAGCTAATGATACAGCCAGTAATGGTACTGTTAGTTGAAGACATTTTTGCATGTAGAAAATTATGCTTAAAGACATAAGCAGGTTCTTGTCGACGAATGCATTTTATTTAATGAATATTCAGCCTGTAATGTATTTTTCCAGAATATTCCAGATCTCTCTTATTATTGAAGTTAGAGCTTCCAAACTTTGACAACCCTAAACTACAAATTTTCGCCAAATTTGTTCTCCAAGTCGCCAAATTCGATGCCAAGGCCAAAAAACTACGCTGGCTACTAATTTGCAGTATGATGAGATTAGCCATAAATTATTGCTGCAAATCTTGTTTTAGGATAGCCGAAAACCCTTTCTCAATTTGAACTGAGTTAATTACTTTAGTAAAATTTATCTTTTTCTGATACTAATTTTTGCCAAAGAGAACAAACCTGGAACGTCTATACTCAAATGATATTCATTGTACTCTAAGCTGTGCATTTGCGAATGAGATAGTCTGTAACAATTTGTTGGGTACTGAAAAACTCATAGACCTTATATATATAGACCACGCATCCCCCCTCGTTATCTGTCTGCATCATGAAGGAGCTTCCCAGCAAAATTGTCCCGTGATGTTGGCCTGGAGGAAGAGTGAAGAATGATCATTGTGTTATTTTTCTGTAGGAACAAATTTTGTGTTTTTTAATATTTTTATTATACACGCACTTTTCATTTTAGCATTTAGATTTACGCATGGATGGAATGCTAAACTTTCATAGATTAATTACATAGAAAAAAAAATTATGATAAATCATTTTGCAAGTGAAAAAATTGCGTTTGAATTGACATAACCATCTTAAATCGTTCATGCATACAAATGAAAGGGGAAAAAAAGAGAGAGCTTTCTTACAGATTTCTGAGGAATCACCCCTAAGTCCAGGTCACGTGACTTCGGAGACTCAGAACAAAGGATGGAGGTATCAGATTACACCCTCATGTTGAAGACATTTGCTATAATGGTCAGTCCTATTGGTGGCGGGGTCTAGTATATAAGGTCTATGGAAAAACTAGTATATTTGTCTCGGTGGTGTCTATAATCGCATTATCATGATTTTTTTGGTTCAAATGGCTTTTTTTTTTTGTTGTTGATGTTGTTTGTTTAAGGATGTTTGTGGACTGGAACCTGCCTGTTTATTTATGAATCAGTTAACTCACACAAAACTGTCAATGTTTTCATAAAAATATGTATATTTCTATGGTTGTATAAGGAAGTCATGTGGTGGCCACATCAGATTTATTTATTTATTTATTTATTTTATCTCATAAATTTTTAGACTTTATAAAGTTTTGCTTTTTTTTTCCTGATATTTTACCTTTTATTTTTTTCCAACTCAGCTTTTTATCCTCTTGTTCTCTTTCAGTATAATCTTCAAGGGTTAAATGATGCCTAGTTATCGTCATCTTGATAAACTCATGTAGTTCAGAGTTGACTTTAATGGCTGTTATATTCCCTAAAATTAGTATAATATGGTATCAGAAGTTGTACATAGAGCTACAAGTGATATTATACTTAAAGTTTTGAAAAGTATGTTCCTTATTGATGAAAAACAATTCCACAATGGCATTTCCATGTGAAAGAATGATAACCAATTTAACACCTGATATTCTGGTTTACTACCAAAGAAAACACCTAAACGGTCATCTTTAGGAAAAAATAAATAAAAATCTTTCTTGATATTCTGCTTAAAAAGATTATGCAAGCTGAATATTCTCCTTAAAAAGATCTGCCTAAAATTTTAAAAAAGAAATTCATTATACCATTTGATCCATATCATCAGCTTAAGATTTCTTTAATATAGTGATGAATTCTGGGACACTGTAAACACATTACTATCATGCAGAGGAAAAAGAAAAGTTAGAAAGTTAAATCATACAAATGCAATGTTGTGTGATTGTACCATTTAAACAAAAAAAAAAAAAAAAAAAAAAGGGAGAAAGAAAGGAAAAGAAAAGAAATAGATTTTTGTTTTTATTCAACCTCAATATACATACATTTATTTATTATTGATACAGGCATACAAACTGTTTATTTAAAAATAGAATAAAAATATATTGTCCTGCATTATTATTAAAGAAATTTGTAGTAACAAATTTTAGTTAACAAATTGTCATTTATTAATAAATTCGCAATCGCTCAAAGCATATTGCATATCTTGATAAAAAATGGAAACTGTCTGCATTGAAATTTCTATGCAATTAAATATAAATAATCTGTTTGACAAATATTATCTCTAAAAGGATCACATTATTTTAAAAGAAATAGTTTACGTATATAAAAGAAATATAGATATAGATATCAAGCAGATTCTAAAGCACAATTTCTGTACAAAACAGAGTCTTAATATATATTGAACAATTACAAATTAACTGATTATTTACATTTATGTAAAAAAAAAAAAAAAAAAAAAAAGAGAGAGAGAGAGAAAGATCTACAAACATAAACACATGGCAATCGCATATAGAGTCAAAAATGAAAAAAATAAAAATAAAAACTGAATGCTGATTTTTTTTTACTTTTTTTAATGGTTTGGGTGGGTGATGGAGGTGATATACCATAAAATACCATTCAAGGCCCTCTCAATCTTAAAGGCAAATCGGGAGATATTTGGGGAAGGGACAGATAAACAGTAGAAATCTGTAAAAATATAGAAATTGATATATATTTTCCCGCTATAATATAAAGTTGCAGTGATAAAAAAAATACAATTAACTCTTGATTAATTGCCATTCAACTAACTGGAAAAGAATCAAGAAACCCATTTTTCCTTTTTCCCCACTTTCAATAAAAAAATTTCACTGCTATTTTAGGAAGCTTACGTTTTCCATTTTCAAATAAATCACAGTGTCCAATTTATTATAAAACAAATCAATGTTCAAATTAAAAAATACGAGTCTTAATACAGAAATAAATAACAAACTGTCTCCCATTCGGACAGCATTTACCTCTGAGTGTAAGGGAGTGATTATTCGGAATTTTCAAAACAAACAAAACTCAGGTGAAAAGCAGAGGCGGGGGTGCTTAATTGGTGGGGGGGGGGGTGAAGGGCACTTCTGCGGTATTTTAAGGTATACACATAAAAACAAAACCTATCTTTTTTAAAACTTTTGTATTAACCTATACATTTATTGAATGTTTCGTTTTACTTATAAGAAAACAAGAGAACATTTTATTCAAAACCTATTTCAAACAAATAATTAACAAGATAAAAATAATTTTAAAATGAGTCAAGTGAGCATTAACTTAATTATACAGATACAGCTCAAAAATAATTTGTGTTTTTCATTTTTTTATAATTTGGATAGCATTTTGTAAAAATACAAAAATTGTATTCAAGCACATTTTGGATTAAACTTATTTTATGAAATTATTCATTTCTACTAATAATAAAATTGCTATGAGTATGTTTGTCATCACGTTTTCACATACAAATGGGTGATCTAGATCCACAAAAATTTGTAGACAGGTGCATCTTCATAAGATTTTATCATATACAAAGCCACATTTTTTATTTTAGTTTGCAAGTTATGTTATCTAAAATTTCTGGAAAATAATACTATGGTTTAAGAAGCAATAATATTTACATGTGAAAAATTAATATAAGAATCACTTTTACTTTCTTCTATACACATAACAAGAAAGTACAGTCGAACCTCATTAACGTAAACACTGTTACTGTGAATTACTTTTAACATGAACTGTTTCTGCAGTCCCCGTCAAAATGAAGATTAGTTTAGTTATATGAAGATTAGTTACTGGTAGCATGAACTACTGACAACATGAAAAAAAAATTTATCTCCTTGAGATTCATGTTAACGAGGTTCGACTGTATTGGATTCGTGAAAATTTTTGAACTCCAGCTTTCAATAGATTTACACGTTTTAGGATGTCCTGAACACAATTTGACTATTTCTAGAAAATGTCTGACTGTCAGTGCGTATCACAAATTTTGTGGACGCTATATCTCAATAACAAAAGACAAAATTGAACCAAATGTAGTACTTACTTAGACCCTGACCTAAACTGGTGCTAATTACATTTGAAGATAAATTGCTCAACAGGTGTGGTGCTGTATTCCTACTTTTTCTAAATTTTTACCATGGTAGTATAAAACAAAATTTCATAAATGTATATAATAAGAGTTATTTTTAACACATTGTGAGACTGATATGAATTATTTCTAATAGTAGTAGTAATTTTAAACAATGTTAAAAGTGTTTTTCATTTTTAACAGAAAAAAAAAAATTCTGATGCTGGCACAAAATTGATTTTCTTTTGGCATTAAGTGTTATACTTCTATGAGGTAAAAATCTTTGCATTCCATCATGGAAAATATTTTTATTAAATAATAAATAATTTGTAGTGTATTAATTTATATAAAATTATACACAAAAAAAGCTTAAAATGGACACAACATACTTGTTTAAAATTAACATCACATTAAAATATTTCATTCTTATTGGTCTTTGTGGTTGCCATCCCAATCTGGAGTATTGTTAGTACCTGCTTCTTTTTCCACACCACTTAATTTTTAGCACAATTCTCTTCAAATGTATTTACAATGAAATAAGAAGAAAAGTATACTAAAACAAAACTGGTGTTGGGAGAAAAAAAAATGGTGGGTAATAACAATACTCCAGATTATTAATTAGGATATTGGTAGCTGTAAATGGCATAAAAAAACTGAAACTTTAGTGATAATAAATAATTTATTTTTACTAAAAATATTATTACACATAGTAACTAAGGTAATAATTAAGCCCACTGTTCACCCAGCTTGAAGGTGTCGCCAAGTGCGAATTTACATGGTCAAATTTTTCACAGGTCACAAATAGTTTGGAGTTGCCTGCTAGGGAAAAGGTCACCACTGCCACCCATGATTGGGATTCAACCATAGTCAGGATTTTCAATGGCAGAAGGGTACATCATACCACTGGCTTGCCCAAATCAGGAGTTTCATGAGGTGCAAACAGTTTGGTAGTATTTGTCACAATCAGAATTATTTAAAGCAATGCATTGTATTGAGATTGTTGCTGGCACCACATAATCTGAGTTTTCAAATCTCAGAATTATATAAAGATCACAAACCAGCTGGTTGCTGAAGATGGCTAGTTAATTAATAAAGAAATTACTTAAAATAACGGATACATTTAGCAGATCTGAAAATTTTCCTTTAGTTACTGTTACTGATCATTAAGTTAACAGCAAAAAAGACAATGTTTTCACTTTATACTTTAGACATATTTTGAAAAATAATTTAATTTTTCTATTTCAGATAAGCTAACCTTTGATAAACTAACAGCTACATATTTCTCAATGCATATTCTAAAATGTATAAATTTACTCTCTCACCGTAAAAGTAAAGGATTTGTGGTGAAATTCAATGTTAAAACAGAAAGAAAAATAAATATATAGACAACCCCTCAAAATACAAATGTTTGTTGAAAAAGTAGAAATGGGTATCAAGAGTTACGTTACATCACTTTTAAAAGAGTAGTTATGATTAGCATTCAGATTTTTCTCTTGCAATCTGTACACAGAAAATCAAGTACATAAATATATACAGAAATTAGAACTTTCCTTTTTTCAGTTTACTTGAATAGTTTTACATCTACATACATATAATAAGCATTATAAATATATATCTTACAATTTTTTACAGATAGTATTGCATAGCTAAGTTCTGTTAACAACAAGTTACCATTTAAAAAATTAACCTCAACTTAAAAAAGAAAAATAAATAAATAAAAAGTTCAAGTTTTTTTTTTAATGAAATCATCTTGGATAAAGAAAAAATAGTGGAATGTAATAAGATTATTATAAAATTAAATTAAAAAAAAAAAAAAAAAAAAAAACATTTATTTATCAAAGATGTAATTACGTCAGATAATTTTTTTTTTCTTTTTTTTGAAAAAATTAAAATTATTTTATTAGGTTGCTGTGTAATCGCCATCTTCAATATTCAAGGTTCCATGTTAATTTATGGGGAAATTTTGTTTATTAATTATTAATACAAAAATGCTTAAAGTGAACAAAAGTGGTATGACACCAAACAAAAAAAAATTTATACATCTCGGAAGAGTTTTTCTTTTTAGATTTTTCTCACTGAAATAAAGTTATCAATATTTAAAGTAAAACATATGCAAATTGTTTCAGAATAAATTTAATTTAAATGTATTAAAAATCATTTCTTCAAATATATAAAACTATAGAAAGGTATGAAAAGTTGTCCTTTACAACACTGACAAATATTTTGCAAAACTATTGGTTTTTGTACTAATAAAGGACAAAATTTCCCCATAGGTTAACATGGAACCTTGAATATTCAAGATCAGGGGTGGCCAACCCACGGCCCCCGGGCCGGATGCGGCCCGCCATTTAGTTTTTTGCGGCCCGCGAAGAGACTAACGATATTTAAAGTATGACAACTTTGGTTTTAACACATTAAAAATTAATAAATCCGTTTTGACTTTTCGAAGTAAAAATACCTTTCAACGATTATGGAAGATAAAAAAATCACATTTTTGTAATGAAATATTATCAACCCCAACAATTATTCTTTTTATTATAGTTATTAATGTAGGTATGACATAATTTTTTATGATACTGTTGCTTATTTATGAACGAAAATAATTTAAATGCATATTCGGATGCATTCTGCTCCGAATCTTCAATCTGCCCTCCCCCGAAAAAAGTATATACATACATGATTCATACACATTTATACATATGGTGCGGCCCGCCTGAATAAAATAGATTTCCAATGCGGCCCACCAAGTGTTTTGGGTTGGACAGGCCTGTTCAAGATGGTGGGTACACAGCAACATTAAATGATCAAAACTGTAAAATTAAAACTAAGCAAACAAAAAAAATTTACATTTATTTTACAAATTAAGTTTAATGAGATAAAATAATAACATGTTTTCAGTAAAAGACACTAAAAACATTAGCTTGTTAAAAACCAGCAATATGTTAGAAAAACACCACATAATTTTATTTTCTTTGGTGTACAATATCATTCAAATTTCATATTAGTGACATTGAAAAAAATTCTATTCAGAATTGTTCTTAAAGTTCACTCAGTCCACTGAATGTAAAAAATGAGACAAAATTGTAAGTTTTTTACTGCATGGTGTTTAGAATGCAGTAAAACAATCATTATTTCAGCTTGAAATTAAAGATATGACCACGCATTTAACAATAAATCTTATGACCTTCATATGTGGCCTTCAAACTTAAAAAACAAGCTAAAAATCTATAATTATGCACTTTTTGAATTTTAACTGTGTTATAGAGAAAACAAATACTCAGTGAACAAAAATATCCGTATCAGACAAATCATCAAATAAATGAATGAATAAATAAAAAAGACAAATATTTTAACTTATACAAATACTGAAAATATGGCAAATAAAAATTTAGAATAAAAAGTTTTATATTTTTTAATAATTTGTATTGGCTAATTAAATGGAAGTTTTATATCAGAATAATCCCTTATTAATGGTAAAATTAAAAGAGTGTTTATAAAAAAAAAGAAATTACTGAAGAATTTAAATCACACTCATTAAGTATGTTTTAACTATTTTTTTTTTTTTTTTTTTATTATCGTTAATTTTAAGAACAATGATTTTATTTTTTCCTCCATCTGACTCTGAAAATTTTTTGCTTATTTTGAAATTACAATTTCAAATGCCAGGATATTTACTTATTTTATTTAATTTTTTGGCACAAAATACTTAACATAAATTTAAAAATGCATATTTAACTCTGCATGCTAGGTAAATATACATATAATAAAAATATACTTAATAATAATAAAAATGTACTTAATGTGTTTCAGGACTCTTGGTAAAAGATAGGGGTGATAGAACATATATATGTAAAGGAGCAATTTTTGTCATAAAAGCATAATTGCAACACAAGTAGTGCACCGCCAGATAGCGTTTCAGATTAAATGCAATGGTAACTGTGTGAAAGGTAGCAAACTAATCTCAGTTCACACTCTTATTCTGTTGTAAATTAATGAAAAATAATCCTTAATTTCTTTGTAAAGGATTATTTTGCTTACAAATATTTTTGTTACAAATTACTTTTATGTACTTTTGGCAACAGCCTTTAACTGTTTATTCTAATTTATAAAATTTTGGTTAAAAAGTAGTAGAAAATATAAGACCTTGAAACAAATTGAAGCATATAGCTATATATATATATAGTACGAAGCCGAAAATCCGGACTCCAAAAATCCGGCCGATTTCGGTGGCGTTAATCAACAGCAGCAATTTTTTTTTTTTTTTTTTTTTTTTTTTTTAAAGTATAAATATATTTAAATAAAGAACCGAAAAAGTATTTTATTTCTTAGTAATCTTCAAAACCGGCATTTGCAATGTCTGAAAGAAGAGGGAGAAGATTATAATAATAGTAACATTTCTTAAACATTTATCTAATCGAGAACTAAATTTCATATTCTATTTCAATTATACTCAAACTTTTAATTAAAAACCTAAAGTACTTTAAAAAAAAAAAAAACCCTGAAATGTTTTTAAAATGGCATGTTTTTCTTATTTATTTTCTTTTATTGTAACTTGTACTAATTTTTGTATGCAAATATTTCAATAAATCTGTTTTGTTTTTCAAGTTTAATTTTTAATTTTAATTATTTATTGTTAAAGTTGATAAAAAAATATAACAGAATATATTTAAAAATCGTAATATATCATTTTTTACTTGAATTTGCATATTATCCAAGTACTTAAACTAAAATATTATATTTTTTAGACAAGACCAAAAATTCGGAAAATCTGAAAATCCAGAATCACCGCAGACCCGACGATTCTGGATTTTCGGCTTTGTACTGTATATATATATATATATTTCATTTGTCATTGCCATTTCTATTAGGGATTGATGAAGAAATGGCAGATTTTACAAATCAGGAAAAAGTGGAGATGAATTTTATATATAGTGGCATGGACAGCAATGCTCTAACAGCCCAAAGACTTACCAAGAGCATTTCCCACAGACAAGTAATACTACTTGGACAAATTCTATCAGCCAGAATAAACAGTTAAAAGCTGTTGCCACAAGTACACAAAAATTATCTGCAACAAAATTAGTTGTATACCAAATAATCGTTTGCAAACTAATTATTATCAATTAATTTGCAACAGAATAATAATGCGAATTGAGATTCATTCACTAACTTTGATGCCATTACCATTATTATTGCATTCCATCTGAAGTGCCATCTAGTGGTTCATTACTGGTGTTGTGATCATGCTTTGGATAGCAAAAATTGCTTGCTTAGACATGCTGTAGCACCCTATAAATTTTTACCAAATGTTTTGAAACACTCTGTGAAGTCCTATAATAATTACATGTGATAAGTGTACATTTTCCAAATATGCATAAAAATAAAATTTACTGAAAAAGACCAAAAGTAGATGAAGTAATGACTTACAAAGTACAATGTAGCAACACAGACTTATATCACATAAAATGAAGTGGGGTGGGGAATAATAAAATAAACCTCCTAACTATCAAGCCTTAAAAAAGTATTTCAGTTGTCAAACATACGTTAAAAATACAAAAATTTAAGATGAAAAAATAATAAATGTTATAATCTTTACAACATTATGATTTCTATCTACTTTACATACATTACATTTTGTTAACCCTCTGACTATCTTAAAAATGTATGACGATTAAACTCATTTTAAAATAAGATTAAAAATCTAACTATGCATTTGAAGATAAACATCGTAACTAATCAGATTTGCACATAAAAAACAGATTCACAATAAAAACATAAAGCTAAATTTTATAAGGAAAAAATAACATATCAGTGAATGTATATACTTGGTTAGAACATTAACATAGCAGACATTAAATATAAAACAAATAATTGTTTTGAAACTTGTATTTTATAGTTAATTTATAAGCCAATGCACATGAATAGTAATTATAGTACGGGATTTTTTTTTAATAGTCGGAGGGTTAAACTACGTCACTAATATGATCAATACTTTTAAAATTTCACTTCAAGTCCACTTAAGAATGTAAACAAAATATTTTAAATGTAAAATTGTACATTTTTTTTACTGATAAAATATGAAAAAAATAAAAAAAATAATTTTCATGATAACATTTAAACTAAAGAGTATTGGAAAATGACTAGCTTAAATCTTAGTTATATATCTATTTAATTAAAACAAATGTTTAACATACTAATTTTTCAATACAAAAAAAAAAAATAATAATAAATAAATACATATATATATATATATATAATCTACAGAGCTGCCAACATAATCCGGCAAATTGTTAGTACTGCCCATTTTTATACACCACTTAATTTTTAGAGTAATTCTCTTCAAATATATTTACAATGAATTAAGAAGACAAATACTCTAAAAATTAAGTGGTGTAGAAAAATGGGCAGAACTAACAATTTCCCGGATTAGTTTGGCAGCTCTGAATCTAGAAAAAAAATTACAAATTAAAATTTCTACAGTTAAAAAACCACATTAAAAAAACAAAAAAAGCATTAAGTCAGAAATGAATGGAATATCAAATTAATTTTAATAATATCATGAAAGAAGATCTTAGTTTACAGATATTCAAAACACATTTGATAAAAAGCACAAATAGAAAATAAATTAATCATATTCATGACTACTCTCCCTTTTAGTAGCCATGCCTTCTTCATTCTGATTAGATACGTCCCGAGCTCTAACAGTCTTAGATACATTTTCTGTTAATCCAGTTTGTGTTAATCTAAGAAGAAAAATAAAGACATAATTTAACAAAATTAAAGTATAATTTAAAACATCAAAGTAATAATTTGCAATTTCACAATACACACCATAAAACTTTAAAAATAGCCTACTTTTTGCTTCCTTGGTCCGTTCGACCGACAGCCCGGTCATCTTCAGGGAACTGTCGTGTCATCGTTTCTTCTTTCTTTCATGACAGAAAATGAAAGAAAGAAGAAACGATGACATGACAGTTCCCTGAAGATAACCGGGCTGCCGGTCGAACGGACCAAGGAAGCAAAAAGTAGGCTATTTTTAAAGTTTTAAAGTGAATTTCTTTGCTTCTATTTAACAAGTAAACACAATATAAATGTTGAAAGAGATATTAACATAACAAAATGTACAATTTAACCCTTTCTGGAGAGCTGCCAAAGCACAGCAGATATTTTAATAGATAAAATAGAATTTAAAAACATTTGTGACTTTATAAAATATAGCACAGGACAAAAAACTTACACTTCATCCATTTCTAAATCCTCATCCTGAGAAAGGCGAAAATATGGATTAGTTGAAGTAGGTTGAAAATTAATTCCAGTAACGATGAAGAAAGTGAATGTAGCAGCTTCTCGACAAAGTTCATCTAACCACTCATATTGGAAAGGCACAGTTATCTAAGGAAATATTTTGCAAGTAATAAAACATTGTCATAATAACTAAATTTAACTGTATGATGAATGAAACATTACAATTACTCTCTAAATCCAACAAATATTGTATATAAAATACATAATTTTTACATATAGTAAATAGGATTGTAAATTGTTTCAGTTTTTTAATTCTTTCAGGAAAATTTGTACCACAAAGAATTAAAATAAATTAACAATTCTGTTTTACTTTCAAGGTTTGTTCTTTAGAACAGTGTCAAAAGAACACATGACTTTTTTTAGAAACCTTTTTTTAATGACTAATTTAGGTACTTTTACATCAGTTCAGTTCAGTTTTTTTTTTTTTTTTTTTTTTTTTTGGAGGGGGGGGGGCAGCAAAAATATCTCTATCAACAAAATTAAAGAAAACTCACTATGAAATATTAATGATACCCAAAATCTTTAAAAGAAGTACAGTAAGAATAACTTGAATTGTTGTTTCCTAGTGTTTTATATAAAATTAATTTTAATGATGAATTCTGAACATACAGTCTAAGAATACTTTATCCTCATTTAAAAAAAAAAAAAAAAAAAAAAAAAAAAAAAAACAGAACAGCAATTTTATGTTCTCTCTCTGAGTATAAACAATTGCATACTAAAAATAAATTGATTAAGTGATCATAGAAAATACCTCTAGCCAAAATCTACATTTTAATTCATATTATATATCAACTAGAAAAGTGGAAAATAACTTTGAACAACAACAAATATTTGAAATCCTTTAATCATTTGGCACAAAATGTACTTTACTGTTCTACTACTGTAATTCTGACACATATAAAACTACATTGTCTGCAAAAAAAAATATGAAAGATTAGTCAGAATCTATATTTAACTCTGTGACCACCTTAGAAATAAGAAAAATTGTGATATTTTTATCGTACAGTTTTTGCAATGTACTTTAAAATGAGATTTATTTCAACATGAGATTACCCACACATTTAAGAAACAAAATAAAAACAAAAGTCACAATCATCAAATTTTTAATTATAAATATATTATAAAAAGAGGGGGGGGGACATAGCCCTAACAGCACACTTATCTATAATACATCCTAAGGATGTCCATGAGATGGCCTGTCGTCCACAGGATATCCTAAGGATGTCATGTGGAGAAGGTGTGTTGTTAGGGAGCTTAGTGAATGGATATATCCAGAAACGGCAGACTGAAAGGTAATACATATGCTTACACAATTCACAAGCTAATTGATTTAATCTTATGGAAATTGAAAGATCTAATAAAGATCTATAAGAATTTTTTTTTTTGTATGTGTCAATCTATAAGTGATAGAAGACATAAAATAACATAATTCATAAAAGTTCCTACCAATATTTCTGTAATACTATATAAGTAAGGCATCTAAAAGAGATAATATAAAGAGTTTGGAGAAATCTGGTTGAGACACCCACCCCTGAGACTTAAAACTGACCTACTTAATCAGGAAGCCTATCAATTTTCCTGTAATAAGCAATTAATACACACAAAAGAACATCTAAAAAAGAGTTTACACAGCAAATCTTAAGAAAATCATTAAACACAATTTTGATATATTCACTTTAGTCCCATTTTTTGCTTGGCACACACTTCTTTAAGTTTTCCAATTTTTAGAAAAACTCGGCAAATTTATCTGTACATCCTACACAAATTATATAAAGTTTGTTTATTCTATATTTTTAAGTTTATGATACATATCAGAAGACTCCACAAATATACACTGACCAATTTTCAAAAAAAAATCTTTTTTTTTTTTTAGACTCAGGAGACTAAAAATATGTAAAATAGGTGAAAACTTGAAATTATTTTTCAAATACAAAATCTAAATTACTTACAGTAGTTGGAAAGTAAAGAATCTGAATTTGAATATTGTTAAACTGCATGATTTTGTGAAATCATCACAGAACAGGTGAAGAATAAAAGCATTTGTTTGACAATATAGGAGGAAATAAGTTGTAATTGCTTAAAATAAAGAAGTGGAAGATAGAGAATGACAGATAACTTAGTGAAATTATGGTCATAATTAAATAAATTTGCAGATTGTAGGAAGAAAAAATAAATTACCTTTAGTAAGTAGACTATTATTCTTGTGAAATATATATAACACACAATCTAAAAAAAAAAAGAAAAGAAATTCAATTTATATAAACAAAATACCAAACATTTAAAATTTATATAAATTCATTGCAAAATAATGGTTAAAAAGAATGCAGAGAATAAATGATCTCCTATAACACTATAGACTGTGTTTCATTTAAGTTGTACCACCCACCTCTGTGCCGAAAATTCATCAATTTACATTAAAGAAACTATATAAATATATAATAATAATAATAGTAACCATTGTTTCAGTCTACTTTTATTTTTAACTGAACAAGAAAGCAGTACATATAATATTTTTGTGCATGCACACAGCAACTGAAATTGTTCCTAATGGAAAGTTATGTCAAGTTTCAGATCAATAGAAAATTCATCTCATTCTGAAGATACGACCACAAAAATTTCAAAAATTCGTTCATACCATCAGAAGTTATGAGTAACAAAGTTTTCATTAACATCATAAAAGTGAAATTGTGAAAACAGTCAGAAAAGGCACTCCAGGTCCAGCCCCTCATAATAACAAAGCTTGTGACATTAAAAATATAAAGAAAGTTTACAACATTTCTTCAAAATGTGAAGAATTCAATGCATCACATAGAGGAGACATTAGTCAGTATTAATCTAACAATTCTTAATGTGGGATGCAGAATTTTCTTCCCAAGGTGAACACATTCATTTTAAGTTGTTAAGATTCACTGGGCACACTTGTTAATCATAAGTAACTTTCAGTCATTATTTAGTTATTTCATTTCTTATTACTTTCTAAATGAGATATTCAAAATATTCTACAGTTATTTGCAAAAGTTTAAGACCAGTAGCCGATTTTCAGTATTTTAACACATTGCATCATTTGCACAAATTATTGTGTCATCTCATGGGCTGATTGCATCAGACGCATTCTACTGCTATAAATAAAGGTGCCTGGCACGTTTATTGCCAGTTGTTTGTTGGATTTTGTCGTAGACAGTGCTGTTGTGTAATTATTGTAATGGGTAAAAAACCTTCACTTACTGTTACAAAAAGGTAAGAAGTATTGACACTGAATAAAATTGAATTTTCTGAACGTCAAATAAGTTTGAGAGTAAATGTGAGCAAGACAGCTGTGCATCAAGCTATTAGTAAATTTAAAATTTCGGGAAAATTTGTGTACCTTAAGAGAAGCAGTCGCCCAAGAAAAACGAGTGCACGTGATGATCATAGGATAAGGATGGTCCTACGAGATCCAAGAACCTCTTGCAATACGATTAGACATTCTCTGGCTGCAAAAGGCACCAACATCAGTTTGATCACCATTTCAAGACGTTTGGCCAAAGATTTTGGTTTATCATTCCATAAACCTGGAAGGAAACCTCGACTTACTCCAAGTATGAAAAAGAAGACTCTTAAGGTCCACAAATTTTCCTGAAATTTTAAATTTACTAATAGCTTGATGCAAAGCTGTCTTGCTCACATTTACCCTTGAACTTATTTGACATTCAGAAAATTCAATTTTATGCAGGGACAATATTTCTGACCTTTTTGTAACAGTAAGTTAAGGTTTTTTACCCATTACAATAATTACACAACAGCACTGTCTATGACAAAATCCAATAAACAACTAGCGATAAATGTGCCGGGCACCTTTATTTATAGCAGTAGAATGTGTTACGCTTGCATGCGTCAACACCGCGCCACCTATAATTTGTATTCTTCGTAAGGAACTTTGAAATGAAGCGAACGGAGTTTGTGTTGTCAAGAAAAGTGTGTGTTCGGCGACCGCAGAACGTGGCGTCGAAAAATAAATAAATTATGAGTAATTAAGTGTATTCGTGTTTTAAATAAGCATTAAGTGCCTTTACATGGTCCGTCGAGCCGGAGGACCTGTTATAAAGAAAGAGTAATTACGAGTTTGTTTATGTAATATCATTGTGAGAAAAATAAGTTTCGTTTTCGTAATCGATCGATGAAACAAAAAGTTTTGTTTTAATCAAAGATGAAAAAAAAATGTTTATATCGACGGATGGATTTTTTTTAAGTGAAACATAAAATATAAAAGTGAACAAAAGGAAAAAAAAAAAAAACAAGTGTAGTGATAATTTATTTAAGAGGAACAAGATAATAGTGTTTTTTGTTCTCAAGTGGAATACAGCGATCTGAGGTAAGAGCATCTTCATAAAATTTAAAATTGTTCTGAATTTATTACTTGTTAAATTTAATAATGTCAATTATCGATAAATTAAGAAAAGATGAGCTTAAGCTTGTCGCAGAGGAATTGGGTTTAAGTGTAGGAGAGGGTGCTAAACTTGTTGAGTTAAAAGATATTATTGAGAAATGTGAACATTTTTCAAATAGTGAGTTAATGAAAAATGTAGTTGATTGCGCGGTTGAGGAAATTAAATCGAAAAAAGAAGAAGAAAAATCAAAAATAGAGCTAGAAAAAATTAAACTAGCACAATTAGAGAAAGAGTTAGAGATAGCAAATATTCGTAAGGAATCTTTACAAAATTCTGATTTCGAGAAAATTAAATTAGCGCAGTTAGAGAAAGAGTTAGAATTAGCGAATATTAAAAGGGATTCATCCCAAAATAATTCGCTTTCAACTGTGCATTCGGAACCAGAACTTCTAAATAATAATAATCTGGAAAGTTTTATTAAGAGTATTAAAACGCTTACAATTCCATTACCATCTAAAGCAGAATCATTCAATTTATTTTTTCATTCGCTGGAAAAGGCATTTAAGAATAAAAATGTTCCAGATGGGTTTAAAGCGGAAATTCTTTTAAACATTCTCGGTGAAAAAGCCAGTAATTTAATGGTATATGTGTCTGAGGAAGACATGTGTAATTACGAAAAATTAAAAACAGTTGTTTTGAAGGAGTTTCAGCCGACGGCTAATGAGTGTTTAAATAACTTCCGGAAAGCACAAAAATTACCCTCAGAGAGTTATGTGCAGTATGCGTCGCGATTAGCGGCATCTTTTGAGTATTATTGTGAATTGCGTAAAGTGAATGATTTTAAATCATTATGTGAATTGATTGTATCTGACAAAATTTTTCATTCATTAGATCGTGAATTAATGACACACATTGGGGTTAAGCAGGGTGAATCATTTTTTAAACCACAAGAATTGGGTCGTGAATGTGATATTTATTTATCTGCAAGGGGCAGAGGTAAAAATGAGTTGAATGTGTTTGCAAAGACTAGTGTAAATGAAGCGAAGCGGTTTGTCGGGAACAAATCGCATAATTCACGATTTCAAAAAGTTGCTTCAAATGTGTTCTTATCTGAAATAAAAAATGTAAAATGTGTTCTTTGTAAAAATAATGAATATCATGCTTTATATATGTGTCCGCAGTTCAAAAAACTTCCTGTACAAGAAAGAGTTAATGTTATTAAGGCAAATAAGTTATGTTTTAAGTGTTTTTTACCGAATTGTAATGTAAGAAAATGCAATACGAGAAACTGTTTTTGTGGAAAACCACATAATAAATTGATTCACTTTCCTAGAGAAGGAAAATTTAGCGATTCTTGTAAGGAAATAAAGGATAATTCGGAAGTTGCAGCTGCCGCTGACTCCGAAACATTAAATAGAGAACAGCACGGTGAATTCAATTCCTTTTTTCCACCTAATTTTCCTAGTGACAGGCAGCAAATTGTAGCCACTAGTTTTGCAAAAAACAAAACAAAAAATGTCTTATTGAGTACAGTGCGTGTTTTAGTTAAAGATAAATATTCTCAATGGCAGGAAGTAAGGTGCCTTCTAGACAGCGGCTCTCAGGCGTGTTTGATAACAAAAGATTGTGCAAATCGATTACAACTCAAAATAGAAAAAATAAATACTTTACTCTCGTGTTTGAATGATGCATCGATGACTATTAACGGTTGCGTAACAGCAACTATTGCCAATAAAGAGAAAAACTTTGAGAAATCCCTAAATATGTTTGTTGTGAGGAAAATTACGGATTTTGTTCCGAATAAAGTAATTAATGTACATATCGATGTCCCGAATTCAATAACTTTAGCAGATTATAGTTTTAACATTCCTGGAAAAATAGACATGCTCCTTGGTGCTGAAATTTTTTATGAATTATTGAGACTGGGGCAAATATATTCTCAGAACCCTCAGCTACTCCTTCAAAATTCTTGTTTTGGTTACATTGCAACGGGGAATTTAGATCAAAGGGATGAGGTTAAAATTCATTGTGGATTAATACGTGGAGAGGATTTAAATGTAACATTAAGAAAATTTTGGGAGATTGAGGATGTAAATATAGAATTAACCAAAAGTAAAGAACAGGCTATATGTGAGGAACATTTTACGCGTACACATAAGAGAAATGAGAAAGGTAAATATATTGTAACTATGCCTTTAAAAGATGACCCGTCATGTTTAGGTCAGTCTAGAGAAATTGCTCTTAGAAAACTCAGATCGCTGTGGAAACGTCTATCTAGAGACGAGAAATACTTGTCGTTATATAAAGACTTTTTAGAGGAATATAAAAACCTTGGTCACATGAGAGAAGTAACAGAGGATAAAACTCCTGATGTTGCTTATTACGCACCTCATCACGGAGTGTACAGGCCAGATAAAGATACGACTAAATTACGTGTAGTTTTCAATTGTTCTTCACCAACAACAAATGGTACTTCTCTTAATTCCTTGCAATTCAATGGCGGAGTAATACAAAGTGATTTATTTACCATAATGGTGGGTTTCCGCCTGCATATTTACGCCTTAACTGCTGACATCAAAATGATGTATAGAATGATTCTTATTGACCCGAGTCAGTACCCACTGCAGCGAATTCTCTGGAGCAATAGCATTGAGGAACCCCCCAAAACATTTGAACTAACAACAGTGACATATGGAACAGTCTCAGCGCCTTACTTAGCTATGAGAACCTTATACCAGCTTTCACTTGATGAGGAAAAAAAATTCCCGAAAGCATCCCCAATCCTTCGTGATAATTTTTATATGGATGACGTATTATTTGGAGCAAGTACATTAGAGGAGGCGAAAGAGTTACAACAGGAGTTAAAGGAGGTTATACAGTCCGCAGGGATGGAGCTACATAAGTGGTGTGCTAATAATGATGAACTTTCTCCAAGTATGACAGAGAGTTACAACTTTTATAACAAAGATGAAATCAAAACTTTAGGCGTGTCCTGGAAGCCAAAGGATGATTGTTTTGTTTTCCGAGTTACAGTAGATCTGAAAAATTCCTATACAAAAAGAGAGGTGTTGTCGACGATAGCTAGGATCTTTGATCCTCTTGGCTTAATAGGCCCAATAATTGCTAAGGCCAAAATATTTATGCAAAAGCTTTGGCGTCTAAAAATTGATTGGAATGATGCACTCCCAGCACCAGAATACAGAGAGTGGCATCATTTTCTTATTGCATTAGAACGAATAAATGACATAAAAATTGAAAGGTGCATTGTGATTCCCCAGGCTTCAAATATAGAAATTCATGGATTTGCAGACGCTTCAGAACTCTGCTATGGAGCGGCCATCTATTGTAAGTCCAATGATTCACGTGGCCGGACATTAATAAGATTAATCTCAAGCAAATCAAGGGTTGCTCCGGTTAAAAGCTTAACAATCCCTCGACTAGAGTTGTGTGCAGCTGTTCTGCTGGCAAAGCTAATGAATAAGGTGTTGGCTGCTTTAAAGGTGATGATCAACGAAGTCTATTTTTGGACAGACTCTACAATTGTTCTGGCGTGGTTACAGAAGGAACCCATGGATTTGAAAACGTTTGTGCAACATAGAGTAGCAACTATCCAAGACCTTTCACCAATCCAACAGTGGCATCATATCGCTTCAGATCAAAATCCTTCTGATGTGTTATCAAGAGGCATTGATCCAGATAAACTGTTCGATCACGAACTATGGTACAACGGCCCAAAGTTTTTGACTATGCCAGAATATCCCAATAGAGACATTCCAGTGTCTGTAAGTGTAAATGACTTTGAGAAAGAACTTAAATCTACAGTAGAACATTTAAATGAAAGAATATTTATTAGTACAAATAGTACCTTTTTATCTGACTTTCTTGATATCAGTAATAATTATCCTAAACTTGTCCGTGTTCTTAGTTTTATTTACAGGTTCATAAACAATTGTAAAAATAAAGATAAACAAAAAGGTCCTTTGAATAATAAGGAGATAGAGACCGCTGAAAGGATCTTAATAAAAATGTTACAGGAAGAGGAGTTTAGAAAAGAAATAGTGTCTCTAAAAAAGTCAGGTACATTAAGTCCTAGAAGTCAGGTAAGCAATTTGCATCCTTTTATTGACAAAGAAGGCCTGCTAAGAGTAGGAGGAAGACTTGGAAATAGTGATTTAAATTATGATAAGAAATTTCCAATTCTTCTTCCATCTAAACATAAATTAACTGAGTTAATTGTTATCTCTTATCATAAAAAATTTTTGCATGCTGGGCCTAATTCTCTATTGTATTATTTGAGGGAAAAATATTGGATTACAAATGGTAGAAATTTATGTAGAAAAGTTGTGCATAAATGTGTTAAATGTTTTAGGGTTAATCCAAATTCATCACAACAAATATTAGGTAATTTGCCAAAAGACAGAATTGTTCAAAACTACCCATTTAATATTACTGGGGTAGATTTCACTGGTCCTTTCTATATTAAGTATAAATATCAGAGAAGAGGGACTTATAATAAAATATATGTTGCAATTTTTATTTGCTTTGTGACCAAGGCTATACATTTAGAGTTAGTCACAGATTTAACGTCTGCAGCCTTTATAGCTGCTCTTAAGAGATTCATATCGAGGAGAGGAAAATGCAGTAAGCTGTATACAGATAATGCGGGGAACTTCGTGGGAGCAAATGCAGAGCTCAAAAAATTGTATAAAATGGTAAATGGACCAGATGATCAAATTTCGGGGTATATGAGTTCAGAAAACATTGATTGGCAGTACTCACCTCCTAGAGCGCCAAACTTTGGAGGATTGTGGGAAGCAGGAGTCAAATCCTTTAAATATTATTTGAAAAGAGCTGCGGGAAATTTAAAATTAACCTATGAGGAATTTTTGACTTTAATTATACAAATTGAAGGGATGCTAAATTCTAGGCCTTTAGTCCCCTTAACTGCTAACGTAGAGGATTTAAGTGTGTTGACTCCTGCCCACTTCCTCTTAGGAAGGTCAATTACGTCTATAACTGAGCCAGATTTATCAGAAATTACAGAAAACCGGCTTAGCCAATGGCAAAAAATAACAAAGTTATTTCAAAGCATTTGGCGTAAGTGGCACTTAGACTATCTATGCCACTTACAACAGAGATCGCGATGGAAATTTGAGAAACAAAACATATGTGTTGGAGACATGGTTATTCTAAAAGAGGATAACTTACCTCCATGTGAGTGGCCACTGGCCAGAATAAGCAAAATTTTTCCCGGAGCGGACAAAAAAGTAAGGGTAGTGGAGATTAGTACTGCCTCTGGAAAATTTAAAAGGTCCATTTCTAAAGTTTGCCCGCTTCCAATAAATGATTAACATTGTTATTAATTATGAATGTTGAAAATTATGTAATATTTTGATATATATATATATATTTTTTTTTTTTGCATGACTTTTATTTAACATATGTAATATTAACTGTATAATATTGTGTAATATTAAGTGTATCAGAATTTTTATGTTGAAAAAAAAAAAAAAAAATGACTGTTAGATTTATTGAATGTTTAATAAACATTGCAATGGGGGCCGGTATGTTACGCTTGCATGCGTCAACACCGCGCCACCTATAATTTGTATTCTTCGTAAGGAACTTTGAAATGAAGCGAACGGAGTTTGTGTTGTCAAGAAAAGTGTGTGTTCGGCGACCGCAGAACGTGGCGTCGAAAAATAAATAAATTATGAGTAATTAAGTGTATTCGTGTTTTAAATAAGCATTAAGTGCCTTTACAGAATGCATCTGATGCAATCAGCACATGAGATGATGCAATAATCTGCACAAATGATGCAATGTGTTAAAATACTGAAAACTGGCTACTGGCCTTAAACTTTTGCAAATGACTATATATTAACCTCTATATTGCAAAAATGGAATTTTTTTTTTTTTTCCCATGCCTAGAAGGGGTTGTTGTTGTAATTCATTGTCTTAACTTGATATTTTCTACTGGTACACTTTTTGCTTGAACCATAAAAAGAAATCTAAAGTGTTAAGTCTAGGGATCTATCTAAGCATTTAACAGGTGCTCTGTAACCTATCCATCAATTAGGATATTGCTTATTCAAAAACTGTTGAACTTTGTTAGCTTAATGATGTGAAACACATTTATCATCTCACTGAAATTTTATCCATTCACGTCATTCAGACGCAGGCTTGTTTTGAACAGAAAAGAGAAACACTTGTTTTTTTATTCACTCATTTATTGGAATATATGATTGATTAACTTGTAAGGCAAATGCTATTACTTATACTTGCAATACTATGTAAGGCAAGAAATAAAAGTAACATAAATTGAAACATTTTCTCCAGATTTTATCTAATACAATCTATGATTAATCAATACTAGTCATTCATATGCATCATAAATAAAGAAATTTATCTGATAAAAAGGATAGAGGAATTCAGAATGACATTTCACCCATAACCAAGGGGGGGGGGGTGATTTTGGATAATGTAAATTAACTTTTTGTTTTCTCTTTTTATTTTTCGTTGTTTTCAAAATAGATGTTAATTTCACTATTTTTATTAACCTTAGTGAGAGCAGTACTTGTTCTGCCAAGCTTTTTATCTACCCTGTGTCCATTTATTCTACTTTCTATTTTGCATTTAGTGACTCCAATATAACTATCCTCGTTATTATAGGTTGTTTTATACTTAATTTCATAGATATCGGTCAATTCAGTAGGATCTATACCGTCTTGGTCATTGCGAATTCACTGAAAGATATTGGGTTCGGTTTAATAGGAATATTAATGTTTAGTTTGGAAGCTTATCAATGTTTACCTAATAATTTTCTTTATCTATCACACCTAAAATCCTACAACTATACAGAATCTTGAAAAACAGATAAATAAATGAATAACACGAAAGTGAGTTAAACTGATGAATTTGTTAAAACTCACCAAAACATAAAAATGCCTGAAGAGTTTTAATTTTTCAAGGTTCACTGCAGCTTTTCCATCAGTCTGTGATGCTTCTTGTAAATGTCTAATAGACCTAGAAGGTAGGGGAAAAAAAGCAAGAATGTTACATATGTATGTCAAGTGTTCTAAAATGATTGTCTAAACTTCCCCAAAAAGACAAAAATGAGATTAAAAAATAATAAAATAAGTATTCTGAAGTTGCATTTTTTTATGCAATAAATCTCAAAAGTTAACGTCAAAAGAAAGAAAAAGTAAAATTTGCAACTTTTAAAGACTAAAAGAGAAATAAAATCTTGTTTTTCCTCACCACTGCCTCGTTTGGGAAAAAGGATTATGCATAAAACATTTTAAAACAAATGGCATAAATGTAGAAAACACAAAGCCTAATTCATAAAATAAATAGTTTGAGATACATAACGTTAGCTAAAAAATAGTTAACTTTATTAAACACCATGGTATATCCTTGTGAATTTGTTATTTACACTACTGGTCAAAAGTATTGCAAGATTAGCAAACGATCAGTTTTTTTTAAAACTTATTTCTCAATGACATGTTTTTAAACATTGGGTATTTAACAAACTGAGTCTTCCTCATGTTATTCAGTGAAGATTGGTTTAATACAACATTTAGGGGGCTAGTAACAAATTGAGCAAAATCAATAATGTTTGTGACCACCCTGTATCATTAAGTGAATGAAATGAATTGTAACTTTAGGATATGTTAGTATAGATCCAGTTCAATATGTGGATAAATTTGTGTGGCGATAGTATATTAAATAACAGATATAAGCATTTATTTTTTAAACTTAAAAAAAAAAAAAAAAAAAAAAAAAAAAAAAACATGTTTTTTATTTATAATATACAGAGTTTTAACAAAAATTATTCCCACTTTCAGATTAGTTGGAAAAATACTTTTAAAACAATATGCTGCAATCGGAATACAAATATCTTAAATATCTCATGAAATATGAGCCTTTTTATGAAAACCTTTTCACTGTGCATGTGCAAAAGATAAAATAAAATTTATTGCAAAGGTTAAAAGCTAGATATATTGGGCAACTTTTGTCAAAGGTGAGTTTGAATAGAGTAAAAATTAAGCAAAGTATCCGAAAAAGAATGAGCTAGATTTTAGATATTTTCCAAGAGTTGAAATTTCTTAAGGGGTATTTCATATGCCATGTAATAAAAAGGCTCATGAGAAATTTAAGATATTTGTATTCCGATTGCAGCATATTGTTTTAAAAGTGTTTTTCCAACTAATCTGAAAGTGGGAATAATTTTCGTTAAAAACTCTGTATATTATAAATAAAAAACATGTTGATCTTTTTTGGAGTTTCAAAATAAATGCTTATATCTCTGTTATTTAATATGCTATCGTCATACAAATTCATCCTTCCACAGATTGAACTGGATCTATACTAACATATCCTAAAGTTACAATTCATTTTATTCACTTAACGATACAGGGTGATCACAAACATTATTGATTTTGCTCAATTTGTTACCAGCCCCCTAAATGCTGTATTAAACCAATCTTCACTGAATAACATGAAGACTCAATTCTTTAAATACCCTGATCGTTTGCAAATCTTGCAATACTTTTGACCAGTAGTGTATTTATAGTTTGAAATTATTTTATTTTCAACGATTCTTTACAAAAATAATCTCAAATAGCTTAAATTAATAATAATAAAATTAATGGGGCTCTGACAAGACTATTTTTTAAGTCACACAAAAACCACACGAAACTGCTGTGACATAGAATATGCTATGCTCCTTTACATACGCCGGCATAAGCACGAGAAAGCTTATCAGTGAAAAATATCAAAGAGTGTCTTCGCTGTGTCGTCCCAGCAGGAAAGCAGTGGGGTTGGAGAGTAGAGTGAGAGGATGCGAAAGTGATTGTATGGTATTTTTTGGAGCATTTACGAGATTGCCCGGAGTTATAAATATTTCTTTGTTCACCGGAGTTAATCAGGAGAAACTAGAGTACTTGCCATGCCTGAAAATATCTCATTCAAAAATGAAGTTTTTCGAATTCTGGTTTTTTTTTAATATTATTCTTTAAATATGTCACCTTTTAGCTTATTTCGGGAAAAAATAAATTTAACTATTTTGTTTAGAGATTGAAACTTAGAGTCCTAAATTTACTTAATGAAATAAAATATTTAAATTAGTTTCAGTGAGTAATAATTCAAAAAACTTTACTTTTGAATGAGATATCCTTATAAAACAAAGCAACAAAAATTCCATAGGATAACATGGGAAGGAAAAAAGATATCCTGATGATGTGCAACCTTAAAGCAATGACAATACTCAGGATGCTTAATTCTGACCAAGATTGTTTCTCTATCTGCAATAAATATTTTTAGTTCACTTAAAAGTGCCTTTGTTATTCCAAAGAAACCTCAAAATCATTACTTTTACACACATACATGTATATATACACATTTAAATAAATTCAAATACTTCTTTATATTAAAGCAGCAATAAGGCATATTAAATATAGAGGGATTGAATTGTCCATTAAAAAGTAACTGTCTAGTCATAATTTAAACATTAGTGAATCATAAATAGTATTTCATTTGAAATAAAAATGTTATTTTCTTTTATATTAGATCATGATTTAAAAAATATTTAAGTAAAACATTTTAAGAATTTGTTTTGACACAACAAATATTTTAAAATGCTTTTCATTTAAATGTATCTATAAATTAAAAAAAAGTACCATAATTAGCACATTACTAACCAAACAACAGGCAAAAGAATGGCTCCACAACATATTAAATCAACTAAAATGAATATTTCTCGCCATGTATAATGTTGAGAGTTACCTTCTTCACTTTCTTCCATTATGATTTTAGCAACATTAGCTAAAACCTGAAAAGAATTTTTTTCTTTCTTTTAGAATAAAGCATAAATATACAACTTTGAGCTACAGATTATTATTTTTCATTGTTTAATGAAACATTAAAAAATTTCTATGCTAAATTTAATCTTGTTAGTTAAACTTCTACAAAAGTTATCATCAAAGTTTTTATTATTTTTATTCATAAAGAAATACATCCACACAAAATACATATTTTTACAAAGTATCACAAAAAATGTAGGGTCAGGTAAGGTAATTGTGACCACTAATTACATTTTTCAACTTCGTAATTTTTTTTTTTTTTTTTTTTTTTAATTTTTTTTCTAAGGAAAATAATTTTGTTTAGAATAATTAGGGGTAACTTTAACGTTTAAAAAACACACCATTAAATTTTTACTTCTTTACACTTCTTTATTTTATATGAATGGTAGTGGTTATGATTACCCCACAAAAAGCACAGAATTACAAAAGGTTGGGGTGACCACCAATAGGAAAGTTATCAATCTTCAGTTTTTTCTTTATACTGACTAATATCGATTTTGTTGTAGGCATTTCTACCACTACTGTTTTGATTTGGTGTTAAAGTACTTTTAACTGTACACAATTCTAATATTTGTAGTTTGGAAAATTTCCTTATAAATTAAATTAATAATACAAAATTAATAAGTTCTATTCATTACATAAAATTAAAACAAAATGACACCTTGCACTAGAAGTGTTATAAACTATTTTAACAAGTCAAAATAAATGTCTAGGACTGTTCATAAACAGCAATTTTCCCTGAAAAAACATAAATGTCCTGCCTCTCCCCCCCCCCCCCCCATTCATTTGTGTTTCAATTTTTGGAGACATATAGAGACAGAAAAGACCTACTCTGATACTGACTTATACTTTGTTATAGATTTGAGATTCTATAATTTTCTAGCTTCTTTTTGACTTTTTTTTTTTTTTTCCCTCACCATATTGACTGCTTCCTATAGTCAAAAATAAAGTAAAACGAAATGGAGGCTTCTTCATTTAATATGATCTAAGCTTTCTGAAGCAGCATAATTAAAAAAAAAAAAAAAAAAAAAAAAAAAATCTTTAATATATCTGCTGTCGCTATTTTATTACAGTGTGGTCATAATATCCGATTTTTAAAAAACAATGGGGTAATTATGATCAACATTTTAAAAGATTCATCTATGTTAGAAAGATTTAAAAGCATATCAGAGATATATAAAAGCATTACTAGCACTCTTTTGAATATGAATTTTCTGAGCTGAAATATTTTTCAATCAGAATAAATAACTTCCCTAACAGCAAATCTTCTCCAAAATGACATCCACAGGATGTCCTATGGATGAAAGTACATCTATGGACATCTTCAGGATATATTGTGGACAAGTGGGTTGTAAGGGTTTAATCACTGAGTTGTCAAATTTGTTTTTCCCAAATTTTTATGTACTTACTGTCATTCACTACAGTACGTTTGTGAATCTCAACCAAATAAAAAAATGCGCCTCTATTTTAAGGTAAATACAAGCTTTTCATTTGTCTCTCCGTGGCTCAGTTGATAAGAGCGCCATGTTAGTAATCTGGTGGTCCCGCATTCAATACCCTGAAGGTCCAGAGTGTTAATTTTTGCAGACAATTAGTAGAAAAGATGCCAACTGATAAAAGAAAATTTATCGTTCACTACACAGTATTCTAAGAATTTTTGAAGAGTTTTTTTAAGAAGCCTTTTTCTTACATCTCTTTTTAGAAGCAAAAAAGAGTTTTTTGTGGACTACAAGCATCCTTTATTGGGTGGAATATTCACTAAAATGTCAATGAAACAATTAACAATACAAAATAAAAAATGATTAGGAAAAACACATAAACATTAACCAAATCAGTAAAATGTTAAGTTATAATATAAAAAAAAGTAATAATAAACTAAAATAATAATAAAAAGGTGCCTCAAACGAATAATTAAATTGCAGATATTGGCCATTAATCAGAAAATGAAATCACAAAACTTATAGGCAATCGTGTGGTGCTGCCATCTGTTGTGAATTTTAAGAAATAATTTCTCTTTTCTTAACACAGTTCAAATTTCCCCAATTTTAGTTGATAAACAAAAAAGTTACTTTTTTTTTTTTTTTTTTTTTTTTGCAAATTAAATTTTATTCTAACTTTGAAAAGATTTATATGATACGCTATAATAAGAATTTGGGTTTTAAAAGTTTTTTTAAATAGATTATTCAAAAATTTTGGTGGCAATTTCTTTATTATACTTTAGATTAATGACAAAGTATATCTATCATAGAAAAGACAATACAATACATTATTAGCTTCATATCTATAGTTTTGAAAACAAATTACCATTTGCAGTTTTCTTGAAAGTGGCATTGGTCACAATTACCCCACCTGACCGTACAGTTGTTACTTTTTTTTTTTTAATAATAACAATAAAAATTAAAATATTATATTGTTTTGATAATGTGTGATCATCACATGAAATTATGTGTTTATTACATTCTTTTACAGAGACTCATGAATAATTTATATATTGAGTCATGAAGTAATTTACAAGCTGTGGGGGCTAATTATCTCAAGTACATTAAAGTATTTAATAAAGAATAAAAGCGATACATCATTTGGAATTTTGCTATAGCATGCTCATTCTTCAAATTTGCATGCTTACCATTTATATTTCTTTTACAGAAACACACAAAAGAATTCGGATACAGTATGATCCATTGTAAAAATATATGAAGTTAAAGAGAAATATTTATACAACCTATTATACTTTTCAGTTCTGCTTATTTACTGAATTATTCAGTAACTCAAATTTGTTTAAATGTCTGGTAAGTATTAAATTATTGAAAAATGAAATAGAGTTACTCCTTTTTTGTTATTGTTGTTGTCAATGCAGATGATTATATATAAATTTTTATTGACTTAAAATTTTGAGTTGATCACTATATTCTTTTCTTTTAGATTTTAGAATTGGTTCTACATTCTTGCTATATAGCAAACTTCAATGTTGCCGAATGTAGCAGGAGGTTCACAGACCATGTAGCTAGCGACTACCTTAGAAATAAAATGGAATAAAAATTTGAAAAACATCTAAAAATAGAATAACTGTTAAAGTATTGAAAAAAATATACATACAGTAGGGAACCAATTTTTCAGAATGGTTCGGACAAGAGTATTCTGGATAACTGGTTGCTCACCAATGCAACCCTCATTAATCACTTTTAAAATGCATATAATTCTAGCTTTTAAATCTAAAATTAATTAAAATTTTTTAAATAATTTTCAATTAAGATACACAATTAATCAGAATTTGAAATTGATAGAAAACATCTTTGAAACTTGTTAACCTTACATGAAAATCAAAATCTGCCCAAATCCAAACGCCTTTAGCCAAGATTGGCCAATGATTTTAAAGCATTAAATATTATTTAATAAGGATTAAAAAATCAAGACCTGACTTTATATGCCTTTTATTTTATTTATTTATTTATTTATTTTATTCTTATATTTGTTTTTATATCCATAAAAATGCAAAATATTCATACATTTTTAAGATAATGTGATTTTATTTATCACCTTGTCCTTCACCCATACCAAAAAAAAAAAAAAAAAAAAATTAAAATTAAATAAATTAAATCAGTACAGGACCAATTATCCAGAATCCATTTTACCCATCCCTTTCAATATAACTTAACGGCCCTCTTCACTTGAAAAAAATTCCGATGCCGGCTGAAAGCAGATAAAAAGTGTCCCACGTGGTTTTGACAGGAGGTGGAGAAGATTGACAGATTCACTGACGAATCATTGACTTTTTGGAAGAATAAATCAAAAATCAGCCACATCCATATTGCGGTTTCGCCGAAGTTTTGTTTTGTTTTGATTCTTTCTTTCTTTTTTTATTTTTGTGTTTCTTTTTTTCTTTTCTTTTTATTTTCCATTTTCACATGACATCAAATAACTTTCCTCATTTATTCTAATCTATTTATATGTATTTTAATAGAGTAGCTCGATCCGACCAAGTACTTTATACTATTTTCAGCCCGGTTCAGGCTTTCTTTAGTTATACCGGCGAATTACGTAACAGTGAAATTTAAAATATATATATATATACTTTATAATTATACTTGAAGTCTGATATAATTAATTTAACTAAACTAGTATGTTGTGGCCACCACATGACTTTCTTCTATATTTTCCTATACAAATTCCCTCAGTAAAAATAATTTATTAAAATTATTATAAAAAAAAATTTTCTTCCATGATAATGCAGACGATTTCCATATTAGAGAAGTAGTTCCATTTATTCTCAATAAAAAAAAAAAAAAATAATAATAATAATAAATTACGATTTTTTTTTTTTTTTTTTCAAAAGTAACAACAAAAAAAAAAAACCCGATAACTTTGTTTTAAATTATCATAGATCTACAATTCAACCATTCGTTTCAAAGGTATTGACGAGATCTTTCGAAAGATACCCATCTTGAAAATTTATCCCTCCCGGGGGGGGGACGACTTTCTTCTATATGTAATATACAGAAAGTATTGGATTCGTGAAAATTTTCGAACTCCGGTTTTCGATGGATTTGCACGTTTTGGGATGTGCTGAACATGATTTGATAGTTTTTAGAAAATGTCTGTCTCTCCCTGTGTGTGTGTGTGTGTCACGAATTTTTGGAGGCTGTATCTCACGAACTAATGAACGAAATTTAACCAAACTTGGTATTTAGTTGGACCCTGACATAAACTGTGCTGATTAGATTTAGGGATCAATCGCCCAATAGGTGGCGCTGTGATAGCATTTTTTCTAAATTTTTAACATGGCAGTATAGGACAAAATTTCGTATAAATGTACATAATGAGAGTTATTTTTAACTTTTGATTGTAAAACTAATATGAATTATTGATAAAAGTAGTTGTTAACTAGGGGGGAAAAATTGTGCTTGTGGGGGCGTCGCCCTCCCCCCGGGCGAAGTAAATTTTCAAGATGGGTATCTTTCGGAAGGTTTCGTCAATACCTTTAAAACGAATGGTTGAACTATAGATCTGTGATAATGTGAAACGAAGTTATTGATGTATTTTTTTTTTTTTACTTTTAATAAAAAAAAACTGAAAAAAAAATCGTAATTATTATTATTACTAGCCGCCTTCGGCGACCAGCTGGTTCGCGATCCCTGAAAAATCCGACTTTACGAAATTCCCGCTCGGTGGCGCCTGCGGCGCCTTTTTCCCGTATCAGGTCTAATAACAGCTTATTGATATATCGTGAAAATAGCTTATCTAAATCGCAGTAAACTCCCGTGCGGTAGCGCCTTCGGTGCTGATATTTCAAATTTCTAACTTTAGCTAAGTCCCGCTCGGTGGCGCCTGCGGCGCCTTATCCCCCGTTTTAGAACTTACAACACCTTCCTCGCTCATTGGAATTTGAAATATTGAAATTTTAAAATATAGCAGCGCCATCTGGCGGTAGAAATTTCTGTAATATATTGTTCAATTCCAAATCAACAAAGCTTTCAAATGATGTATTACTTATGAAAATATTTTAATTAGTAGCTGAGATACAAAAGAAAACCTAAAAAGGAAACCTTAAAACGTGTAAATCGGGTAAAATCTCGAATAATACTTTCGATAATATAAAAGAACTTTAAAATATCTTTCGAATGATGTATTAAAAATTATATAATCATAATTAGAATTTGAAATATTGAAATTTTAAAATATTTCAGCGCCATCTGGCGGTAGAAATTTCTGTAATCTACTGTTCAATTCCAAATCAACAAAGCTTTCAAATGATGTATTACTTATGAAATTATTTTAATTAGAAGCTGGGATAAAAAAGAAAACCAAATACCTTGCCTTAAAATCTTAATATGCCAACCAATTTCAAACGCTGCAACTCTTTTTTTTTTTTTTTTTTTTTTTTTTGCCTTTTTTCCCTGTTCCTCAAGCCCTCTCTAATAATCGTACTCTTTCAAAAATATTCACAATCGAATTATCGGGCATTAAAACTACATACTACGACTACTGCAAATACTGCAAAAAAATAAAAGAAGACAATCCTTTTTTCCAATAAATATGTCATTTTTTTAATTATTCATATATTTTCATGAAAATTGAACAGTAGCTTTATAATATGCTGTCTAGGCCGAATATTAATTCAAATGTAACGTGAATGAAAATTTGAAAAAAATTGAAAATTGCAATTTTTCCCCCCAGTATAAAACACATGATATCTTAATTGCAGTCGAGCATTATGTGTCAAGAAGCAGAAGTCGCAACCCTGCCATTCCAGAGCTGTCTATAGAAGTCACTTTGTTGCCTTGCTGAATAGGAGCCTGCAGTCTCCCCTGTTGATGTCAGAAGTCTGAACGAGTCATCGGACACAGCTCATTCTATGTAGCAGACTAGATAACTATCTGGCAGTAGGCAGTTATCATGCAGTGATCTGGCGATTAATTCGCTCCGGCGGACAGCATCCAACCCGTAAAGCTTGGCGCGTCCAGGCAGGCAGGGGCTGTCCAAAGGTTTCAATGAGTCTCAATGATATCTTAATTGATTACAACCATTTCCGTTTTCATCACAGACATCACAGACAGTTGTCTCGTATGTGTTTTGTTTCAGATCGAGACCGCTTAGAAAATCGTCTGCCTGTTGCCAACTAAATTTCATAGTTTAGTTAATTTTAAAAAATCTAATTGACGTATCGATAAGCGCTTGCACTCTTAGATTCGGAAAAAATTCCCCTTTCATTTTGGTACCAAATTCGTAATGATCGGAGTAATATTTCTAATTTATTTTCCATTTTTTCTGCTTTTAACTCCGTTAAAATATCTACTTTTATGCAATCTCGGTGAATTCTGAGTCATTGAGATCGCTTTTTGATTAAGACATAGGTCTACATTTTAATTAATATCTCCGCAACTAATTAAAATTTTTAAATTCTGTTTTGACTATCCCCTCGGGCAGGCTTCTGAGCACCCGTATGTCAAATTTTGTAGTTCTGCGTTCAGTAGGGGCTGAACGTATAGATGCTCAGACAAACAGACAGACAGACAGACAGACATCTTCTTTTATTATTATAGATTATTATTATTATTATTATTATTATTATTTTGAGAATAAAATAGACTTTTTTTTGGATA